>OZ012737.1:449023029-449552905 GCA_963859935.3 Lathyrus sativus
AGCCTAGATGACTTCCATTAGCTGGCCCATCCGAGTCTTCATATGGGTCATTTCCTCCCTGAAAGCAGCTTGATTCTGCTCAATCTGATCCATTAGTAATCTTCGATTGCCACGGGTGTAGTAGGGATGTCGGGAAGTCAGCGAATGGAGGTTAAGTCTTTGTAAGTTTTGGTTTTGTTTTATGAAATGAATAATGTTGTATGAATGTGTATGGAATAATATGTTATGCGCAAAGCTCTTAGTAACCTTGTTAGTTGTCGTTAAAAATATAAACATTTTCCATTGCAATTAATCAGAAGAGACATAATAGAACAAAAACTTTCATTTCATTAAGGCTCGAAGCCAAGTTCAAATACAAAATATGAGATACACTTCTTAAACAAATTACAAATCAACTATAAAGGTGACTCCTTGGGCTCTGCGAACCGCCTCTAAATCTGTAACGAGCTCTCCAATTGTTTCCTTGCAAAACTTCACAAAGTCGAACACAAGGACAAGAGGGTTTTCAGGAGTCATCACTTGATCAACCACCTTCAATTTTTCATGGATTTGTTGAAGCACAAAGTTGGAGGATCCCGCCAGGTTCACAAATTTGTCCTTCCATTCAGCATAGAGAATTTGGAGATTGTTGATGATGTCATCTCTTTGAAGTACCACAGCTTCTGCTTGACGACAACTTTCCTCCCAATAATGGCAACTGTCTTGCAGCTCTAGGTATAGTTCATCATAGATTCCATCTTTCAACATCTTGATTTCCTCAATAGCCCTACCCAATTGGTACTCAGCTTGTATGGAATCTCGTTGCGCATTCTCCTTTTCCAATAGTGCACGATCTAACTGATCCTTGCATTCTTTGATAATGCTATTCAACTTGTGAATCTGGGTGGCTATTCTTACATCATATTATAAGTCTTTGACCTTTCGCCACACTTGGTCCAATTTTTCATTTTGGTGATCCAAGTCTTCATTGGCGCTTTTAAGTGCTACACCAACCCATTCTTTCTTTCTTTTCTCTTCCCTAGCCATTTTCTTGCTATCCTTGGAATTTCTTTTCAACTCTTTGCTTTTGTCTTCCCAAGCTTCACTTTTCTGCTTAGTCTCATTGAGTTGAATTCGGAGTTGAGTGTTCTCATCTTCAAGTTCTTGGACTTTAGCTTTAAGTTTCTCCATGTCTTCGGGCAAGATCAGTTCAGGCTCAGGATTTGGTGGGAAAGCAGATGCATCAAAGACAAAAAGGTAAACTGACTTCTTTTGCTCTCTCTTTCACCCATTTAACATAAGGCTCACAAGCAATGATATTTTTCCTCCCATTTTCTGGATTGCTTCTTATGACTTTCGTCCATGCCCTTCTCGCCTTTCTTACAGCTGGATCATTTGGATCAGTCGTATTGACAAGGAACAATACCAAATCTTCCTCCCTAGGAGGACCATCAATGGAGTGTCCGAACTATCTTTTGAGTAACATCGGGTTGTAGTTGATGCAACCTCGTGTTCCTAAGAGAGGCACATTAGGAAATTCTCCACAAGAAAAGATGATATCTCTTGTTTCCCACTCCCTCTTGTACCATGTGATGGAACTAGCGGTGAGTGAAGCGAATCTTTGAGGCCATGAGAGTTTCTCAGAAGCGAAAAAGCCTTTTTCAGGCATTTGGGTCCTTAGCCACTTATGCAAGAACGAGGCGCAACAGAGGAACATTCCACCTCCTTTTGTATGTCTTGTATGAAGTGTATGGTAGAAGTCACCTAAGAGGAAAGACACGAGGTTCTTGGTCAAGAAGATTTCCACGGCTATTTGGTCCACAAAATTTTCCCCATTCGGAAACATCACAATTCCATAGACCAAGAGTGCCAAAACTGAACCACATATTTCCCATTTCTCTTTTTTGGCGTACTTCCATGCTTGTTATTCTAAGAATTTCCTCGAGAATCCCCTAGCTCCTTTGGGTGCCCAATTGGATATCACATCTCCTGTGGGAATCCCTAAGGCAGAAGCCACTTTCTTCAAAGTGAATTCTTCTTCAAGCTTCGGAAAAGGATTGCGATCTTTGATGGAAAGGTTCAAAATCTTCTCAAATTCTTCCAAAGTGAGAGCTATTTGAAAATCAGCATAGGAGAAACAACGGAGAGAAGTGTCAAAGTACTGAGCCAAGGCTGTGAGGGCTTCAAATTCTATCTTCTCTGTCACCAAATCTAAGATTCTCCCATAAGAAGAGTGAAATTTGTTGTGCTTGATGGGAGTGATCTTGGCAGTTAGAGCTTTCAGACTGTGAATTGAAGGATCTTTGTACTTGAAAGTGAAAATACTCTTTCTGTCGGTCTTCTTGTTTAGTCTCATCTTCCCTAGATTCACATTCATCATGATTGCTTCTAAAAATGCTTATATCTGCAACAAGAACAAAACACTAAGAGCTTTGTTTATGAAGTATGTATGTATGAGCGGATGCATAAATGGAATTCGAGCACATGGGTTCATAGGTCCGAGGTATGGATATGGGTGATACTTGACTATTATAAATAGGCTCTCACAAGGCGTGATCTATGGTTTAAAAGGGATCCCAAAGTCATGGATTCATATGATTGTTCATCATACACGACATGAATATGTCGGAGGATGACTCCATCATATGAACCTCTTTTGGGTGAGGTCCTTATATCGAACCACACGAGAAGAACTTCTCGGGGACCCATACTATGAGACATGTCGACACTGGGTTCTAGACAAGGATTTCAGATTCATGGACTTCCTTGACTGTTTGTTACGTATGTCAGTCATTGCCAGGTGCTGCATCGCTGCGAAGAGGGGACGACAAAGACAGAAGAGTCGCCACCGTTCGTTATTTATCCCAAAAAAAGGTAAAGGAAATGATCAGAGAAAACCTTCAAAAATGGAAAAGACAGGTCATTGCAACCAAGTCTTGGGTTCGGGAGTCGGTTACGCAAGGGGAAGGTATGAGCACCCCTCACGTCTGTTGTACTCAACGGGATCCATGCTTATTGTCTATCTAAAAGGGTGTTAATCTATAAGGCTAGCCACAGGGAAAAAAGAAAAAGAAAAGAGACTCGATAGAGCATCGTCGCTCTATGCCTACGTACTCCCTCGTGCAATGGAAAAATCAGAGTCAACATAGTTCGAAAAACTACAGGTGAAGGGGGGAAGGTTGCACGCCAAAACATCTCCGTCTTATGCCTACGTATCCTCGTATGGTACAAGAAATCAGAGCAAACGTAGTTCGGGCTGACACGACCACATATTGGTTCAAGTATTTTAATTGAGTAGGGTTAAACCTTCGTTCTAGCAGTTAGGTGTAGTGTTGCTCGACCATTGGAGACTTAGGCGTTACCTCTTTGCGGTAGAACCAAAAGTTAACAACACTCTTTTTGAAAATGGTTTTCAAACAATCCCGAAGGATAAAAAGGTTTGATGTTTTGTTTTGTGTTCTTTAAGGAAGAAGTGAATTGAATTGTAATTCATGATGCACTAAAGACTATGAATTAAGAGCGAACGCGTCGCATATCGCGCAAAAGGCATACGCTAAACACTCTAGACGGTTGAGAGAAATCCCCCAAACTATCATTCCCCATGTACTTAAGGCTCGTACCGTACAACACTTATTATCCATTATTATATGTCTTGAAGAAGTTTTGAGATGAGAAGAAAAGACACCACCTCTAAAGGGAAACTAATCAACCCTAGTGTTATCATGCAATGTGCTCCTATGATTGAGATTAAGATGGGGAAAAGACTATCCTAATGTTAGCATGCTTGGATTGAACACTTAATGTCTCTCCTACTCCCACCTTAAACAAATGGGACTAGGAATCCTAAGGAATCATGGCAAAGAAACCAAGTAACACAAGATAAATCAATCACAAATGAGATGAAAGAAAGAGATGAAGATGACTTAAAAAAGTAAAGAGAAATGCAAACATGATATGCAAGATGCAAGAGATGCAAAGCAAACAAAAGAATAAGGCAAAATGACTTAAACAAGTCAAAGAGAAAGTGAGATGAAATTGGAGAAGTTACAACTCCTACAACCATTCATGCATCAATCACTAATCTCAAAAGGTAAACACCAAAGCTCAAATAAGAAGCCATGATCAAGATGAAGATGGGAGAATAGGCTTGGGCAGCAAGCAACATGAGAAATATCTCAACCAAAAGCATCAAATTGATCATGCAAAAATAAAACACAAACATGTTCTCAAAGTGGTCTCTCAATCAAAGCAAACTCAAAGTGTGATCAATCAAACCAAATCACTTTTAATGAGTACCACAACCCAAGGGACAAAAGTGAGAACATGAGGAGAAAGCTCACAAAAAAAAGGAGAAACAAAGCACAAACAAGTTACAAGCTAGGGCAAAGGAAAGAACCAAAGCTCGAACCACATTCAACACCTAAGCATAAGTGGAAAGCCTAACTTTAATGTAACTTGCAACACAAACTACACAAATGTATGACCTATAAAATTAAAACCAGCATCCTAAACATGTCAAGAATGTGAACCAAGAAGCATAGGATGCATATGGGATCCATCAAGGTCATCTCCTAAAGGAACAAGGTCAACTAGTTTGTATGAACTTCAACTAAGGTGACTTGACTTGCAAGGTTCACCAAAAATAGAAGAATTATTCAATAAATCTCAAATAAAATGCACAAAGCACCTAAAGATGTTGGCAACCAGAGCCCAAAACATCGAAACCAAATTCCAATCAAGGCATCACCAAATGATTTGATCAACTAGGGTGCTCCACCTTATGGAATTATTATCGAGGCTCAAACAAAAGCAACACAAAGTCAAACAAAAATTGATCAAACCATGACAAAAATCAGCCTCAAAGGTACCTCAATCCATCATCAATGTGGAGAAGAAACCTTATTCATTGGTGATTGCAAATGGTCAATCAAACAAGAATGATCAAATGAAAACAATATTAAAAACACTTCCAATTGCAAAATTAAAATAAAATTGCAAAATAAAAGAAAATCAAAACTCAAAAATATGGAAAATTAATTTAGATTTCAAAGTGTTTGAAAATATTTTTTGGGGAATTTTCTGATATTTGGAAGTATTTTTAATAATTGAAAAGCAAAATAGAAAATAAATAAAAGAAAATAAAAATGCAAAACCAAGGGAGGTGCAAGAGTAAATCAGGAAACAAAATAGAAACATGTTGAAATGAAAATGGGCTGAGAATTAGGGGTTGCACATAGCACTTTGAGCCCAATCAATTCAGACTCAACTCACTTATCGAAACGCTCTGTTTCATTAAACGGACGTGGAGTCAAACGAGCCACCTAGATCAATCAAGAAAATTAAAGGCCAACACGCAAGAAGTCAACAAGTCCAACCAACTCCACCTCAGATTTTAGGGTCAAATAACTAGACGCCGGAGCCCTAGCTCCGGTCGTCTTCTCCGGCGAGAGGACCGGTGCTTAGGTTACCAAACCTCAACCAAAATGCACAAAATTGGTATCAAAAGAAAGCTGAACTCATGTAGGTTCCAAATCCAAGACCCAAACGTTGATATCACTCATGGATTTAGAGAATCGAACAATTAAAGTTTGAGATGCATAACTGAAAACTCATCCAAACATGAACAACAAGCAATCAAACATGGCCTACTCAACATAGGGCTTCAGATGAAACCAATATGAACCAAATTCATGGCCTAGAATGAGAGAATTGTGGATTAGAAACTTACTGAACGGAGACACTTCGTTGGTGCTTCTTAGGCGTGCAAGCTTGCTTCCTCTGCTCCAGATGCACTCCAAATTCATCAAGGAAGCTGAATTGATCTTCAATTGGACTTGATTTGTGCAGAAACGTGAAATACGATTTTCAAAATTGCTTGAGAATTTCAAATCTGAAAATGCACTCTCCAACTTCAATTCCCACTTCTGAACTCTTAGGGCAAAAATTTTACTTATATATGATGGATCTCAGATGGTTTGGAAGGCCCATGAAGCCTTAATTTGGTTAATTTGAAAAATGCCCAAAAATGGCAAGCTTCTCATGCACACGTGAAATGCTGTCATACACACCTGAAAATCCCTCCAACCTGCAGCTTGTAAGTTCAATTTGACATGGGAATTGGTTTGGGCCTTTGATTTGATCCAATTTGCAAGATTGAAGTTGAAACTTCTTTGTGAAGAAATTTGGATTTGCACGTGTTTTTGCCTTCTTGTACCAAAACCAATTGTGCAATTTTACTCATGAGCACATTATGGAGTGAATTGAATCAAAGTGATACATAAACATGACCTATAATGAAATGAATTGAAATCATACTTCAAAGTTCACTTTTCACTTGAAACTTCTCCCAAAATACCCTTGTCTTGCCAAAGCTATAACTTGAGTTCTACAAATGATATCAAGGACTTCTAGGACTTTTTGGAAAGCTAAGATCATGAGGAACAACTTTCATGTTCACCTAAAGTTGAGGAGAAACAAGATTCTAGGTCAAAAGTGCCTTGGAATTGAGTTGACTTTTGGTTGACCAAAAATGTGTTTATCTGGGACCTCTAACTTGTTAGAATCATAACTTGAGTTCCACAAACCCAATGGATGATTTCTAGTACTCAAAAGAAAGCTCAGAACATGCCCTACAAGTTTCATGTTTGCAAGAATATGAGATTGAGCTTGTATCATAAGGTAACGTGTCCTTGAAGTTAGGCACTAAAGAAGGGGATTTTACACTGAGATCCTCTGAAACCCTAATTTAGTAACATCTTGAACCCTTGATTCTTCTTAAATTGAGCTTGACATGACATCCTAGATGTCTCAAGGTAACTTCCCATGGATTCAATGACTTAAAACCAAGTCTTAAAACTCCTTCAAGTCTTCAGTTGACCTTGAGTTGACTAGATGATACTCTAGGTGCACAACCTTTGACTATGACCTCTTGCAGATGAAATAAATGCCTAGATAAGCTCCACAATGACTTCCAAAGAACTCAATGAGCTTCTCAAACATCTATTATCCAAAAAAATGATCCCATGAACCCCTGATGATCCTCTGTTGACTCTCAAGATAGGAGACAACCCACACACATCAATCTTCTCTTTCAAGGAGCTTTGACCACTTCTTGATGATTGTAAGCACTTGATGACTTGATTAAACACTCTTGCTTGAGTTTGAAACCCTTGAGGGCCTTCTCTTGAATGGCACACCTCTCTTGATCCCCTGTTAAGAACAATGCTATGCAAATGCAATTGCTAAAAATGAAATGAAACACAAGCCAAGTACAAGAAAAGGGGTTGTCAAATTTTGGGGTACAACACCAGGCAACAACTTCATCAAGAAAGTCTCTTCTGAACGAGGTCTTCGTATCGGTCCATACGAGAAGAGCTTCTCGAGGACCCACACTATGTGACCATCAATCTTAGTTGGCCAATGGTTTAGGGTTCTAAAAGGTCCTTAGAGTAAGGGATTCCCAAGAAAACATTGATCAAACACGCCAAGAGCTTGACGGTTTTCATCATTCTCAAAGGAATTTACTCTAAGCGAGGTTCTCAAATCGACTATCATGAGATGAGAACAAACGTCAATCGCGTCAACGAACAAATAACCGTCAATCGCGTCAGTACGCCCAACACTCAGTGTTTGTTCCTCCTCAAGCTTCTCAAAGCCGAAAATTGAACAAGAAGGATCATGTCAGGAAAGATAAGACTTACGGTAGACAAACTCCAGTACTGTTAAGCAAACATTACCCGCTACTGATTCAGAACTCACTAGTGACTCCATGATTATCCAATCCTGTGCCAGGATCATGGCATAATGCGAACCTGAACTGTGAATTTCATAAAGGAGCTGAAGGACACAACTTAGATGCATGTATAGCATTGGGTTATCTTGTACAAGAGCTAATCATTGACAAACGCTTGATCCTCGAGGAAGACCATCCAAGAGTGGAATATGGATATCATACTGGAACAACAAGGCACCTAGTTGAAGAATGTGAAGGTTTTAAACTAAGACTGCAAGAGTTGCTGAAACCTCAGGAGGATAAATCAAATGACAGTGCTGCGATTCCTGAATCTAAAGGCAAAGGACCCGTGAGACCCCTCATAATTCTATATCACAAGGAGCATGTGGTTGTTGAAGGTGTTTCCCCGCATGGGCCTAAAATTTGAAATTTGTTTTGTTAAAAAATTTTAATTCCCTAAGGCTGGCAGCTGTAGACTGTTTCAGCATTTTGTTGTGTTTTCTTCGCATTTGTGTTGCTTGTAAGCTGTTGTTTATTTGAATTGGCAAGATTAAATGAAATGTTTGTGCATCTTTTGATTAAGTCCATTCGTTTCACTCTTTCTCTTTCTTTTCATTGTTATGAGATAACGAAAAATGCAAAAATTTCTTTTGTTTACTAAACTGTTGTTTAAAGCAAAGATTGGGGAGGATGATGAAAATCATATCCATAACTGTTGTTGATATACTTTCAATTTAACTTTGTCGATGATGTAAGGCATTGTTTCAATCCCTAAACACTGAAGAAATAAGGAAGATAATCCCTCGTTAACCCCTTCGAGCCTAGGCGTAGGAGTTTTTATTTCTTTACAAAACAAAACCTTAAATCTCAAACCTGGGGCGGGTAGTTCTCAGTTAACTTGAAGATACGTGCATACAAGACACTTTTCATATAGAAGTGGTGCATTCAGGTTTTTTCTTCGAACACAACAAGAGAGTGTCGAAGATGCTTTTCAGCATAAAAGATGATGATGGTTCGCCGTAGCCATTAAACTGGGTAGTCACCTCCTTTCTTAAAAGAAAAAAAGAGAAGAAGAAAAAAGAAAAAAGCCTGCTAAGTCAAAACCTGTGAAGGAGACTTAGGCAAAAATGGGGCATCCCATTGACTGTTTAACCGAACAAAGAAGTTCAGATAAAGAAGTAGAGGATAAACAAAAGATAGGAATGTTGTAAGAGTTATCACTCTTAAAAATCCTCAAAAATCTATCAAATACTGTAAGGGAGTTGTGACTACCCTAGGTTTGTGAGCCATCGCCAACTATCATCAGTTCAATTCTTAAAGTCTGTAAGAACATGAGTGTATAATTTGAGTTAACTGAGCATAGGATTGGAGTTCATCATGGAGAGTGGATGGGACCAAATAAATTTGAGCCTTTATCCTTTGTTTCGTGAACCATAAACCAAGCCATGTTACACCCCTTGAAAGACCTAATTGAGGTAAGGTTGTTTTGAAAGCATATTACAGCAAGGTTGGATAACCTGACTCCTAATGATCTTTGTTAATTGTGTGTGTTAATCACTTTATCCATTATTTGTAAAATGATTGGACCACTTTCACTTTGATCACTTAATCACTCCGCCGTGTGTGTTTCATCAAAAAATGTTTTCAAAAGATTGCATGAATTTTACATTGAAAATTGCTAATTTTTAATGAACAGCATTGCGTGCAAAACAATCCAATATAAAAGGAATCCCAACAAGCGCTGTCAGCTAGGGAATTTAACTTGATAAAGGAAGCTCAGCCTGGGGAAACCAATTTGAAGGATTTGTTAATCATTTGTTGTAACGTTCAGCTAATCAGAGCCAACCAGCTCAAGACCAGATAAAACTCTCGATGAACAATTTAGTCTGGGGCAATACTTTTGCAGTTACCAACTAGCAGGGGCAAGTTTGTTACCCATTCGTTACTTCCACAGTCTGAAGACTTTGTTGTGCAAGCACCGTTAAACTGAGGCAATCACGTCGAGATTTGAAAATCTCTCTAAGTGTTTGAAGACATTGAAGCATCTTTATGTCGTTTCTTTTAAAAGCATCCTTATGACTTCTTCTCATAGACTGTGCAATCTGGGGCAGAAAAAGTTGAAGACTATTTGTCGCAAGAGCTGTTGCTCACTTGAAAAATGACTATTGTCATAATGGGGCATAAATGTTTTGTTCTCATGATGCCCTTTGTCAGCTCTCCAGTTAAGTTGTTACCTCAGTTGATCCGGGAATCTCTCGATGTAATTTTCCTTCAACAAAGAATTCAAACTCATGATGGCAATCCAAGTGAAGTCCTGAGGTTTTGGCCTAAGAAGATTACTCTCTCCCAAAGAAGGTGGTAACCTTGAAGTGGAATTGTTGTTGTTCATGATCATCCCTTTGATGTCCAATCTTGGTAAAGTTTGGTTGGGTCTCCGTGTCGAGATGTTTATTTCATCTCCTGTTTTGTTTTTCCTGTTTCGTCAGCATAAACATAAGCATGGCATAAAGCATAACATCCATGCATTGTTGCTATCTCTGGTTGCTACCTGTTCCTGTTTCACTTTGGTTCCCTCCTCAGTGATTGGGTGTGTTGTCTCTCTCTAATAGAGTTGTCAGCCCTTAAGCATAAAACGTCCATCCTTTATCAATTCCCCACAGAGTTTAATCCTCGTGGATAAGGGTTGCTTCAGTTATCTTTTTTCCATGATTGGATAAAGTGAGTCCGCATTCGAGTTCATTTCTCAATGGTTGGAGTCTTGTTTGACAGTTTCTTTCTAGCTTGATCCTAGATTGAACTTCGGTCCCTGTCGGTCGCCGAACCTACCTGGACGTGCATTTATTTTGCACTATCAAGAAGAACATCTTATATTGCAATACAGGTGAGTGGCAGTCTCTTTGGAGAAGCTTAACCTTCATCAATGATAAATGACAGTCTCTTCGGAGAAGTTTAATCGTCTTCAGCGATAAATGGCAGTCTCTTCGGAGAAGTTTAATCGTCATCAACAAGTGAGTGGCAGTCTCTTGGGAGAAGCTTAACCTTCATCAACGATAAATGGCAGTCTCTTTGGAGAAGTTTAATCGTCCTCAACGATAAATGGCAGTCTCTTCGGAGAAGTTTAATCGTCCTCAGCGATAAATGGCAGTCTCTTCGGAGAAGTTTAATTGTCCTCAGCGATAAATGGCAGTCTCTTCGGAGAAGTTTAATCGTCATCAACAGGTGAGTGGCAGTCTCTTGGGAGAAGCTTAACCTTCATCAACGATAAATGGCAGTCTCTTCGGAGAAGTTTAATCGTCCTCAGCGATAAATGGCAGTCTCTTTGGAGAAGTTTAATCGTCCTCAGCGATAAATGGCAGTCTCTTCGGAGAAGTTTAATCGTCCTCAGCGATAAATGGTAGTCTCTTCGGAGAATTTTAATCATCATCAATAGGTGAGTGGCAGTCTCTTGGGAGAAGCTTAACCTTCATCAACGATAAATGGCAGTCTCTTTGGAGAAGTTTAATCGTCCTCAGCGATAAATGGCAGTCTCTTCGGAGAAGTTTAATCGTCATCAACAGGTGAGTGGCAGTCTCTTGGGAGAAGCTTAACCTTCATCAACGATAAATGGCAGTCTCTTCAGAGAAGTTTAATCATCCTCAACGATAAATGGCAGTCTCTTCGGAGAAGTTTAATCGTCATCAACAGGTGAGTGGCAGTCTCTTGGGAGAAGCTTAACCTTCATCAACGATAAATGGCAGTCTCTTCGGAGAAGTTTAATCGTCCTCAGCGATAAATGACAGTGTCTTCGGAGAAGTTTAATCGTCTTCAGCAATAAGTGGCAGTCTCATTTAAGAAGTTTATCTTAAAGTCGACGCACGGTTGTAACCAGCATTGTTTGAAAATCCAGTGGATACTGGTATAAGTAATTTTGGTGATGACCAATCATATTTCAAGAAAGGCCCGTTGGCAACTGGCGTTATGGAAATCAATGGACAATAAATACTGACAATTTGGTTGTATATCATTCCAAACTAAGTCACGATGGTTGTCATCCCAAGCTCAAGTTGTGTACCTTTGGAGATATATTGTTTGATCCCAAGCTCAGGTTGTGTACCTTTGGAGATATATTGTTTGATCCCAAGCTCAGGTTGTGTACCTTTGGAGATGTATTGCTATCCCAAGCACAAGTTGAGTACCTTTGGAGATAGATGAATTGTTTGATCCCAAGCTCAGGTGTCATACCTTTGGAGATGTATTATTTGAATCCAAGCACAGGTTTCGTACCTTTGGAAGATGTATTGTTTGATTCCAAGCACAGGTTTTGTACCTTTGGAAGATGTTTGTTGCCATCCCGAGCACAGGTTGTGTACCTTTGGAGATGTGTACTTTAGATCCCGAGTTCAGAAATTCCCGGAGACTAAAGTGGTTGCATTTATGTGAAGTGTTCTATATCCGAATGTATTGAGGATGTTCAACTTTCGTTCCTAATGTTTTGAGGATCTTCGTCCAATCCTAACGTATTGAGGTTGTGTCTCTTCTATATCCTAATGTATTGAGGATGTTTTTGTTCCTAAGGTATTGAAGGATATATTTGTGCTTCCTGGTCGTCACCAAACTCTTTGAAAGTCCGGTAGATACTGGCATTGCTTGGAAGCTAATCGTTACAAGTTGATTGTTACCAACTCCCCCAGCCGAAGTCCTGTGTTTTATCAATGTTGTTTAGAATTCCCAACTGAAATTGGAACTTCAACTTGGTTGTCGCCATATCCCCAGGAAGTCTAGTGTTATTTAGCACGTTTTGGAAATCGAACTATGGATTGGTCATCACCATCCTCCCCAGTAAGTCTAGTGGAAACTAGCACTGTTTAGGAGCTATTTGTTGTTCTGGTCGTCACCAGTCTCCCCAGTTGAAGCTTTTGCTTTTCCAATCGAATCTCGGAGAACTAGTGGATACTAGTTTCCCCGGCGCGTCCGGTCTTGTTTCTAACCTTTTCCTGAAGATCCCGTTTGAACTCTTCGTTATAGGAAATTTTCTCATCTGGTTATCCCCAGTGAGATTCATGTTTTCGTTCCGTCTTTTCCCCGGTGAATCTTTACTTCCCCAGTGGATTTTGTTCCCCAGCAAAGTTTTCCCCGATGGGTTTCTTCCCCAGTGTGGTTTGCATCTCTTTTCTTTCATTTCCCCAGTGAAGAATTGTTATCTTCCCCGATGGACTTCCTCATCTGGTTATTCCCAGTGAGGTTCGTATCTTCCTTCCCCAATGAAGATGTGTCTTCCCTGGTGGAATTTGTGTCCCCTGCGTGAAAGATTTCCTTGAATAAGTATCTTTAGTCATGTTTGAACTATCTTGCTTACTTGGTCTTGAACCTTTCCCCAGTGTGTTGGGTCCCCGTGAGTGGTTACTCGTTGTATTGTCGTTCTTTTGTATTTGCTCGTGTGTCTGCATCTGTCTTGCATTCAAACATCATATAACATCATTTAGATTCATGGCATATTTGCATTTGTCCTTTTGCATACCATCGGATCTAAGGGACAAAATTTATGGTTTGCTATATTTAAATACCTTTCACTACGATTCTATGAGGATTGTCATCTCTCATTATCATCTAGTGAAGATATTTAAATAGGGGCATCTGTTGCACCCCAAATTTTGACCCCTTAGATCCTCATCGTCATTGTAGGATCATGTTCATTTGATTAACTAACCTTAAACTATTTCAAGTTTATCTTTGTTAAGATGCAAATGAATTAGGGTTTCGTACCGTCAAAATCGAGATTTCGGTGGTCTAATCAATCAATGTTTTGGATTGATTCAACTTCAAATAAGTCTCCACATCATCAATAATACAACATTGGATCAAGTATGGATTCAATTTGAGGTGGTCACCCGGAAATTGAGAACAGTACAGTTCAAGACGCCCGATTAGGGTTTTCCGATCAGGAAAAGTCAACTGTAGTTTGACCTTTGGTTTAAAAAGTATTTCAACTGTGGAATTTTGATCCATTAAGTTCCTATGGCTTAGTAAAGTCCATTCAAAGAGTTTCAAGTCCTCAGGATGTCCGGATCATCGACAGTCGACTCGGTAGTCACTGATTGATCGAACGTTTGACCAAAAAGTTAACTCTTCAACAATAAGGAATTTGACTTCAAGGTGTGAATCAAAAATGTTCCTTATATCATATTGTTGCACCCCAAAATTTGCCCAACTTTTCTTTACCTAGCTTGTGTTTCATTTCATTCACATTAGCATTATCATTTGCATTTCATTGACATGTATGCAGGAGATCAAGAGGTATGATCACCAATCTAGGCATATACAAGACTATGAAGCTAGCCAAGAAGGTTATTCAAGTGTCCAAGGGTTGATACCCTTGTCAGAGAAGTCAAAATATCCTCAGAGAGAGTGGTTGAAACCAAAAGGGTGTGTCTCCTAACTTGAGAGTTGTGAGAAGACCTCAGATGATTCTAAAGCCATGAAGAAGGACTTGAGTTCTTGAGAGAGCTCATGATAAGGTTTTAAGATCACCTTGAAGCCTAGACAGGTCATGGTGCAAGATTGAGAAGCCTCAGCCATGAGTGGTGTAAGTAGGGTTTGACTGGGTCAACCCTAGGTCAACTGATGATTTGAACAAGGTTGAGACCTAATTCTAGAGCCATGTGATCATGTATTGATACATTGAGATGTTATAAGGATTATTCCAAGATCAACTCATCATGATTGAAGAGTTTGAGAAGTTTCAAGCTAGGGTTTCTAAGGCTTGACAGTGTAAAATCCCCTAGTTTGACCCCTATCTTCTGGGCAGTTTAGCTCAAGATGTGATTGTCATCTCATCTTGCCCCCAACATGAATGTTGTAAAGCTTGATATTAGCTTTAATTTGAGTACTAGAAGTCCTTGATAGGATTTGTAGAACTCAAGTTATGACTTTGACAAGTTACAGGTCATCTGAGGTATGTGAATTTGGGGGCTTGAAAGTTGTCCAACTTGAATCAAACTTTTGCCCTAGAAGGATTATTCTTATGAACTTTTGGTCAACATGAATGTTGTTCCTTATCCTCTTAGATTTCTATAGATTACTATAAGTCCTTGATAGGATTTAGGGAACTCAAGTTATGGCTTTGACAAGTCAAGGGAATTTTGGTCATTTGGAGATTACAGGTCATTTCAAGCATAAGGCCATAACCCTTATTTCCAAGCTTCAAATGGAAAAATGTTCAACATCAAACTTGTTCAAAATGATGTTTTAGGGCTAGTTAGGAGGCCATGAGATGTTGAAAATGCTTGTAGCTCAAAGTTGCAAAAATGACCTAAAATAAGGGTATAAGTTAAATGAATCAAAGTTGGAAATTGATATTTTCAACCTACACGTCCAAACCATGGCATGTAATATATCATTTTGAATCTAGAAAACATTCTAAGAACATTGGTTTAGCCACAACTTTGATTTGAGGTCTAATTTATGGACTTGCTTTGAAAAGTAGTTGCTTGCATATTAAGTAACATTTGCAAAACACATGAGAGATCAATACACAAGCCTCCAAGGCCTTGTAACACCTCTAATATCTCATTTGGAGAGATTTTGGAGTCATGGCAAGCTGCTGCAACAGGGGAAACAGAATTGGGGTGAGTATGACATGAGATGAGATTTTGGATGATATGAGAAGTTCAACATCTCCTTGGATGAATCCAGAAGATTCTAGAGAGGTCCAACATCATCTATATATTGATTAGAAGGGGTTTGAGTGAAAGGTTGGTGAGAATTGATTGAGAGGAGAGAGTTTGCAACTTCACTTTGTTCATTGCAAATTGAAATCGGTTTCTGCATTCTACACCATTTTTTATCTTTCTTTTGATTTCAACAACTTCTATTGAGGATACTGAAGGATTCCAGATCAATTCCATAGCAAATCCATGGCTGAATCGTGTTCTTGCAATTGAATTTTAGCACCTGTAAGTCATTATCGGGTTTGGAGTTCTAGGCGTTTTCCATCGATTCTCTTGCATACAGAAGCAAGAATTTGGTACCTTGAATGATTTTGGAGCTGTAGAAGGGTTGAAGTGAAGAATTGCTGCATTTGTTACTCAAGAATTCACAGGTTGGTAACTTTCATTCCTCACCTTGATTTAAGAAGAATTAGGTTAGTTTGTTAGGTTAGATTGATAGTATGTGGTTAGGAGATCGTTTCTGGAAACTTAGAGAGGATTTCGTGATGATCAATAAGGTGACACAATTTCTGTTTGGATCAAGAACATGCTGGATATTGAGAGATAGTATGAGTATTATAGCAAGAACTGATCAGTGTAATGTGGTGAGCATTTTGAACCTTTCAATTTGAAGAATGGTGACAATCGAGGTCAGAGCATAATTTTGATTCTTGATCGTGTTTTAGGTTAGAGGTTGATTCAATGAATTCTGAAGCTAGGGTTAGACTCAAGGAGAGATTTAGAGTGAGTTAGTGCTTTAGATCATGAATTTTGAGGAAGATTTCGTGAGATGCGAAGGTGATGAAGATGAGCATGAAAGCTCTGTTTCAATGGCGTTTCTCCCTCCATTTTTGGTTCAAACGAAGAAGATGATCAGAACACCATTGGATCATGGTTTGACCTTGGACTAGGACCCTCATCCAACGGCCACGTTTTAATTTCAATTTGTGAAGGAGTTCTGATTATGAAACGCAGCGTTTCATTAATCAGCTGGTTTTGGACTTAGTTGAAACTTTGTTATCCCCACCCCCCTGATGGCCCAGTTTGGAGAATGAATTGATTTTAGTTGCTATTTGCACCGCGCGTGAGTTTATTTTAATTGGATTTTTCATTTTTTTTCATTTTATTCATGGTTCTTGGAAAAATCATATAAAATTGAAAATTACTCCAATTAATCCCATTCTTTTTGCATTTTACTCATGATTGAGTCTAATAGTTTTTTAGAGAAAAATATTTTGATTTCATGCATTTTCTGATTTTATGGGAATTTTATATTTTAATTGATATTAAAAGGGTTATGTTTGATACCTAATTTTGTGGAATTTTGTGTGATCATGTGGTGATGATTCTTGAGCTAATTTTTTGTGTGTGATTAGGTTAGACATGTATGCTCCCATAACTTTTTTCTCACTTTTTTGTGATGAACCTAGGTGTTAGTTTAGGTTGAAACCTTTAGAAGCTCCATTTTTAGGGTTTAAGGTTGATACCTTAGGATTTAGGACTTAATTTTAGGGCTTAATAAATGATTTAGTCCCTGGTTTTTGTATGAGGCATTCTTAATGGAATTAGGATCCCTTAGGAATTTTTGTAGAAATTTATAGGATAGTTTCCTATTTTTGTTTGATTTTAGTTTAGGTGCTAGTTTTAGATGATTCTAGAGCACTAACTCAACTAGATTAACCTTCTTTAGTTCCCTTAGATTAGGGTTTTGCTTTGTTTGCCTTTGGTTGAGATTGAAGACAAGTTGAAGACAAGGTGAGGATGCTTGAAGTTGCTTGGAGCTTGGATTTGCTTTTGCCTGAATGTGTCTGATGAAGATTTAGGAGATAGGAGCCATAGGGAGAGCCTTAGAATTAGAATGATTTCTTTCACAAATATGGAAAGCATCTTGTGCTTCCATTCCTCCCAATGACTAAAAGTCCTTCTAAGATATTCACATCCCTCCTTTGGAGGGATGAGTGGCTTTATCTGGGAAGTAGAACTTTGAGGGAACCAGTCTCTTATAATGATGAACCCTTACAGGCTTCCTTTGGTTGTCAGTAAGCTGTTCATCATTTCCACTCATCCTGTTCAATCAATTGTCTTCTGGTTTGAGTATCTTGGAAGATGTTAGACTTGAGTTTGAAGATGAGGACTTCATTGAAGAGTGTGGAAGAGGATGATTCCTTGAGCATTGCCATTGCAGTTGGAGCTTGAAGAGCAAGAAGAACAAGTTGATACTTGAAGACCCAATGGAGATTGAATGAAGAGCTGAGGCTTGAAAAAGAATTGAAGGATGAAGTTGACACTTCCATGTGATTGAAGACTCCTCTGAGAAGCTGAAGCTTGTGTATGAAGAAGACCAAGTTGATACAGGTAAAGCAAAGAGAGTTGAAGCTTGAAGACTAGGTTGATACTTATGAAGAGGACTTAATTGAGACTGAGTGAAGGGATGAGGCTTGAGCAAGAAAGAATAAGTTGACACTTGTATTGATGCTTAGAGAGCCTGAAGGAATCAAGGTGATACTTGTAGTTAAGAGTGAAACCTGAAGGTAGAATTCACTGAGGAGCTGAAGCTTGGAGAAGAGAGAATAAGTTGACACTTATGTTTGGTGGATTGAAACCTTGGAGGAGCAAGTTGATACTTGCCATGGAGGATGATAGCCTTGAAGGGTGGTTGAGGTCTGAAGACTGGATTGCTGTTAGAAGAGCTGAAGCTTGGAATTGAAAGAGGGAGTTGTTGATCTGCTTTCTTGTCTGTTTTCTTTTCTGTGCTGATGTGCCTAGCTTGACATGCTTGATGCATTAGAATAAGTCCATATCTAGGCTGACTGTAAGCTAGGAGCATGATTGCACTAGAGGTTGAGTTGCTCCCTCTGCTTGTATTGTTATTGTATGGCTTTGCTTGCGGGTATTCGGTAGAGCCCAGCTCCCTTGCCCATGTGGTTTATTTTGCTTGATAGCATTTTATTTTGTTTCCTCTGTATGATTACAGTTGTTATCCTATTTTGCTTGATAGCATATTATTTCCTCTGTATGATTGCAGTTATTCATATCTGGCTTGAGGTTGAGATGAGCTTGTGGAGGCTGCTGCCCCACACACATTTCCTCCCTCATTTGCATTGCATGCATTTTACTGTTTACTGTTTACTGTTTAAGCTGATGCTTTATCCGTTTCTATTTATCATTGACATGATCCCTTAGGAATCTCATTTCCTTTGATAAGGAAGTGATGACTAGAACTTTAGGTTGAAACCTATGCATGATAACATCTAGGAGTTCCCTGTTTCAAACTTCAACTATAGGATGAATCCTTGGCATGACAACATTAGGACTTGATAGTCTCCCCGTAATTGAGCCTCTCTCTTCTCATCCCAAAACAGCTTAAGTTACAGTAATCATGAATGATTTCTTTCGTACGTTACGAGCCTTAAGCTATCTGAGAAAGGATTGTTGGAGAGTTTCTTTTCAACAGTCTGGATGTTTAGTATGGTACCATTTGGGTGACATGCGACGCATTCACTCTCAAGTCATAGTCTCTAGTGCGATTGAAATTGCAAACACAATAAAAAACAGTTCTTGCGTAAAAGACAGAAAAATAAACTTCAAACCTTTTTGCCCTGTGGGCCCATAATTCAAAGGAAAGCTTTTCTGAAGAAAAGAGTGTCGTTAAACTTCAGCGCCATCGCGAACAGGCTTTGTCCCTAACTGCTGGAACTGCTGCTTAACCCCACTCGATAAAACAGATGAATTTGAATTCCCGTAATCCGTATTATCCCGAACTACGTAAGCTCTGATCTCTCATGCCTGTTGAGAGTACGTAGGCACAATACTGACGTATTGGCGAGCCACCTTCCCCAATCCGTAACCCGTAGTAGGTCGAACTATGTTGACTTTGATTTCTCATTCTCTGATGAGAATACGTAGGCATAAAGCGCGACGCTTTGCCGAGTCATTTTCTTTTCCTTTTTAAGCCAGCCTTGATAGGTAGATAGATAAATACACCCGTCCAGTAAACACAACAAGCGTGGATCCCGTCGAGTACGACGGACGTGAGGGGTGCTAATACCTTCCTCTAGTGTAACCGACTCCCGAACCCAGACAATGGTTGCGACGACCTTGTCTTATACCTATTCGTCAGGTTTTTCCGATCGTTTCCTTTCCCGCTCTGAGGGATAAATAACGAAAGGTGGCGACTCTTCTGTTTTTCCGGCACCTTATTTTCGCGAAAGCGACACCTGGCGACTCTGCTGGGGACTTGATAGTTTCCTGGGATCCAACGTCCCGAATGCGAGTCAGTTTGGGGATCCGACGTCCCCTGCGAGAGTCAATCCTAACGCTTGTATGACTACTTGTTGGGTTGTGTTTATTTGTCGCATTTTATTTCCCGCACTTTATTTTCAGTATGATATGATTATCTATGCTGTTGTAGGAGGGGCATTCTGATGAGTGAGAAGCCAGGCCCAGGCTTGAGTGAACTTAGCATTAGTTGTGGAAATTAGTGGGCGCGTGCTTGCTTGGCAGGCACTAGTGTCTCATGAAATCCACGCTCAGACGAGGTTCTCCCGGTTGAATTCTTTTTCAACCCTTTGGGTTGAGGGGATTGTTGGTTTGGAGGATTGTCGACTCTAGGGACCGATCATTTGGGATTCAGCCGAGTGAGGCCGCTTCATGAGCTGGTGATGCCACACCTTCTGGGTATCGTATCACCCCTCTTGAATGTCTGTGACGCTGATGACCGCATAGGATGCCGGGCCTACGTTAGTTTAGGTCCATACCTGTGAGCAGGGGTGGGTTTGTTGCAGGAGACCCTGACTTTCAGATTACCTGGTTTTCTTGACGGTGAATCAGTCTTGGTTGGGATCAGAGGATCTCATCCTCAGATGTGTATTCGTTCTTGACAGAACAGGTTTTTGGTTGAGATCAAAGGATCTTATCAGCAGATGTGTATGTTGTTCTTGACAGAGCAGGTTTATGATTGGGATTTGAGGATCTCATCTGCAGATGCATGTTTGTTCTTGACAGAGCAGAGTTTTGGGTCATGTATCAGAGGTCCTTATTATCAGATGTTTGTTCTTGACAGAGCATAGTTTTGCGTCCTGTATCAGAGGTCCTTATTATCAGATGTTTGTTCTTGACAGAGCAGAGTTTTCGTCCTGTATCAGAGGTCCTTATTATCAGATGTTTGTTCTTGACAGAGCAGAGTTTTCGTCCTGTATCAGAGGTCCTTATTATCAGATGGTTGTTCTTGTCGGAGCAGATTTATGGTCCTATGTGTGTGTGTTCTTGACAGAGCAGATTTGTGGTCCGTCACTACTGCGAAAATCGGTGCCGGCTGAACAGAAGAGTCGCCACCGTGCGTTATTCATCCCAAGGGAGGGAAAGGAAACGCTCGAAGTAAACCTACCGCAAAGACGAGAAAGGAATGGCCATCGCAACCAAATCCTGGATTCGGGAGTCGGTTACGTAAGGGGAAGGTATTAGCACCCCTCACGTCCGTCGTACTCGACGGGATCCATGCTTGTTTTCTAGTACGGATTGTTATTCTATCTACTCTAAAGGTCTGGGGTTAAAAGCAAACAAAATGACTCGGCAAAGTATCGCACTTTATGCCTACGTATTCCCGTCTGGAACGAGAAATCAGAGTCAACGTAGTTCGCCTACCTACAGGAAAAGAGGGGAAGGTTGCTCGCTAGGATATCGCATCCTATGCCTACGTACTTTCATACAGCATGAAAGATCAGAGCAAACGTAGTTCAGGCCACGGAAGAACACAGATTTGTTTGACTGTTTTTTATCCTTCTGAAAAAGGTTTTCTCCTTATTACGGGTCCAAGCGGACTAAAATGACTCTTTGATTGGTTGATAGTCTTTTATGCAAGAACTGTTTTTTTATTGATGTTTCACCTTTTATTGTATTTTTTTATTGTTTTGAGAAAGAAGAGAAACAGCAACTCTAAAACCTATGGTTAAAATGGGAATCAAAACTATCCTAATGTTATCATGCATGGATGAAAGCCTAATCTCTGTCATATTTCTCTCCTGCGCAGAGAGAAACAGAGATCCTAAGGGATAAATGGAAAAGCAACAACATATGTACAGTAAAGCGGTAAAATGCATGAATGCAACAGTACAAGCGAGGCAAGGGAGTCCCACTTAACCTCGAACCTAGAAAACAATGGGAAAAGTGAAACAACTTCACCTCAACCCTATGGGAAAATTAACAAACAATACAGTAAAGAAAATAAAACCCCAAAAACCCAGCCATGACAGCACACCAACTCTGAAAAACAGCAAACTCTGACAGTTGATAGCATCAGACAACAGACAGCTCCAGACAGCAGTAAACCCTAGCTTTAACAGTTGCACAGCTTTGACATGAACAATCTTCATCTTTGTCAATCTTTGATATTCTTCTCTATCTTCAATGGCTTCTTTCTTCAAGGCAAGCTCTCCAGCAAAGAATTGATTTTATCAAAAGAAATTGAATGTCAAACAGTTCATTGACAACCAAAGGAAGTCTATGAATAGTTGACATTGTAGCAGACTGTTTCCCTCAAAGTTCTACCTCCGAGACAAAACCACTTATCCCTCCAAAGGAGGGAGGTGAATATCAGGGAGGGACTTTTAATCATTGAGAAGAATGGAAGCAAAGGAAGCTATCCATGTTTATGAAAGAATTTGTTCTATTCTAAGGCTTTACTTATCTCCTATTATTTCCTATGTCTTCAATCAGCTCCCCAGCTCAAGCAATCCTCAAGCTTCAAAATTTTGATCATCATCTTCAATCCTCTCCATTGATTCTTCATGCTTCCACAAGCCCAAACCAAGCCCCATACCCCAAATAAAAACCCAAAAGCCCAAAGCAAGCAACATAAACCCCAAATGGGAACACCAATTAATCACACAATTTGCAAAATATACTGAAGATAGTAAAGTAATATTTAAAATTCTAAGATTTATTCTAAGGGGATTTCTACCTCTACCCTACATACCCTATATGTCCCATAACCTAATTCATGCTAAAAAACCCCAAAATAAAATGTCAGAATGCACCTATGTTGAGTTTGAACCCTAAAACTATCACCCTAATGTTTTCTAATCAAAACTACACAAGATTTAATCAAAAAAATGTGAAATAAATCCAAGGGGAACTTGATGTTCTAAGCTAACTAGCACAAAAAGAACGGGATCAAAATATGGATTTAAATGACCAAACGAAATTCATCAATATGTATGTACAAACAATATGAAAATAAAAGCAATTAAAATGTAAAAAATCACCATAAATGAAAAAAAAAACCTAAAATACTATTTTTATTTTATTATAATTCTCTTGAAACAATTATTGAAATGGGGAAAAAGTCCCATGTTAAAAAGTTCATTTTTTGATTTATTATGAATTTATTTGTGAATTATATACAAATGAAAAGAAAAAAAGAAATGCAATTAAAATGAAAACAAGGGGGGCGCCAATAGCAGTTTATAATACTCCAGAACATATTGGGCACAACAAAGGGGGTGCAATCAGTAATTGCGCTGGGCCCATGTTGGCTTCAGAAAAAACAAAAAAACGCAACAAAGCAAATAAACTGAGGGGGGGGGGGGGGGGAAGCATCAAATTGCTTGTTATTCGCTCTGGGCCCCAGACTAGGGGGCGTGGATAGCAAATTGGGCTTATGGCCCAAACCAAATCAAACCAGAGGGAGGGGGTGTGAATGGAAACATGGGGAGCATGGTTCAGTAAAAATGGTTTGGGCTTAAGCCCGAAGTTCATGATAGTCCACATTCAGCAAACCTCACAAACCCTAAAACTAACTAACCTTAACTGGACGAACACTGTTCATCCTTCCCCCAAATTGAAACCCTAGCGCCGTCCTCCATCTCCAAACTCTCTTTTTCTCTGAAACCTCCCAACCCTAACTCACCACACGCCTCAAATTTCCTATCCAATTCAACCCTAATCCTCACTCGCCTCACAAAATCACAAAACCTACATCCAATTCTACACCTAACAATCCTATGAGCTACGAACGCGTGAAGAGTTAAGGAAGAAGAACAACAAAACAAACCTGGAAAATTTATGAAGATGGAGGCTCTTGGAGGAATGTCTTGAAGTTGTGGTTGTTGAGCGATCTGGAGATTGATGGCGAACACAAAGATCCTGTGAAGATCGCTCGCTGAAGATGAACAAGCATGCAGGTCTAGAAGATTGTGATGATGGATCGAGGAAGCTGATGAACGTCTAAGGTCTGATGAAGATCTTCCTGAAGAACGCGATGATGAAGGTTGAACCAATTCTGGCAAAACGTATGAACGTTGCTGAACTAGAGGATGAACGAGATGAGATCTTGATTCGTAGATGAATGTTTGTAGAGTTCTGGAAACGATTGATGAACGTTTTGCAAAACGGTTGAAGACGGATGAACATTCAAAGTAGATCTGGGAAAATCTTTGAAGACCTATGAAGATTCATGATGAAATCGGTTTCTGGAAAAATTTGATCTGAAGATGATGAACTTGGATCAGAGAAGATGAAGATTTGGGCGTTTTTGGCGTTTTCCGGTGACTGTTGCATATTCCGGCGACGGTTGCGGTGGTCGCCGGTGAGAGGCTACGGTGGCTACCGGACTTGCATGGCCGGCGCAAGTGTTACCGGCGAGGGGACGCGTGGCGTTGCTGCATGCAGAGGGAGATGGGAATGAGGCCACGTGTGGGATTGGAGAGTCTGAGGGAGTGCCAAGTGTGGGTTAGGTGGCAGAGAGAGGGAAAGTGAGGTGGAGGGAACCAAAACGCACGCGTGGCGTTGCCTTTAAATGACATGTGGCACTTCGCATTGGACTTCTGACTGGGCCTGATGACTTGGACTCTGGATAATGCTAATTGGCCCACTTGAGACTAAACACAGATTAATGATGATTAAGATCTAATTAAAACTGAAAAACCTAATTAAATCCTAAACTAAAATTAAAATAAAATCTAATTAACATCTAATTAACTCTAATTAACTAAAAACGAAAATTAAACATAAATTCCTAATTAAAATCTAATAAACCCTAATTAATCCTAAAATGAAAATTAAAAATAAAATCTAATTAATCTAAAAAATCTAAAAACTATTATTTAATATCTAAAATATTATCTTTTTAAAAAACCCTAATTAATTCTGAAAAAATCTAAAAATCTAAACATTTTAGTCCTTTTTTCTTTTTAAAATCTATACTATTAACATTTTTTTAAAAAACAAATAAAATCTAATCTAGAAAACAATTAAACCCTATTTAAAATCTGAAAAAAAACAATTAACTCTACTAAAAATCTAAAAAAACCATACTATCTATTTTTAAAATCTATTCTATTAATTCTAAAACACTAATATCTATTTTTTTATTATTTTCTTTCTCTACTCTTTTAAAAGAAAAATATCTATTTATCTATTAAAAACTAATAAAAGAAAACTAATATCTAAAATTTATTAAATACTACAATATCTACAAATTCTTTAAAAATCTATTAATTTCTAAAAAATGAAAGGAAAATTTATTTAAATTCTAAAAATTATAAAAACTCTATTAAATCCAGAAAAATCCAATTAAATGCATTAAAATCCAGAAAAATAAGAGAAAAATCCTAAAAATGCCAGGAGGCCGATTAAACCGAATAAAACTCAATTGCGCAACCGTAGCGAAACCCTGGCACCGAGATAGCCTGAAAACACCAGGAACGAGCACCAATTCTCAACAGACTTTTATTCTGACTGGCCTGAACTGCCTGAAATGCCAGGGGCTATAATCCCGATAAAAACCAATCTGACCGAGGCAAATGCCATGTATGCAATATGCGAATGCGAATGTAAAATGCGTCGAAACATAAACCAGATATGGGGACCGGTTGGTCAAATTTTAGGGTGCAACAGCTGCCCCTATTCAAGCGGCTTGGACCTGAAGGGTTGAAGAGCGAACAACCTTCAAACATTCGAGGTACGAGACGGTTGAATACAAAATAAACCCGAAAATTTGCCAACCGCAGAAATAAACTGCACCCTTGCTTGGGGAACACCATCCAGAGAACTGACTCCAATTATTATGGCAACAAACTGATCGATCACCTGATAAAAGCCTTGACTTCAACACCAGTTACTTGTGTGACACCACAAATAACAAACCCGAAGGTTGGATCAAACTGCACTTGATCACCTCCCATCGTCTACTGATAGACGAAGACACCATCCCGTAGGAAAACAATAATCATACTTACATCGTCTACAGATAGACAGAAAGACCCCATCCTGAAGGAAAACCAATATCCATATTTACATCGTCTACAGATAGACAGGAAGACCCCTTCCCGAAGGAAACCATATCCATACTCACCTTGTCTAAGGATAGACAGAAAGGCACCATCCCAAAGGAAAGCCATTATTGATATTTACGTCGTCTACAGATAGACATAAAAGACTCCTTCCCGAAGGAACACCATACCCATACTCACATTATCTAAGGATAGACAGAAAGGCACCGTCCCGAAGGAAAACCAATATCCATATTTACATTGTCTACAGATAGACAGGAAGACCCCTTCCCAAAGGAAAAAACAATATTCATACTCTCCTCGTCTAATGATAGACGGAGACACCATCCCGAAGGAACACCATAACCATATTCACATTGTCTAAGGGTAGACAGAAAACCCCATCCCGAAGGAAAAATATAACCCATATCCATACTCACATTGTCTAAGGATAGACAGAAAGGCACCATCCCGCAGGAACACCATAACCAATACTCACATTATCTAAGGATAGACAGAAAACCCCATCCCGAAGGAAAAATATAACCCATATCCATACTCACATTGTCTAAGGATAGACAGAAAGGCACCATCCCGCAGGAACACCATAACCAATACTCACATTGTCTAAGGATAGACAGAAAACCCCATCCCGAAGGAAAAATATAACCCATATCCATACTCACATTGTCTAAGGATAGACAGAAAGGCACCATCCCGCAGGAACACCATAACCAATACTCTCCTCGTCTAATGATAGACGGAGACACCATCCCGAAGGAAAACACGTCAGCGGAAAGAGAACTATATTCATCACCACCCATCAAATTTCAGAATCCTTTCGTCTACAGGAATTGATGGAAAGAACAATGTCTTCAAAGGGGCCACATCATCAATAAGGATTGACAGGAAGGAAAACCACCTCTAAAGAGCCATGCCGTTGATAAGGATCAACAACTAGGAAAACCAAACATTCTTCGAAGAGCCTCGACGTCAATCAGGATCGACGGTCAGAAAAACCTTCTTGAAATGCCATCTTGTCCGATAAATAGAAAGAACGCCAATATCTGAAAGATCGCCTTGAAACCTCTCAACGTCTAGGGATAGACGGAGAAAACCATATCCAAACTCCCGAAGTCTACTGATAGACGGAGAAGGCCCGCTGGGGGAAACCCATTGTCCATGTGAACTGACGGGAAGAGAAGTCTGTCAATATCAAACGACTGATGAGTAGAACATAACCATTGCATGATCTGAGAATCAAAGAGCTGTCTGAATAAAGCTGTTGGATAAATGCCCCTGAACTGATTACAGAGTACTTCATGTTGCCACTGAGGGCTGATAGAAAAACTGGCTTATGCTTCGTATGCATATGCGTATGTTTGAATTTTTCTATGGCGTAATGCTCCATATGGGATGGAAATGCTACGCATTTGAGGATGAAATGCAAGTATGATGCAAATATGATGATATATGCCAAATGCAAATGCAGGCTCGGGTCGCCGGAGAAACTGGATATAGAAAACCGTTTCAGCAAAATAAATGCTGAAGACACAGCCAACTCCGCTGGGGATAACCAGGCATCACAGAATTATTCCAGCAAAATAAATGCTGGAAAAGTGAAGCCAACTTCGCTGAGGAATAACTAAATGTGCCAATCATGATTGGACTTCTGTCAGGGCCAGCCTACCCGTGCCAATGAAAATTGGACTTTTGCTGGGGAAAACAGACGGAGTCTTCCTGCGTATCAATGAAGATTGGATTTTGAAATGATGTGCCAACCACGGGTTGGGCCTCACAATGATTTCCAATAGGGATTGGACTTCTTGAAAATTGCCAATAAGAATTGGGCTTTAGGCCATCTATGATGGGTCCTGTATGATTGACACTGGAATAATATCCTGTCTGAATTCACAGCTTCTGATTGAAGGGTCAATAGATGGTAACACGACTTCCTGACATTCGACTCGTACTGGGAGATTAGCTGAATCTGCTCGAATGACTCTGAGTAGCTCTGAGTAACTCTAATGACGCGGAGAAGAACAATTCCTTCGCTTCTGATATGCCCCAGCTCGTGGGACCTCTGTGGGGATAGTCTTCAAAAGGATCTGAAAATCTATACCCTGACGGTCTGATATGAAATGCCCCAGTATTCCGAACCTTTGAGATAAATGCTTCAAATCAAATGCCCCTCGAATAAAGAATAACCTCCGCGCTCTTAGGATGGCCTGCCCCTGTCTGCAATGACTTTGCCCCTGATTGGCTGATTCGGTATAGTGACTCTAGACGAGAGATTTACTGACTCTCGACCTGATTGCCCCGGAATAACGACTTTGGATGGCTGACCTCACTAGGGATCACTTAATAATAGCTTGCCCCGGCTCTCGGAATATTCGGGCATCCCACATTCTATCCTGATCAGACTTTTCATTGTAGGAAACTTTCCTGCTGTCAAGTGCTTACTCATAAGTAAAACCAGTTGTTCTGCATAAAAAATATACTAATGCAATGCATATGGCAGTTTTAACATCCAATCTGCTCACTGGAAAAAAGAAAATCAGTTTATGGCCTACAAAGCACAAATCATTTATCAAAATATCAACATCAACACCAACATGGTAAGAAGAACCCTTTTAGGAGTCAGCTTCGACGCGATCTTTACCGATATATGCCTTCGAAACAACCCTGCCTCAATTAGGACTTTTGAAGTTTGTAACGTGGTCAGGTTCACGGTTTTAAAAGAAAGGATAAAGGCTCAAAGTCTAATTTTAACCCACCCGTTCACCTTGATGTTCTTCGATCCTACGTTCAGCTAATTCGACCTTAGCGCTCACCTCTTAGAGGTTGAAATATAGGAGTGATAGTTCGAGAAACTATGAGCTTTTGGAGTGACAACCACTCGCTCTTCGTCTTTAACACTTGGGGTCACACGACTCATATTTCATTTGAGGACTTTCTTTTGTACTCCTTTTCATCTTTTCTTTCCCTAATTTTTTGCCTGGACTGACTCTTTTGAGTTTCTTTTGATTTTCCAGTCCAGCGGGATGCCCATATTTTTGCCTAAGTCGTTTGTTTTCAAGTTTTGACTTAGCGGGCTTTTGATTCTTTTCGCTTTTCATTTTTTTTTCTGAACAAGTCGTGTGACACTGGTTGTCTGACTCTTTGGGGAGTAATGTGACTGTCTCACTCCTGATGCTTAACCACTGTGGCTTTTTAGGCACGACCTATGGAGGTGTGATTGATCCTTGAACGAACACTCCTTTTGCAATTTGGACGCTCGGTCAAATTAGCTAACACCTACCCTGCCCCAGGTTGAGATTTAGGGTTTTTCGTTTTCAGAAAGAAACTCCTACAACTAGGCTCAAAGGGGTTATCAAGGGATTATCTTCCTTATGTCTCCGGTGTTTAGGGATTTGAAACAATGCCTGTACATCATCAGCAGGTTTTATTTCAAAGGCATACAATATCGGAAGCTTGCATGTCGTTCATTTTCGTCATCCTCCCCGAATTCCGCTTAACCAAGCGTTGGATATCCGTAAAATCAATTAGTGAACACGAAAGGATTTATTCAAAACATGCATACTCATTTCATTATCATCAATTGAATAAAAACAACAAGTTTTACAAACAAGATTGCAATTTAACTAGAAAGAAACTACAAACATAAAGAAATGACAAGATGAAACACAGGAAAACATCAGCTTCCGAGAACCGGGCTATCACATCTGACTTGCTGCTGAACCAGCCATCTTCAAAGTTGCCTATTGAAACCATACTGCTTAAAATGGATGCCGGGTGAATTGCCTTTCTGACTTCATTGGGCTCTATCTAGCACGCAGGTTTGGTCGATAACGATAAGGCTGCTGACTCTGGAAAGGAGTTGACGTCTGTTGCGAAGACTGGACAAATTGTTGACTTTGATCAGTCGAACCACTTGGAGGTCGAGTCTGAACTATCAGGGACTCCTTTTGTTCAAGCGCTTTCATCCTCAGACTTGGTCTAGGCAGCAACTGAGGACAGGGGGATTCTGACACCAATGATTGCAGAATATACTTCTGATCTACGGCAGCTTCAGGAACGTCCATTGTTTTAGTACCAACTGGGGTAAGACCATTAGGTACAATTACGCCGCTCGGCGTGAGTTCAATAACCTTTGCGTCAATCAAGTCCTGAACATTGTGCTTAAAAGCATGACAACTCTCGATATCATGTCCGGATGCCCCGGAATGAAATTCGCACTACTTGCTAGTGTCATACCCATAAGGAAGCGTCGTTCCTATGAGTGGCTCCAATGTTCTTTTTTCAACCAGCTTCAAACTCAATAAAGTCTGAAGGAGCTTAGCATACGTTGAAGGCGGCGCCTCAAATATCCTCCTTGGCCTTTGCCGAATCGGATGTATCTTTTGTTGCTGTTGTTGTTGGTGTCAATCAGCACGTCTTTTAAGCTCAGGTTCCACAGGCACGGGCTCCACAGGCACAGGCGGAACAAACTCCTTCACTGCGGCTTCAGATAGCTGGTCATCCTCTTTCCTAATCACATTCTTGACTACTTCCATGATCAAGCTCATTTGGGTCTTCAGCTGATTATTTTCCTCTTTGAGCATCTTCTGATCCAAACACAACTCTTGCATGTCTTTCATCATCTGCCTTAGCTGGCTTAGGACTTCAATCAATTCAGCCTGATTTTGTTCCATATCTCTGAGGAGTTCCTGCAACAAACGGGTGATATGAAATAAGACCCACGGTTCTGATGTACCTGTTATGTGAGAATGCAATGCAGAAATCAACACATATTCAAGACAAGACAAATACGCCCCAAGCTATAAGCACAGAGGTAAACGCCTCACACCACTATGTAAAGCCAACAAGAGCAACAACCAAGCACACCCAAGTACGAAATACAATGACCCCAACCAACAAGCCTGGTGGTGGTCAACAAACAACAATGCACGAAAGCTAAACAGATCAGCAGAGAGAAACAAATGCGACACCCGGCGCAGAAACCTCTAGTAACTTTCTCCCTATTCATTTGAGCTCTCAGTTGGAAATTCTTCCAAACATACACTCTCAGTGGGGTATTCCATAACATTGACTGACGAACCCACACAACTGGATGAAGGGTAGTCAATAATCCGAACAAAACCCTGAGGCGTGATAAAAATCTTGTTAGAGTCTAGCAGATTCTGAACTTGGCTTCTAAGCACTTTACAATCATCTGTCGCATGCCCCTGTACCCCAACATGGTACTCACAGTGGGCGCTGGCATCAGAACTTGGAGGATAAGGCGAGATCATTGGACTAGTCTCTTTCGGCACTATTAATCCACTTTCGACCAAATCTGGCAACAACTGACTGTACGACACCGGTAGCTGAGTAAACTGCCTTTCAGGCTTCCTTGGTCTTTGTCAGGCGTGACGACGCGGCTGACGATAATACGACTGCTGGTTTGAAGGTTCTGAAAACTGAGCCTGAGATGCTAGAGATTCTGAGACAACATCGCTTCCTTCTTCCTATTCCTCTTGAGAACTGAGAACTGATTCATTCTTATCAACTGGGATATAAGGAGCCTCTCGGAGCTTTCCATTCTTGAGTCCTCTCTCAACAAGCTCCCCCATTCTCACCAGGCCTTCAAAGCTTGTACAAGTGAACATCATGTCATAATAACGGCCCTTTAGAGTATCCAAAAATAGGCTAACCATTTCTCTCTCCTAAATCGGTGGTTGAACACGAGCGGCCAATTCTCTCCATCTTTGCACATACCCCCTAAAGGATTCACTCTCCGCCCGAGATAATTCTTGCAACTGTACGCGAAAAGGAGCCATTTCCAGGTTGTAGTCGTACTGCTTCACGAAGGCATTGGCTAAGTCCGACCATGATTTAATACTATCACTTTGCAAGTGCATGTACCAGTCTAAAGATGCTCCGGTCAAACTATCCTGGAAACAGTGAATCATGAGCTTGTCGTTGGTGATATGCGGAGTCATTCTTCTGCAGAACATAACCAAATGTAGCTTCGGACAACTATTCCCTTTGTACTTCTCGAAATTGGGCATTTTGAACTTTGGAGGCAATACAAGACCTGGCACCAAACACATGCTCACAACATTTAGATCAAGAGTATTCTTATTTGCCAGGGCAGCAATCTGATCTTCCAACGTCTGAAGTCTTCTCAAATACTCAGCAGTCAGTGGGTCCTGAATATTAACCTGCGGAACAACTCTTGGAGATGGAACAATCCTTGGAGAATCTGGCGTAGAGAAAGTGGAATTGTGATACTCTGCGTCATTGAAGGAATATGGACCTCTGACAGGGGTTTGCACTGGCTGGGCAACATTGTTCCTCTGAGCTCTTTGACCATTGTTTCCTTCTCCATTTATAGCTGCTATGGCTTCCATGACCTGACTCATCTGGTACTTCAACAATTCAAACTCCGCCCGAGTAACAACCAAGTTCTGCTCTTCTGAAGCCATGATCTTTCCAGATGCTAACTCAAGTCCAATACGAATGTCGGGAAATCAACTGATGAAGCAGACAAAACGGGTAAGCTCCCTGTTCCGGCTGAGGATGAATATGCAAAATGAAATGCAAATGCAAACTGTCATGCAAAATGAAAAATGCACACACAAGGGACCAAGTGCCGCTGGCTGAGAAGAATCCACCATACTAGTCTTAGCCAGACCCATAACTCTGCTCAACCCTGGTCTCAACAAGCCAAACAATGCTCGAACCTGGTCTCCAACAGACCCTATAATGCTGTCCTCAAATATTACTGAATCTCAATCAAGAAAACTGGTAATCTGGAGGTCAAGTTACCTGCGTGCCCCAACCCCTCTCACAGGTAGGTGTCCTAATAACTGACACAAGGTATGGCATCCTATGCGGTCGTTGGCGTCACAGACTTTCAAGACTGATGATACGATACCTAGAAGGTGTGGCATCATCATGTCCTAAAGAGACCTCACTTAGCCGACTTCCAAATGATCGGTCCCCGGAGTCGACAATCCAACTAACCAACAACCCCCTCAACCCAAAGGGTTGAAAAAGAAGTCAACTAGAAGAACCTCGTCCGAGCGTGGATTTCATGAGACACTGGTACATGCAAAGCATGCACGCGCCCACTAATTTCCACTCTAATTCTAGGTGCACTCAAGCCCAGGTCCGGCTTATCTCTCAATCATAGAACCCCCTCATACCCACGGCAATAATAACAGTAATATAATGCTGAAAGTAAAATACAGAAACATAAATCCATACAAAATTCTCGACGGGAAAACAAGCGCTTGGATTGACTCTCTTAAGGGACGTTGGATCCCAAATGCATAAGGAACCATCGTAGTCCCCAGCAGAGTCGACAGCTGTCGCTACTGCGAAAATAGGTGCCGGCTGAACAGAAGAGTCGCCACCGTGCGTTATTTATCCCAAGGGAGGGAAAGGAAACGCTCGAAGTAAACCTACCGCAAAGACGGGAAAGGAATGGCCATCGCAACCAAATCCTGGATTCGGGAGTCGGTTACGTAAGGGGAAGGTATTAGCACCCCTCACGTCCGTCGTACTCGACGGGATCCACACTTGTTTTCTAGTACGGATTGTTATTCTATCTACTCTAAAGGTCTGGGGTTAAAAGCAAACAAAATGACTCGGCAAAGTATCGCACTTTATGCCTACGTATTCCCGTTTGGAACGAGAAATCAGAGTCAACGTAGTTCGCCTACCTACAGGAAAGGAGGGGAAGGTTGCTCGCTAGGATATCGCATCCTATGCCTACGTACTTTCATACAGCATGAAAGATCAGAGCAAACGTAGTTCAGGCCACGGAAGAACACAGATTTGTTTGACTGTTTTTTATCCTTCTGAAAAAGGTTTTCTCCTTATTACGGGTCCAAGCGGACAAAAATGACTCTTTGATTGGTTGATAGTCTTTTACGCAAGAACTGTTTTTTTATTGATGTTTAACCTTTTATTGTATTTTTTGATTGTTTTGAGAAAGAAAAGAAACAGCAACTCTAAAACCTATGGTTAAAATGGGAATCAAAACTATCCTAATGTTATCATGCATGGATGAAAGCCTAATGTCTGTCATATTTCTCTCCTGCGCAGAGAGAAACAGAGATCCTAAGGGATAAACGGAAAAGCAACAACATATGTACAGTAAAGCGGTAAAATGCATGAATGCAACAGTACAAGCGAGGCAAGGGAGTCCCACTTAACCTAGAACCTAGAAAACAATGGGCAAAGTGAAACAACTTCACCTCAACCCTATGGGAAAATTAACAAACAATACAGTAAAGAAAATAAAACCCCAAAAACCCAGCCCTGACAGCACACCAACTCTGAAAAACAGCAAACTCAGACAGTTGATAGCATCAGACAGCAGACAGCTCCAGACAGCAGTAAACCCTAGCTTTAACAGTTGCACAGCTTTGACATGAACAATCTTCATATTTGTCAATCTTTGATCTTCTTCTCTATCTTCAATGGCTTCTTTCTTCAAGGCAAGCTCTCCAACAAAGAATAGATTTTATCAGAAGAAATTGAATGTCAAACAGTTCATTGACAACCAAAGGAAGTCTATGAATAGTTGACATTGTAGCAGACTGTTTCCCTCAAAGTTCTACCTCCGAGACAAAACCACTTATCCCTCCAAAGGAGGGAGGTGAATATCAGGGAGGGACTTTTAATCATTAAGAAGAATGGAAGCAAAGGAAGCTATCCATGTTTATGAAAGAATTTGTTCTATTCTAAGGCTTTACTTATCTCCTATTATTTCCTATGTCTTCAATCAGCTCCCCAGCTCAAGCAATCCTCAAGCTTCAACATTTTGATCATCATCTTCAATCCTCTCCATTGATTCTTCATGCTTCCACAAGCCCAAACCAAGCCCCATACCCCAAATAAAAACCCAAAAGCCCAAAGCAAGCAACATAAACCCCAAATGGGAACACCAATTAATCACACAATTTGCAAAATATACTGAAGATAGTAAAGTAATATTTAAAATTCTAAGATTTATTCTAAGGGGATTTCTACCTCTACCCTACATACCCTATATGTCCCATAACCTAATTCATACTAAAAAACCCCAAAATAAAATGTCAGAATGCACCTATGTTGAGTTTGAACCCTAAAACTATCACCCTAATGTTTTATAATCAAAACTATACAAGATTTAATTACAAAAATGTGAAATAAATCCAAGGGGAACTTGATGTTCTAAGCTAACTAGAACAAAAAGAACGGGATCAAAATATGGATTTAAATGACCAAACGAAATTCATCAATATGTATGTACAAACAATATGAAAATAAAAGCAATTAAAATGTAAAAAATATCCATAAATGGAAAAAAAAACCTAAAATACTATTTTTATTTTCTTATAATTCTCTTGAAACAATTATTGAAATGGGGAAAAAGTCCCATGTTAAAAAGTTCATTTTTTGATTTATTATGAATTTATTTGTGAATTATATACAAATGAAAAGAAAAAAAGAAATGCAATTAAAATGAAAACAAGGGGGGCGCCAATAGCAGTTTATAATACTTCAGAACATATTGGGCCCATCAAAGGGGGTGCAATCAGTAATTGCGTTGGGCCCATGTTGGCTTCAGAAAAAACAAAAAAACGCAACAAAGCAAATAAACTGAGGGGGGGGGGGGAATAGCATCAAATTTCTTGTTATTCGCTCTGGGCCCCAGACTGGGGGGCGTGGATAGCAAACTGGGCTTATGGCCCAAACCAAATCAAACCAGAGGGAGGGGGTGTGAATGGAAGCATGGGGAGCATGGTTCAGTAAAAATGGTTTGGGCTTAAGCCCGAAGTTCATGATAGTCCACATTCAGTAAACCTCACAAACCCTAAAACTAACTAACCTTAACTGGACGAACACTGTTCATCCTTCCCCCAAATTGAAACCCTAGCGTCGTCCTCCATCTCCAAAATCTCTCTCTCTCTGAAACCTCCCAACCATAACTCACCACACGCCTCAAATTTCCTATCCAATTCAACCCTAATCCTCACTCGCCTCACAAAATCACAAAACCTACATCCAATTCTACACCTAACAATCCTACGAGCTACGAACGCGTGAAGAGTTAAGGAAGAAGAACAACAAAACAAACCTGGAAAATTTATGAAGATGGAGGCTCTTGGAGGAATGTCTTGAAGTTGTGGTTATTGAGCGATCTGGAGATTGATGGCGAACACAAAGATCTTGTGAAGATCGCTCGCTGAAGATGAACAAGCATGCAGGTCTAGAAGATTGTGATGATGGATCGAGGAAGCTGATGAACGTCTAAGGTCTGATGAAGATCTTCCTGAAGAACGCGATGATGAAAGTTGAACCAATTCTGGAAAAACGTATGAACGTTGCTGAACTAGAGGATGAACGAGATGAGATCTTGATTCGTAGATGAATGTTTGTAGAGTTCTGGAAACGATTGATGAACGTTTGGCAAAACGGTTAAAGACGGATGAACATTCAAAGTAGATCTGGGAAAATCTTTGAAGACCTATGAAGATTCATGATGAAATCGGTTTCTGGAAAAATTTGATCTGAAGATGATGAACTTGGATCGGAGAAGATGAAGATTTGGGCGTTTTTGGCCTTTTCCGATGACTGTTGCATATTCCAGCGACGGTTGTGGTGGTCGCCGGTGAGAGGCTACGGTGGCTACTGGACTTGCATGGCCGGCGCAAGTGTTACCGACGAGGGGACACGTGGCGTTGCTGCATGCAGAGGGAGATGGGAATGAGGCCACGTGTGGGATTGGAGAGTTTGAAGGAGTGCCAAGTGTGGGTTAGGTGGCAGAGAGAGGGAAAGTGAGGTGGAGGGAACCAAAACGCACGCGTGGCATTGCCTTTAAATGACATGTGGCACTTCGCATTGGACTTCTGACTGGGCCTGATGACTTGGACTCTGGATAATGCTAATTGGCCCACTTGAGACTAAACTCAGATTATTGATGATTAAGATCTAATTAAAACTGAAAAACCTAATTAAATCCTAAACTAAAATTAAAATAAAATCTAATTAACATCTAATTAACTCTAATTAACTAAAAACGAAAATTAAACATAAATTCCTAATTAAAATCTAATAAACCCTAATTAATCCTAAAATGAAAATTAAAAATAAAATCTAATTAATCTAAAAAATCTAAAAATTATTATTTAATATCTAAAATATTATCTTTTTAAAAAACCCTAATTAATTCTGAAAAAATCTAAAAATCTAAACATTTTAATCCTTTTTTCTTTTTTAAAATCTAAACTATTAACATTTTTTAAAAACCAAATAAAAGTTAATCTAGAAAACAATTAAACCTATTTAAAATCTGAAAAAAACAATTAACTCTACTAAAAATCTAAAAAAAACCATACTATCTATTTTTAAAATATATTCTATTAATTCTAAAACACTAATATCTATTTTTTTATTATTTTCTTTCTCTACTCTTTTAAAAGAAAAATATCTATTTATCTATTAAAAACTAATAAAAGAAAACTAATACCTAAAATTTATTAAAAACTATAATATCTACAAATTCTTTAAAAATCTATTAATTTCTAAAAAATGAAAGGAAAATTTATTTAAATTATAAAAATTATAAAAACTCTATTAAATCCAGAAAAATCCAATTAAATGCATTAAAATCCAGAAAAATAAGAGAAAAATCCTAAAAATGCCAGGAGGCCGATTAAACCGAATAAAACCCAATTGCACAACCGTAGCGAAACCCTGGCACCGAGATAGCCTGAAAACACCAAGAACGAGCACCAATTCTCAACAGACTTTTATTCTGACTGGCCTGAACTGCCTGAAATGCAGGGGCTATAATCCCGATAAAAACCAATCTGACCGAGGCAAATGCCATGTATGCAATTTGCGAATGCGAATGTAAAATGCGTCGAAACATAAACCAGATATGGGGACCGGTTGATCAAATTTTAGGGTGCAACAGTCCGATACCGGGGTTTTCTTCTTATCAGAGATAGTGGTTGTTCTTGATAGAGCAGGATTATGGTTTTGTTGATACAGAATCTCCACAGCACAGTTGCCTTGATCTCCTGCTGCATGATTGCATTTTACATTGCTTTGCATACTCATTTGCATTTCATTAACGTGTGTCTGTGTTGCAGGTACCGTTTCCCCCGGTTCAGGATTTCTTGCCTCCTGTTGTGTTGCTATGGGTTCTCTGAGGAAGACCGTGGCTTACAGGCTCCCTGCCCCTGATGTGGTTCAGCTGACTGGTTTGATTGCTTTAGCAGATGATTCTGTGAGAGATGAGTTCAGAAAATCTTACGGCAAATTACTCAGTTTGGTTCGTAAACCTTCTGCGTTCGAGTTGAATGGGTTGCACGCTCTGCTGCAATTCTATGATCCTCCGTTGAGATGATTTACTTTCCAGGATTTTATTCTCGCACCTACGCTAGAGGAATATGCTGATTTGTTAGGTGTGCCTATCAAGAGGCAGATGCCCTTTGTTCATATGGATGCTGAGCCTGATCTGGCTAGTCTAGCTCCTTCACTTCATCTGGATGCCTCCGAGTTGGTGTTGTCTAGTTGGAACAAGGTGCCCGGTTTCTCCTTGCAGTTCTTAGTGGGAAAGGCTCAGCAGTGTGCCAAAGATGGATGTTGGGTCGTATTCAACGCCATTCTCGCTCTGTGCATATATGGCATTATTCTGTTCCCCAATATGCCCGACTTTATGGACTTCGACGCCTTCCGCATCTTTGCATCAGGGAATCCAGTCCCTACCTTGATAGGAGATGTCTACCATTCCATCCACTACAAAAACGAGAACAGGAGGGGTAAGAATGTCTCGTGTTGTGTGCCCCTGCTTTATAAATGGCTTGATAGTCATCTACCCAAAAGGGGTCCCTTTGCTTCATCTGCAGCCACCGCTGAGTGGTCCGAGCGTTTGATGGGTCTATCTGCAGAGGATATTGACTGGTTTGACAGAGATAGGTTAGGTACCGAGATTATCTTCAGCTGTAGCGGGTTTCCGAACGTGCCTTTGATAGGCAGGAAGGGCTGTATAAACTATAATCCGTCTTTGCTGGTCCGACAGTTTGCTTATGCTTTGAGAGCTCCGCCGAAGGATGAAGAGGTGCAGGAATCTCTGTACCTCACTGGTCTTCTAGAGGGGGATATGTTATCTAAGCTTCAGCACGCTTGGAATGGTATCAGTAAGCGGGGAAAACCATTGCTGGGGAAAAGTAATAGCCAGGCCTACGCTCCATATGTGACTTGGATCAGAGCCAGAGCAGATGCTATAGGGATGCCGTTTCCTCCTGCCAAGCCAGAAAGCCCTCCAGTGATTGAAGAGCCTACCACCGTGCCCATTCAGCAGCATAATCAGGTGTTAGCCGAGAGAGATGAATTGAAAAAGGAAAATGAAGAATTAGAGAAAGAACTGGCTCAACTCAGAAGCGAGAGAAACAAAGCCGTTCATTCCTTCAAGAGGCAAACAGAGCTGGTGAACCAGTTGGGGACAGACTTGACTAAGCAGATAGCTGAGCGTGAGCGCATGGGTCGAGACTTCAAAGCTACCAATGAGGTACTGGCCACGAAGAAGCAGCACTTGGACGAAGTGTATCGGAGGATATCCAAGTTTAACCAGCACTGGAAGGCCTCCCTAGCCACCAGGAAGGAGCGGGAGGATAAGTTGATGCAACAGATCTCTGAGCTGAAAGCCCAGGTGAAGGCTAGTGAGAAGAGGTTTGATGAAGAAACCGCTCGCAGATATGCCGCTGAAGGCCAGCTCAACAAAGCTCTTGCTAACCTGAAGGAGTGCAAAATGATGTTTGAATCCAAGAAGCGAAGGTTAGAAGATTGTTTCGGCGAAGGAGCATGGGAAGATTCGGTCGAAGGTCTTCAGTATACTATTATGCAAAGGGAGTTACTCGTTGAAGAGTTGCTCACTCGGCCTGATCATCCAGAAACGAAGGGGTTGTTAGAAGAGTTTCACACCCGTGGTCGTGCTTGACTATTTGTATTCCTTTTGCTTGATCATTGTTGTATGCTGACCATCACCAGACTTGTTGGTTGAGGTCATGCTATTGATTCATCTTGTACTCACTGATGTTGTGTACTGCCTTGATGGGCTTTCTTTCTGTATACGAAATGTTATTTCCATGATTGGGTTCGGACTTCTTATCATCGGCACCGGCACTCAGGCACTAGGATCGGGGGAAATCTCCCTAACGCATAGACACACGTTGCATTTGCATGAAGCATTTGCATAACGAGCACTTTGTCATTTTTTCCTAACCCTTTTGTGTTTTACACGTTGTTTCAGGTTGTTCCAGGATTGATCAGAGACTAATCCACCGCTATCCGACCAGAGCAAATTAAACCAGAATCATGGAGCAAGTGCAAACTGATGTTCAGGAACTCCGCGAAAGAATGGATCGCTTCATGGAGCTCATGCAAGCGGTCGCCAATGGCCAGGATCAGCTCAGAACCTTGGTTCAGCCTCTGATTTCAAGGGTTGATAGCAATGGCGTACTCCATGGTGGGACCGTGCCTACCCCTCCACCAGTTGAAACTCCTCAGAACGGCGTCCCCGTGACCGGGGGGAATGGCAGTGCCAACGGCAATGTGATAGCTAACATGGGGCTCAATGGCAATACGACGGGCGTCAGTAATGGAAATTTTGAAGCTAACGTCAATGTTGGGCTGGGCAACGGCAATACAGGTGTTGGGAATCTGTTTGGGCCTCAGCCGTGGTTAGAAGACCGTCAAGACGATGTGTTCTCTCAGAGAGGTGCTGAAGGGGAGCTGACTGCCGAAGCACGTCTAAGGTTCAAGGCACTCGAGGATAAGATGAGAAATATCGAGAACCAGAACACCCTGGGCGTTGATATGTCTAAGTTGGGACTGATTGCTGATTTCAAGGTGCCTCCTAAGTTCAAGGTACCTGACTTTGAAAAGTACAAGGGCACCACCTGCCCTCGCGTCTATCTGAGATCGTATTACCGGAAAATGTCGGCTCATTCTGAGGACGAGAAGTTGCTGATGCACTTCTTTCAGGACAGTCTGTCCGGACCCTCCCTCGAATGGTACATGAGTCTGGAGCCTACCAGTGTGCGCACGTGGAAGGACCTTGCTGAAGCATTTGTGCACCACTACCAATACAACAGTGACTTGGCCCCGAACCGAGTCCAACTGCAGAATCTGTCGCAAAGAAACAACGAAGGGTTCAAGGAATACGCCCAGCGGTGGCGTGAATTGGCAGCCAGGGTTCAGCCGCCAATGGTTGAACGTGAGCTTGTGCAGATGTTCGTAGCCACCCTCCCAGGGGTTTACTATGAGAAATTGGTCAGCGGTATGTCCGGAACCTTCTCAGATCTCATTATCACGGGTGAGCACATTGAAAATGGGATCAAACTGGGGGAAATTCAAGGTGATTCATCCTCAGCTGGAGGAGGCAAGAAACCTTACAGCGGCAAAAGACGGGAAGGAGAAACGAGCGTTGTGTCCAAGGCTCGAAGGAAGGGTAAAGGCCCTCACCAACAGGTGGCCAGCATAACTATCCCGGCAGTCCAACAGCCACAGCAGCAGCAGCCGCAGCCGAACCAACAAGGGTACAGAAAGTATCAGAATCGGGCACCTCTGTCGAGCCGTCACTTCGAGACACCGCCCATATCATACGCTCAACTATTGCAGACCCTGCTCCAGCTACAGTTGATCTAGAAGAGAACCTTGGCTCCCTTGACAGGGGTACCTTCGCCAGGATATGATGCGAATGTAACTTGTGAGTTTCACTTAGGGGCACCAGGCCACACAATAGAAAACTGCAAAGCCTTCAAACATAAGGTGCAGGACATGGTGGACGCTAAGATCATCAACTTCTCAGATAATGTGCCAAACGTCACAAAGAACCCTATGCCGAATCATAGGGGAGGTGGAGTGAACGCCATCATTGAAGACGAGAGTTCGGATTTGTTGATTGACGTCAGAGATCTAAAGACGCCGCTTAGCTTCATTAAAGCTAAGCTGATGAAAAGAGGTTTCTTCCCAGGTTGCGGAGAGCTGTGTATGGGCTGTGCGACAAGTCCTGATGGATGTGAACAGCTGATAGAGGGGATTCAAAGTCTGATGACCGAAGGAATCCTGCAGTTTAACCGGAGGGCCGAAAGCGGATCAGGTGAGGTAATGCTGAAGCAAGGTGATGAGGTTGCCACTATCACCATCCCTCGTCAGACGATAACTATTTCTGCACCCAGGCCGCCCATAATTAGTATCACCAAAGCTGGGCCGATACCGTTCGAAAGCACTAACGTTGTCCCATGGCACTATGGGGCAGAGGTCTACTGCAACGGACAGAAGTTGGAACTAGAACCGTTTGGGTCGTCTGTGGAGAACCTAGCGGGCGTTAGCGGAATTACTCGCAGCGGGAGAGTATTTGCACCACCCGAGGTCGTGGCGGATAAAGCGGATAGAGCTGATGCAACTGATAAAGGTAAAAGTAAAGTCGTTGAAGAGATCCCTTGCGGAGTAGAAAAAGACTTACTCGTTAAAGACGCCGAGGAATTTATGAGGTTGATTAAAAAGAGTGACTACAAGATCGTGGATCATCTCCATCAGACACCCTAGAAGATTTCCATCCTGAATTTGTTGTTGTGTTCAGAGGCACACCGCAACGCACTACTGAAGGTGTTGAACATCGCATATGTACCACAGGAAATATCGGTAAACCAGTTAGAGGAGGTCGTGGCCCACGTGAATGCTGGAAATGGGCTAGGGTTCACTGACCTAGAGTTGACGCCGAAGGGGAGGAACCACAATAGCGCCCTGCACATCTCGATAGAGTGCAGAGGAACGATTATGTCTCACGTGTTGGTAGACACTGGGTCGTCACTTAATGTTCTTCCGAAGAAGGCATTAATGAAGTTAGATACTCGCGGAGTGATTTGCACACCCAGTGATCTGGTTGTGAAAGCGTTCGATGGAACCAAACGCCATGTTTTTGGGGAGGTGACGTTGCCAATCCAAGTCGGGCCGGAAACATTCGACGCGGTCTTTTACATTATGGACATCATGCCTGCCTACAACTGTCTCTTGGGCCGGCCATGGATCCATTCGGCGGGTGCCGTGACCTCCACGTTGCACCAGAAACTCAAGTATGCCGTCGGAGGTAGCATTGTGACTATGTGTGGCGAGGAAGACATAATGGTGAGCCATTTGTCGTCCTTCAAGTATGTTGAGATGGATGGGGAAATCCACGAAACCCTATGCCAAGCGTTCGAAGCTGTTAAAGTCAAGGACGTAGCTCCTGTAGTCACTGAGAAGCCAGAGATGACTCTCTCCTCCTTCAAGGAATCCCAGGCCGTTGTTCAAGCCGGATCTACCCCAGGCTGGGGGCGAATTTTGGAGATACCTAACAAGCAAGACAAGTTTGGGTTGGGATATTCTCCTGCGGCTGAGGCCTCCTTTTCTTCTAGAAGTGCGTCGCGAGGTAAAGGGCCGATCCAGTTTACCAGTGGCAGGGTGATATTTGAAAGCATCAGCGCGGTGTCCGAAGACAGCGGAGACAGCGACTGTGACTTAGACTCTTGGATCCGGCCAAGCAAGCCAGGCGAAAGCCTTAACAACTGGTCCGTCAAGGATATCATCCAGATGACAAGCGAAGAGTAATGATTTACTTTTTCCAATCATTGTACAACCCTATGTCCTACCCAGGGCATAGTGGTTTTATTGTCAGGGCCTTGTTTGATTATGTACATGCATTTTATCAATAAATCAAAAGGCATTTTTCTTCGTGTTCAAATATTGTGATCTCTGTTATTCCTGTTTTATATTTGTTTTGAAAAACAATAAAATGGCAATGGGGTTTGTGCTAACCTGCATATCCTTGTTTTAAGCTTAACCCTTGTTATTGCAGGATCCACATAACATATGACATCGACTCTGGACCTTCTATGACTCACTTCGACTTCGACTGCCCGATCTATCAAGCCGAAGAAGAGATTGATGAAGACGAAGACCTTCCTGAAGAGTTGGCCCGCTTGTTGAAACAAGAAGAGAAAGTTATTCTGCCTCATGAAGAGGAGATCGAGATTGTGAATTTGGGTTCTGAAGAACTTGTCAGGAATGTCAGGATAGGGGCTGCATTGCAGAGTGATGTCAAGCAGAGATTGGTCGAGATGCTGAGAGAGTATAGTGACGTCTTTGCTTGGTCATACGAAGATATACCCGGACTTGATACTGACATCGTGGTCTACCACTTGCCGTTGCGAGAAGATTTCCCTCCCGTCAAGCAGAAGCTGAGGAGGACGCGACCAGATATGGCCGTTAAGATCAAAGAAGAAGTGCAGAAACAGCTGGATGTTGGCTTCTTAGCGGTCACTACTTACCCTCCGTGGGTCGCCAACATAGTGCTTGTACCGAAGAAGGACGGTAAGGTACGAATGTGCGTCGATTATCGGGATTTGAATAGGGCGAGCCCTAACGATGATTTCCCGCTGCCTCATATTGATGTGTTGGTCGACAATACAACTCAGTTCTCTGTATTTTCGTTCATGGATGGCTTCTCCGGTTACAATCAGATCAAGATGGCGCCGGAGGACATGGAGAAAACTACGTTTATCACTCCTTGGGGAACATTTTGCTACAAGGTAATGCCTTTCGGTCTGAAGAACGCAGGGGCCACTTACCAACGAGCAATGGTTACTTTGTTTCATGATATGATTCATCATGAGATTGAAGTTTATGTTGATGACATGATTGCGAAGTCCCAAACGGAGGAGGGGCATCTGGTCAATTTGCTGAAGCTTTTTGAGAGGCTTCGGAAGTTCAGGTTGAGGCTGAATCCTAACAAGTGTACTTTTGGAGTACGGTCCGGAAAGTTACTGGGGTTTATCGTGAGTGAAAGAGGCATCGAGGTTGATCCTGCGAAAATAAAAGCCATACAAGAAATGCCAGTGCCAAAAACCGAAAAAGAAGTTCGTGGTTTCCTGGGCAGAATAAACTACATCGCAAGGTTTATTTCTCAGCTCACGGCCACGTGTGAACCGATGTTCAAGCTGTTAAAGAAAGATCAGGCGATTATCTGGAACGAGGATTGCCAGAAGGCATTCGATAAGATAAAACAGTATCTACAGGAACCTCCGATCTTGATACCCCTAGTGGCCGGATGGCCTTTAATCATGTACTTGACAGTTCTTGAGAATAGTATGGGGTGTGTTCTCGGTCAGCATGACGAGATGGGCAGAAAGGAGCATGCCATTTACTACTTGAGTAAAAAACTCACAGATTGTGAATCTCGTTACTCGATGCTGGAGAAGACATGTTGTGCACCAGCCTGGGCTGCCAAACGTTTACGACAGTACATGCTCAACCACACCACCATGCTAATTTCGAAGATGGATCCGATCAAGTACGTCTTCGAGAAGCAAGCGCTTTCGGGCAGGATTACCAGATGGCAAATGGTGTTGACGGAATATGATATTCAGTACGTTTCCCAGAAGGCCATTAAGGGAAGCGTATTGTCTGATTACCTTGCCGAACAGCCGATCGAAGATTATCAGCCTATGAAATTTGAATTCCCTGATGAGGATATCATGTTTCTCAAAGCGAAAGACTCGATGAACCGTTGCCCGTCGAGGGGCCAGATAGGAAATCCCAGTGGAAATTGATATTTGACGGGGCGGTTAACTCTTATGGAAGTGGCATTGGAGTGATCATCACGACTCCCCATGGATCCCACATCCCGTTTACCGCGAGACTGACGTTTCCGGTCACCAATAACGAAGTGGAGTACGAAGCATGCATCATGGGTCTAGAAGAAGTAATTGATTTGAGAATCAAGAACCTAGATGTATATGGTGACTCGGCGCTTGTGATCAACCAGATTAAAGGGGAGTGGGAGACTCGTCAATCGAATTTGGTGTTGTACATGAATTATGCCAGAAGGCTACTTCCGTTCTTTGATCGAGTGGAACTCCATCATGTGCCCAGAGTCGAAAACCAGATGGCTGATGCCTTAGCCACGTTGGCTTCAATGTATAAAGTCAATTTTTGGAATGAAGCTCCAAGAATTATCCTTTCTCGTCTTGATAGACCTGCATTTGTCTTTGCAATCGAGGAAGCCTCCGACAGCAAGCCATGGTTCCATGATATACAGACTTTCCTTATGACTAAGGAGTATCCTGCGGGAGCGTCAACCCAGGATAAGAAGACTCTGAGGAGGCTGTTTGGAAATTTTTATCTCAATCCTGATGGAGTTTTGTATAAAAGAAACCACGATCTCGTGCTACTCAGATGTGTAGATGAGAAAGAGGCGAGTATGCTCATGGAAGAAGTCCATGAAGGCACATTTGGTACGCACGTCGGCGGGTATGCTATGACAAGAAAGATCCTGAGAGAAGGATACTACTGGCTGACGATGGAATCGGATTGCTTTAAATTCGCGAAGAGATGTCATAAATGCCAGATTTATGCTGATAAAGTTCATGTGCCTCCGTGCCCGTTAAATGTCATGTCCTCCCCGTGGCCGTTCTCCATGTGGGGCATCGACATGATAGGCAAGATCGAGCCCACTGTATCTAACGGTCATCGCTTCATTCTAGTAGCTATTGACTACTTCACCAAGTGGGTGGAGGCAGCCTCGTATGCTAATGTGACCAAGCAGGTGGTGGCTAAATTCATAAAGAGGGATATCATCTGTAGTTACGGAATTCCCGAACGGATCATTACTGATAATGGTTCGAATCTGAATAACAAGATGATGAAGGAGCTGTGCCAGAGTTTCAAGATTGAACACCACAACTCATCTCCTTACCGGCCGAAGATGAATGGCGCCGTTGAAGCGGCCAATAAGAACATCAAGAAGATTGTTCAGAAGATGGTTGTGACCTACAAAGATTTGCACGAGATGTTGTCGTTCGCATTGCACGGTTATCGTATGACGGTACGTACGTCCACCGGGGCAACTCCTTTCTCCTTAGTGTACGGTATGGAAGTTGTCCTACCGTTAGAAGTGGAGATCCCTTCTTTACGAGTTTTGGTTGATGTGAAACTCGACGAGGCAGAATGGATTAAGAACCGACTAAACCAACTCATCCTGATGGACGAGAAGAGATTAGCATCGATTGCGCATGGCCGCCTATACCAAAGCCGAATGAAGAAAGCCTATGATAAGAAGGTGAGTCCTAGAAGCTTTCAGACGGGTGATCTCGTCCTGAAGAAGATTCTTCCTCCATACTCCGATCACCGGGGCAAGTGGACTCCCAATTACGAAGGTCCGTACGTCGTCAGCAAGGTCTTTTCGGGAGGAGCCTTGTTGTTATCCATGATGGATGGCGAAGATTTTGCATCCTCGGTGAACATGGACGCAGTTAAAAAATACTTTGCTTAAAAAATGACCCGCTGGAAAGAAAAAGAGTATCCAGGCAAAAATGGGGCATCCCGGCGAACCATAAAAAAGGAAAAAGGTTCGGGCAAAAGTTAGGGATATAAATTGAAAAAATGTACACCCTCAAAGTCGAAAACCTGGATGGGCGACTTTGGCAAAAAAGGGTATCCCAGTGAATCGAAAACCCGGAAGGGCGATTCAGGAAAAAGTTAGGGATTTGAAAAAGCAAATGACTGCGTTCCGCGTGTGGACTCTCATTGTTTAGTGGTTTGGAAGACCTGAGGGCCGTTTATCTGAATCAATCTCTTCTGAAGCTGAAGCGTCGGAGAAGTATCGAAGTCGAGTGGGTCATAGAGGGATCAACTCATGGTGTTCGTCTACGCCTCGTTGCCGACATTTGTGTATATACTGATGTATATTTATGTTTCATTTTTGCGCAACTTCCTCATTCCAGGAGCTTGCATCTGTTGTAAAACATTTTTACCCATTCAGGGGTTCGTTATCAATAAAATGTATACTATTCAGCAATTCTGTTTGTCTGGTTAGCATTTATCTGTTTTGTTTGCGAAAGAGAACGCCGATGTTTTTGATAAAATGCGCATACATAAACTTACTGGCCTAGGCCTCTGATTGTTGAAACAATGAATTACTTGAACATTGTCGCAAGATGATAACCTTGATAGGTCCCTTTGAGAAGGGTATTTTGTCTGTTTGTTTGTGTTGTTGTAGGTGTAGCGTATACCGGGCAGTGCGTCGTGCGCGTCCCCAAGCAGGATGATTCCTCCTTCTCCAGCAAAGTTCAGCAGCCTCTCCCCGCAGAGTCTGAACGTGAGATCGCAAAGCATTGATATTTTCTCCCCAGGAAGAGGAGATTCTCTCCCCAATCAGATGCATCCCGAAGGGTCGGCATCTCCCCAGTTGAGTCATATACTGAAGTGTGCAGCACTCGATAGTTCAAGACTAAAGTCTCCAGCAGAATCGAGATTCCCCACAGAGTCGTACGCTCCCTAGCAAGCAGGGTGATTCCTTCTTCCCCAACCGAGTTTGCAGTTCCCCAAGAAAGCCAAGTCCTTGGAAAGCAGTTCGGGCCATGATTGGTCGTCCCCAGTAGAGTGTTGAATAGCTGATGCTGTATTTCCCCACCGGAGTCGTTACCTCCAGGAAGGTTGGCTGCGAACGCTGTGCAGTTTATTTCTGTGATTGACATCGCTTTCCTCAGCAGGTCCGGGTTCTCGTAAGGCCTCGTTCCCCTGCAGCAGTCAACTGAAGTTTGCTTCCCCATGCGGAGTCCGATTGAGATTGGCGTGACCTTTTCTCCGTGGCAGGATGATTCCTTCCCCCACCAGAGTGGTTCTTTCTCCTTGACGGGAGGATTCTCCCTTCAGCATTTATTTTGCTGACAGGGTCGCAGCATTTTGCATGATTGCATAGAATTTATCAAAAAACACGTAGCATTTCCACCGTGTGGAGCATTGCGTCGTTGTCAAAGCATATGCATATGAAACATGAGCTAGGTCGTTATTGTTCTTGTTTTGCAAGTGTTCCTCTGCGGAGCCGTTTGATCAAGATGATTCTTGAATTCTCCCCAGAAAAGTCGTTTGCTCAAGATGATTCTTGAAATCCCCAATGAAGTCGCCAGAGTTGGTTGCTCAAGTTGATGCTTAGAGTCCCCCGGCAGAGTGTTTGCTCAGGATGATTCCTGAAATCTCCAGCAGAGTTATTTGTTCAAGATGATTCTTGAAGTCCTCAGCAGAGATGACTCACCCAGAATAATTTCTGGATCCCCGAAGCATAGTTACTTGATAGTTCCCCAGAATCCCCAGCGGAGATGTGTCATCCCCAGCATATTTCTAAGCAGCGAAGTTGAAACTTCCCTCGAAGACTTGATGATTGAAGTCCAACCGTATTGACGAAGCAGTTCTCTCAGCTGATGCAGAGTGCCTGATGGTAGAAGTTGGATATCCCCAATTGGTTCATGATTGATTGAGAATTCCATCCTCGACTTACTGATGAAGGCCGGCTGACGCCCGAAAATTTCTTTGAATGCCCGACGACATGATTAACTTGATTTTTGACCTGATGAGTCCCGAGGAATTTTGATGCCTGACGGCATGATCGACCATGTATCGCCGGCTACCGTGTGACCAATCCCCTAGCTAGTTTCCGTGCAGCTAATATTTCAGCTTTCGAAGATTTGTTCCCATCAGAGTACCGTGTACTCGTGCAGTTGGAAAATTTCCGGGTTTGTCGGTATTCAACCATCTCGCACCTTGATTGGTTGAGAGCCGTTCACTTCTCACCCAGTCAGGTCCAAGCCGTTTGAATAGGGGCAGCTGTTGCACCCCAAAATTTGCCCAACTTTTCTTTACCTAGCTTGTGTTTCATTTCATTCACATTAGCATTATCATTTGCATTTCATTGACATGTATGCAGGAGATCAAGAGGTATGATCACCAATCAAGGCCTATACAAGACTATGAAGCTAGCCAAGAAGGTTATTCAAGTGTCCAAGGGTTGATACCCTTGTCAGAGAAGTCAAAAGATCCTCAGAGAGAGTGGTTGAAACCAAAAGGGTGTGTCTCCTAACTTGAGAGTTGTGGGAAGACCTCAGATGATTCTGAAGCCATGAAGAAGGACTTGAGGTCTTGAGAGAGCTCATGAGAAGTTTTGAAGATCACCTTGAAGCCTAGACAGGTCATGGTGCAAGATTGAGAAGCCTCAGCCATGAGTGGTGTAAGTAGGGTTTGACTGGGTCAACCCTAGGTCAACTGATAATTTGAACAAGGTTGAGACCTAATTATAGAGCCATGTGATCATGGATTGATACATTGAGATGTTATAAGGATGATTCCAAGATCAACTAATCATGATTGAAGAGTTTGAGAAGTTTCAAGCTAGGGTTTCTAAGGCTTGACAGTGTAAAATCCCCTAGTTTAACCCCTATCTTCAGGGCAGTTTAGCTCAAGATGTGATTGTCATCTCATATTTCCCCCAACATGAATGTTTTATAGCTTGATCTTAGCTTTAATTTGAGTACTAGAAGTCCTTGATAGGATTTGTATAACTCAAGTTATGACTTTGACAAGTTACAGGTCATCTGAGGTATGTGAATTTGGGGGCTTGAAAGTTGTCCAACTTGCATCAAACTTTTGCCCAAGAAGGATGATTCTTATGAACTTTTGGTCAACATGAATGTTGTTCCTTATCCTCTTAGATTTCTAGAGAGTACTAGAAGTCCTTGATAGGATTTGGGGAACTCAAGTTATGGCTTTGACAAGTCAAGGGCATTTTGGTCATTTGGAGATTACAGGTCATTTCAAGCATAAGGCCATAACCCCTATTTCCAAGCTTCAAATGGAAAAATGTTCAACATCAAACTTTTTCAAAATGATGTTTTAGGGCTAGTAAGGAGGTCATGAGATGTTGAAAATGCTTGTAGCTCAAAGTTGCCAAAATGACCTAAAATAAGGGTATAAGTTAAATGAATCAAAGTTGGAAATTGATATTTTCAACCTACACCTCCAAACCATGGCATGTAATATATCACTTTGACTCTAGAAAACATTCTAAGAACATTGGTTTAGCCACAATTTTGATTTGAGGTCTAATTTGTGGACTTGCTTTGAAGAGTAGTTGCTTGCATATTAAGTAACATTTGCAAAACACATGAGAGATCAATACACAAGCCTCCAAGGCCTTGTAACACCTCTAATATCTCATTTGGAGAGATTTTGGAGTCATGGCAAGCTGCTGCAACAGGGGAAACAGAATTGGAGTGAGTATGGCATGAGATGAGATTTTGGATGATATGAGAAGTTCAACATCTCCTTGGATGAATCCAGAAGATTCTAGAGAGGTCCAACATCATCTATATATTGATTAGAAGGGGTTTGAGTGAAAGGTTGGTGAGAATTGATTGAGAGGAGAGAGTTTGCAACTTCACTTTGTTCATTGCAAATTGAAATCGGTTTCTTCATTCTACACCATTTTTTATCTTTCTTTTGATCTCAACAACTTCTATTGAGGATACTGAAGGATTCCAGATCAATTCCATAACAAATCCATGGCTGAATCCTGTTCTTGCAATTGAATTTCAGCAACTGCAAGTCATTATCGGGTTTGGAGTTCTAGGTGTTTTCCATCGATTCTCTTGCATACAGAAGCAAGAACTTGGTACCTTGAATGATTTTGGAGCTGTAGAAGGGTTGAAGTGAAGATTTGCTGCATCTGTTACTCAAGAATTCACAGGTTGGTAACTTTCATTCCTCACCTTAATTTAAGAAGAATTAGGTTAATTTGTTAGGTTAGATTGATAGTATATGGTTAGGAGATCGTTTCTGGAAACTTAGAGAGGATTTCGTGATGATCAATGAGGTGACACAATTTCTGTTTGGATCAAGAACATGCTGGATATTGAGAGATAATATGAGTATTATAGCAAGAACTGATCAGTGTAATGTGGTGAGCATTTTGAACCTTTCAATTTGAAGAATGGTGACAATCGAGGTCAGAGCATAATTTTGATTCTTGATCGTGTTTTAGGTTAGAGGTTGATTCAATGAATTCTAAGGCTAGGGTTAGACTCAGGGAGAGATTTAGAGTGAGTTAGTGCTTTAGATCATGAATTTTGAGGAAGATTTCGTGAGATGCGAAGGTGATGAAGATGAGCATGAGAGCTCTGTTTCAATGGCGTTTCTCCCTCCATTTTTGGTTCAAACGAATAAGATGATCAGAACACCATTGGATCATGGTTTGACCTTAGACTAGGACCCTCATCCAAAGGCCACGTTTTAATTTCAATTTGTGAAGGAGTTCTGATTATGAAACGCAGCGTTTCATTAATCAGCTGGTTTTGGGCTTAGTTGAAACTTTGTTATCCCCACCCCCTGATGGCCCAGTTTGGAGAATGAATTGATTTTGGTTGCTATTTGCACCGCGCGTGAGTTTATTTTAATTGGATTTTTCATTTTTTTTTCATTTTATTCATGGTTCTTGGAAAAATCATATAAAATTGAAAATTAATCCAATTAATCCAATTCTTTTTGAATTTTATTCATCATTGAGTCTAATATTTTTTTTAGAGAAAAATATTTTGATTTCATGCATTTTCTGATATTATGGGAATTTTATATTTTAATTGATTTAAAAGGGTTATGTTTGATACCTAATTTTGTGGAATTTTGTGTGATCATGTGGTGATGATTCTTGAGCTAATTTTTTGTGTGTGATTAGGTTATACATGTATTCTCCCATAGCTTTTTTATCACATTTTTGTGATGAACCTAGGTGTTAGTTTAGGTTGAAACCTTTAGAAGCTCCATTTTTAGGGTTTAAGGTTGATACCTTAGGATTTAGGACTTAATTTTAGGGCTTAATAGATGATTTAGTCCCTGGTTTTTGTATGAGGCATTCTTAATGGAATTAGGATCCCTTAGGAATTTTTGTAGAAATTTATAGGATAGTTTCCTATTTTTGTTTGATTTTAGTTTAGGTGCTAGTTTTAGATGATTCTAGAGCACTAACTCAACTAGATTAACCTTCTTTAGTTCCCTTAGATTAGGGTTTTGCTTTGTTTGCCTTTGGTTGAGATTTAAGACAAGTTGAAGACAAGGTGAGGATGCTTGAAGTTGCTTGAAGTTGCTTGGAGCTTGGATTTTCTTGTGCCTGAATGTGTCTGATGAAGACTTAGGAGATAGGAGCCATAGGGAGAGCCTTAGAATTAGAATGATTTCTTTCACAAATATGGAAAGCATCTTGTGCTTCCATTCCTCCCAATGACTAAAAGTCCTTCTAAGATATTCACATCCCTCCTTTGGAGGGATGAGTGGCTTTATCTGGGAAGTAGAACTTTGAGGGAACCAGTCTCTTATAATGATGAACCCTTATAGGCTTCCTTTGGTTGTCAGTAAGCTGTTCATCATTTCCACTCATCCTGTTCAATCAATTGTCTTATGGTTTGAGTATCTTGGAAGATGTTAGACTTGAGTTTGAAGATGAGGACTTCATTGAAGAGTGTGGAAGAGGATGATTCCTTGAGCATTACCATTGCAGCTGAAGCTTGAAGAGCAAGAAGAACAAGTTGATACTTGAAGACCCAATGGAGATTGAATGAAGAGCTGAGGCTTGAAAAAGAATTGAAGGATGAAGTTGACACTTCCATGTGATTGAAGACTCCTCTGAGAAGCTGAAGCTTGTGTATGAAGAAGACCATGTTGATACAGGTAAAGTAAGGAGAGCTGAAGCTTGAAGACTAGGTTGATACTTATGAAGAAGACTCAATTGAGACTGAGTGAAAGGCTGAGGCTTGAGCAAGAAAGAATAAGTTGACACTTGTATTGATGCTTAGAGAGCCTGAAGGAATCAAGGTGATACTTGTAGTTAAGAGTGAAACCTGAAGGTAGAATTGACTGAGGAGCTGAAGCTTGGAGAAGAGAGAATAAGTTGACACTTATGTTTGGTGGATTGAAACCTTGGAGGAGCAAGTTGATACTTGCCATGGAGGATGATAGCCTTGAAGGGTGGTTGAAGTCTGAAGACTGGATTGCTGTTAGAAGAGCTGAAGCTTGGAATTGAAAGAGGGAGTTGTTGATCTGCTTTCTTGTCTGTTTTCTTTTCTGTGCTGATGTGCCTTGCTTGAATTGCTTGATGCATTAGAATAATTCCATATCTAGACTGACTGTATGCTAGGAGCATGATTGCACTAGAGGTTGAGTTGCTCCCTCTGCTTGTATTGTTACTGTATGGCTTTGCTTGCGGGTATTCGGTAGCGCCCAGCTCCCTTGCCCATGTGGTTTATTTTGCTTGATAGCATTTTATTTTGTTTCCTCTATATGATTGCAGTTGTTATCCTGATTTGCTTGATAGCATATTATTTCCTCTGTATGATTGCAGTTATTCATATCTGGCTTGAGGTTGAGATGAGCTTGTGGAGGCTGCTGCCCCACACACATTTCCTCCCTCATTTGCATTGCATGCATTTTACTGTTTACTGTTTACTGTTTAAGCTAATGCTTTATCTGTTTCTATTTATAATTGACATGATTCCTTAGGAATCTCATTTCCTTTGATAAGGAAGTGATGACTAGAACTTTAGGTTAAAACCTATGCATGATAAAATCTAGGAGTTCCCTGTTTCAAACTTCAACTATAGGATGAATCCTTGGCATGACAACATTAGGACTTGATAGTCTCCCCGTAATTGAGCCTCTCTCTTCTCATCCCAAAACAGCTTAAGTTACAGTAATCATGAATGATTTCTTTCGTACGTTACGAGCCTTAAGCTATCTGAGAAAGGATTGTTGGAGAGTTTCTTTTCAACAATCTGGATGTTTAGTATGGTACCCTTTGGGTGACATGCGACGCATTCACTCTCAGGTCATAGTCTCTAGTGCGATTGAAATTGCAAACACAATAAAAAACAGTTCTTGCGTAAAAGACAGAAAAACAAACTTCAAACCTTTTTTCCCCGTGGGCCCATAATTCAAAGGAAAGCTTTTCTGAAGAAAAGAGTGTCGTTAAACTTCAGCGCCATCGCGAACAGGCTTTGTCCCTAACTGCTGGAACTGCTGCTTAACCCCACTCGATAAAACAGATGAATCTGAATTCCCGTAATCCGTATTATCCCGAACTACGTAAGCTCTGATCTCTCATGCCTGTTGAGAGTACGTAGGCACAATACTGACGTATTGGCGAGCCACCTTCCCCAATCCGTAACCCGTAGTAGGTCGAACTACGTTGACTCTGATTTCTCATTCTCTGATGAGAATACGTAGGCATAAAGCGCGACGCTTTGCCGAGTCATTTTCTTTTCCTTTTTAAGCCAGCCTTGATAGGTAGATAGATAAATACACCCGTCCAGTAAACACAACAAGCGTGGATCCCGTCGAGTACGACGGACGTGAGGGGTGCTAATACCTTCCTCTTGCGTAACCGACTCCCGAACCCAGACAATGGTTGCGACGACCTTGTCTTATACCTATTCGTCAGGTTTTTCCGATTGTTTCCTTTCCCGCTCTGAGGGATAAATAACGAAAGGTGGCGACTCTTCTGTTTTTCCGGCACCTTATTTTCGCGAAAGCGACACATATTACACCTCCCCATAAAATTTCATGACCATTGGATCAAGGATTAAGAAGTAATTGCAAAAATCGGGAATTAGGATTTCGAAAGGGGCAAGACCATAACTCCTCAACCACACATCCAAATGAAGTGGTTCAAAGCTCATTGAAAAGCTCTTGACAAATCCTACAAAAGCCTTAAAGTTGTCCATGACCAAAAAATGCATAGAATTGGAGTTATGACAAGATTCATTTTAGGAAGGTAAATAACTTAGAAAAATTCTAAGTAATTTAGCCTTTTTAAGTGGTTTTTTCAGCAACTTGGAGGGGTTTTTCAACCTAGTTCCATCAAGAATTTGGAAATTCCCAAAACATGAAAGTTATAGAGCTATTTAAGGGCTTTCCAAATTGTGGTAGAACTCCTCAATAGCATGTGTGAGCAGGGAGTTATGCACTATGGAAGTTAGGGTTGTAAACACTTGAAACCACACTCCAACACTTCCCAAAAATCAGTTTTTCACAACTTGAGATTTCCTTAGCCCTTGGATCATGATTCAATAGAATATTCAGATGTGTAGAGGAAAGGAAATGCAGAAAATGTAAGGTTTGGAGAGAGAGAGAGAGAGAGGTAGGTTGCAACTTGGCATTATTTTAATCAAATGTGTAAGAAGGAGAGAGAAACTTTTCATGCCAAGACTGTGCAGCTGGCTCACCCTACCTTCATAGATCATCTCAGTAAATTCATATCCATCTCCACTTGAGTTTTCTGATCTCCTTTGAACTATGGAGCTGATAGGAGAAGATTTTACAAGATTCACTTGAAAAATCTCATGAAAATCCCTCCAAAAGGGGTAAATGACCAAGGCTGCCCTCACTCTTGTTTGGCTATAAATAGAGGCCTCTCCTATGAGTTTAAGTACACCAGAGCAATCTCAAAAACCATAGGAAACATAGCTCTCACTCTCCTCTCATTCCTCAAAAATTTCAAAAATCTCAAAGTCACCATTTTCACCAAAAAGCTGTCTTGAGCAAAACTCTGCTCAAGATCAGTTCTACCATCTCCAAGACCCTCAAAACCATCTACACAATCTCAAAACATTATGTAGAAGGTGTCCATACATTCAAACCACTCAAAAATCTCATTTTCACAAAACACCTTAATAGTTTGACTTTCTTCCACTTTGAAAGCCAAATCCTCACTCAAAGCTTTTCCTACCATTCTAACACTCCTAACACCTCCTATACATCATATCTCAAGTGTCCAAGCCCTAAAAAACCAGATGGAAATCACACAACTCCAACTGTCTTGAAAAGTGGATTGTTGCTTCAAGAGGAAGCAAGCATTATCTCTTTGCAAAGGAAGGAGGATCTCTGGGTTTCTAAGCTTTTTAGCTTGCTCAAGACTTGTCTACAAGAGTTATGTGACATTCAAACTCCTTATTAATCATACATTATCATGTTTTGTCATTTTAAGTTGATTTTGGTAAAAATGTAGTCTTTCTGCCCCACTTTAGTTCTTTGTCAAGAACTCTAGTTTCATGGTCATGTTACTTGCTTTCATTAATGTGTTCTCATTTGTAAATGATATGTGGATAATGTGTTACAAGATTGTGCTTTGATATCATGTATAGCCTACTTGTGAAGATTTTGGTCTATGCGGTAGTTTTAGGATTCCAACATTGAAATGTGGTGTATAACCCTAGAAATGTCAAACCTAGTTCATTAGTAAGATGTGGATAACTTGTAAGTTACTCATAGAATCCCCCTGCCTTTGATCATGTTTGGATCAATATGGCTCTTGTTTTGGCTCTTATGTTATTTTGGTGTCATAATGCTTATCACTACCATGAGTTGTGTATTGGTTTGCTTGTGCTTGCTATTTTTGTATCTCAAATCATTGGTCAATGTTTATGAAAGCTTACCTGCCTATTTGAATTGGTTGAGTGTGAGAACTTGAGGTTTGCCATTAGGGCCTGTCATGAAATCTTGTGTTTTTGCTGTCAAATGTGGTTTTACATACCATTTCTGGTTGGATCAGTTTGTTGCTTGATTTTAAAATTGTGGACTCATTTGTTTACCTATTTTGAGGGTGTGTGTGGTGCCTATGTGCTCAAAAACTTCTTAAATGTTCAAACTGACTTGTCATTGCTTCACCTACATTTCAAACCTCAATGATGCCAAACATGTACCACATTCTGTTTCAATTGAGCTCTACATGATTTATGTGCATGGAATCATTGTCCTATCTATTTGAAACTTGTGTGTGCTAGCAAAACTTCCAAACTGTCATTGAATGTACCTGCTGCATATTTAAGTTGTTGTTTCCATATGTCATGAGCTTCAAATGTGACATTTTGTTTGGTGTTGTTTTAATCTACTTCTTGAGCACAATATCATTCCTTATCATATTTATTTTGTGTGCACATTGGTTAGTTGAGCTGTTCTGGCCTGTTTTCACAATTGCACTACCAATTGCACTTATACACTAAATATGCCACAACATACCAAAGTTTCTTTTCTGTTTTTATATGCATGATCTTTGAGTTGTAACTCATCCATATGCTTGATCCTAATGTGTGTAGATGATTGGTTTGATCCATGATTGCCTGCATTTGCATTTCACCATCAAACTGCACTTTTAAGCTAGAATTTACCATGAATATGCCAATTTCTTGTTTACTTGCAATATGCCTAGTTGCTGAATTGTAAACTCATTCCTTGATGCATTTATGATGTGTGTGTGTGTAATGTTTGTCAACATGAGGCCATTGATTCATAACTGGGCCAGTTTGTGCCATTTTGCTGCCAACTGTTTTGAAAACTACTGCACACACTTCACTTTTTTCTGGCTTGATTGGTTTTGGGCGAGTCCATATAACATTGGACCTCTAATATAATTTGGAACTTGTATGTGCATGAATCAATCATTTTTGTATGCCTCATTTCTTTGTCATAACATCCTTGCCTCATTATGTTTGATTTAAATGCAACTTGGTATCTATATTCTTGTTGTATGCATTTCATAACAACCTTAAGTGCTAGACTCATTTGTTATCATATTTAAGAATTGTATGTGGCATCCCTTGCATCTCAATCTATTCCAATTCAGTTTTGGCTTCAAATATTGCATTTATGAGTATTTTAGCAGTTGATGGTTGAATTTCATTTCCATAATGTTTGTGAACATTTTTGAAGCATAGACACATTTCATATGATGTTTTGAAGGTGTAGATAAGGTCTGCTCATCCCATTTATGCTTGTTACTTGATTTGGTCTCAACTTGCATCTTTCCCCATTTTTTACTTGGCATAGCTGAACAGTTGTTTTTTGTGTTGATATCTAACATTGTGATGTTCATATGTGTGTTACTCATTGCATTTCCTATATGTTGGTTGAGACCTTATGGTATTCATGTTCAATCTTCCCATTCTGTCTTGACAGTGGCAGCTTTTCTTGGATTCCTTTTGCAATTCATGTGCCAATTATATGTTTGTTGATTTTTGCTTGAACCTTAAGTATTCTACACTTCTGTTATGATGTATGTGTTGTGTATGCAGTGCCATTTGCTTGAATTTGAGCCCACAATTGTTTGTAGTTTTCATAATGCATCTCAATTGCCAAATTTGCAAGTTGCATCGTGTTTTTATTTCAAGGCATTGTTTCAAAATTCCAATTGCACCATCTTGTTCCTTGTTTAAAAACAGTCAGGTTTGACTATAATTTCATAAAAAATGATTGAGAATTGATAGAGTTTGATCCTTCACGTATTGCCTTTGTTCTTGGTTTTATACTTGCCCAGAATTTCCATGAAAGCTTACCTTATATGTTTTTAGGGGTGGCTAAATCAACGGATGTATAGCCACCCCAGTGGTAGAAACCTTGCTTGTTCACACACCTTTCACTTGCCAAACTAGGGTTCGATCCTTGGATCAACCCTTTTGTTGTTTTTATTTTTCCATTATGAATGAATGTCATTTTCTTTTCTTCTTCCATTTCCTGGTCAGCGCACGCATGTGTAGCCTAGTGGTTGGTGCCTTGTGTTTGTGAACTGAGGGGCGTGGGTTCAACTCCCAGCATGACCCTTTCTCCTTTTTTATTTTGCTTGTATTTGTTTTATTGTCATAAATCACTTCAACTTCAAAAAATCATATCTTTATCATTTTTCATCATTTTGAACTCATTCTTTTTACAACATGCTTGTTTTAATGTCTATTTTCATATGATGTAAAAATATTGCAAGTTGTTCTCAATTATAATGTCTTTTGTCTATGTGAACTTTAGTGCTTTGTTAAGATTTCTATCCTACATACTGTTGAATTCCCTTTGAACATGCTTGAATTTTCCTGTGAGATCTTTGCTTCCCTTGTTAGTTAATATGCTAGGGTTTACTCTCCTTTGGTTGTCACCACAATCCCATGATTTTTCCTCCTAAATTATGAGTTTAAACTAATTTACTTGTGTTTGATTGTCATCAATACATATTGTTGTTACACTTGATATATCTTTGAATTTATAACATGTTTACTTTCAAATTGTGATTTGTTTACTTGGTTGTTACCTTCATCTTTCCCAATCTTTGTTAAGATATTGCTTTCGTTTTTGAGATCTCCTTCCATCTTTGTTAAGATGTTTCCCCATCTTTGTTAAGATTTGTTCTCGGTGGTGACCATCTATCTTGATTGAAATCATTAATATTGTAATACTTGCTTTGGTCGTAAGCATTTATCGTGATTGAAATCATTGCTTGATATTGTAATATCTTAAATGCTTGCTTTTGGTTGTAACCATTCATCCTGATTGAAATCCTTGCTTATTGTAATGTGCTTGTTTATTCTTGGTTGTAACCATATCTCTTTATATTCATCATGCTTGAATGTTTATGCTTCGTTAAGTTTATTTCCCCAAAGTAATGAAACTCTTTAGTTCTCATCCAAGTTGCCTCATATATTCCCTTCCAAAGGAAAGTCTCTCTATTGACCCTTGGGTCATAGATAGCTCAACACACCCATAGGTCTGGATAGAATCTTCCCCCCCCCTTTTGGTCTGGATAGAACCAATAGGATTTAAATCATAGGTCTGGATAGAACCTTCCTCCCCTGTTGGTCTGGATAGAACCAATAGGATTCAAACTCATAGGTCTGGATAGAACCTTCTCCCCCTTTTTGGTCTGGATAAAACAATAGGATTTAAACTCATAGGTCTGGATAGAACCTCCCCCCTCTTTTGGTCTGGAAAGAACCAATAGATCCTTATTCTGTAGTTCGTGCCCAAACTACGACCGCTCTGATTTCTCATTATACAATGAGAATACGTAGGCACAAGATGCAATATCTTGACGAGCAACCTTCCCCTTTTCTCCCACCTTTTGGTCTGGATAGGACCAATTGGTCTTACAACATAGAACTTTAGGATAGAATTTGGTTAAGTCTATGTAAGAATCATGGATATGATTACTTACTCCTCTTTCTTGAGTGTTCAACATAGATCTAGAGAGTTTTGTGAAACTCTATACAAGCATGGATATGTTTGTTCCCCTTTGAACCTTGATCATAATCAAGTGTTCTTCAACCTTAGTGAGGTGAACTACGATTGCTCTGATTCTATCCTAGTTAGGATACGTAGGCAGAGGACGCGATGTCTTTGCGAGCAAACTTAGAAACTATCTTTAGGTTTTAACCTACACCTTTACCCAATCCCAATCCATAACAAACATTTAGTAAACTTAGCATTCAAACAAACAAAAGGTTCCTGTAGAGTACTACAGATGTTTAGGATGTGAAATACCTACCCTATGCATAACCAACCCCCGATCCCCGAATCTCTTAGCGTTGTTGTTACATCGCAAAAAGGGTTTTTCTTTCTTTAGACCTTTCCTTTGGATAAATTAAAGACTGGTTGTGAATTTAAGAATTAAAGATTCAAGTTAATCAATAGCTTGGTATCACGATTCTCACCGCAACAACTTCAACCCTTTCTCTGAGGATCTTAGACTTCTCTAGTAAGGATATAAAACCTTGAACACTTGCATAACCCTCTTAGCTAGCTTCATAGTCTTGTATAGCTCTTGATTGGTAATCATACCTCTCAATCTCCTGCACACATGTCAATGAAATGCAAATGATAATGCTAATGTGAATGAAATGAAACACAAGCTAGGTAAAGAAAAGTTGGGCAAATTTTGGGGTGCAACAGATGTCCCTATTCAAATGGCTTGGACCTGACTGGGTGAGAAGCGAACGACTCTCAAACAATCAAGGTAAAAGGCGGTTGAATACCAACAAACCCTGAAATTTGCCAACTGCACAAGCACACGGTACTCAGATAGGGGAAAATCTCTTCGGACACTGAGATGGCAGTTGCACGACAACTGGCTGGAGAAATACTGATCTGAACCTCCGTCAGGATGATTCTCTGATTTCAACATAGATCTTCGTCCTCGAATCATCAAGGGATCACCAGTTACATGGTAACTGGTGAAGGATAAATCTCAAATCTCCGTCAGGATGATCATCTATGTCCTCAAATCATCAAAGGATCACCGGTTACACGGTAACTTGCGATCTGCCGACCGCATAGGTAAACGATACTCTGATTGGTAGGAACGTCCTCAAAACTGAGCATGACAGTTGCATGGAAACTCTGCTGGGGAATTGGTCACACGGTAATCGGAAATTTGCCAACCGCACAAGTAAACGATACTCTGATTGGTAGGACAATCTTTGAAGTCTGAATTGGCAGTTGCACGGCAACGGGCCCAAATCTCCCTCAGGATGATCGTCAGATTTCACTGCAGATTCTTCCTCAAGTCATCAAGGGCTCACTGGTTATGCGGTAACTGTTGATACATAGCTAATATTGCCATCAGGCACTCTGTGGCACGGCAGCAGAAGAATTCCTCGAGACTCATCAGGTCATCAGGAACTTTTGACAATCTCTATAATTACGCCATCGGCCATTCAAAGAAATTCCCGGGCATCAGCCGGACTTCAATCACCAAGTCTTCAAGGGAAATTTCAACTTCTCTGTTTTTAAACCTGGTGGGGATGACACATCTCCACTGGGGTCCTGGAGAACTATCAAGTAGCTCTGCTTCGGGGATCCAGAATTCATTCTGGGTGAATCAACTCTTCTGAAGACTTCAAGAATCGTCTCAGAAAAATAACTCCGCCGGGGACTTCAAGAGTCACCCTGAACCAATAACTCTGCTGGAGATTTCAGGAATCATCCTGAGTAAACACTTTGCCGGGGACTCTAAGCATCAACTTGAGCAACCAACTCTGGCGACTTCACTAGGGATTTTAAGAATCATCTTAAGCAATCAACTTCGCTGGGGAATTCAAGAATCATCTTGAGCAAACCATTCTGCGGAGGGATACCTACAAAACAAGAACATTAATGACCTAGCTCATGTTTCATATGCATATGTTTGACCATGGCGTAATGCTCCACACGGTAGAAATGCTACGCGTTTAGGGTAAATGCTATGCAATCATGCAAAATACTACGACCCCATTAGCAAAATAAATGCCGAAGGGAGAATCCTCCTATCAAGGAGAAAGAACCGCTCTGGTGGAGAGGAGGAATCATCCTGCCGAGGAGAAGAAGTCACACCAATCTCAATTGGCCTAAACCTGGGGCAACGAATTCCAGAATACTGCTGCAGGGGAATAAAGTTCTACGAGAACCGGAACCTGCTCAACTAGGTGTACGAACCACAAACTGCTGAGGAAACGATGTCAATCGCAGAAATAAACTACACGGCCTTCGCGGCTAAAACTTCCTGGAAATACGGACTCCTATGGGGAAATACAACATCAGCTATTCAATACTCTCTACTGGGGAAAACCAATCATGGTCTGAACGCTTTCCAAGGGCTCAACTCTCTTAGGAAACAGCAAACTCGGCCGAGGATAGGCAACCAGACGCTGAAATCACTCCTACCTGCCGGGGAGAGGGCAACTCTACGGGGAATTTCAATTCCGCTGAAGACTTCAGTCTGAAACTAACGGAAGTTGAACTTGCGAATAGTCTGCTACGAGAAAACTGCACACTGACCCAGTGCCAGGGAATGAGTGTACACTTCAGCGCACGAATCAGCTGGGGAGATGACGATCCTGCCTAGGATACATCTGGTTGGATAGAATCTATCTCTGCTCGGGGAGACATACCAATGCTCGCGGTCCCATGTTCAGACTCTGTGGGGAGACGCTGCTGAACTCACTGGGGAAGAAGGAATCATCCTGCTTGGAAAACATCTGGCGTACTGCCTGGAATGTGCCACACCTGCAATAACACAAACAAACAGCCCAAATACCCTTCACAAAGGAACATATCAATGTTATCATCCTGTGACAATGTTCAGATAATTCAATGCTTCAACAATTATCGGCCTAGGCCAGCAAGTTTATGTATGCGCATTTTATCAAAAACATCGGGCGTTCTTTTTCGCAAACAAAACAGATAAAAACTAAACAAACAAATAGAACTGCTGAATAGTATACGTTTTATTGATAACGAACCCCTGAATGGGCAAAATGTTTTACAACAGATGCAAGCTCCTAAAATGAGGAAGCTGCATAAGCATAATAACATAAATATACATCAGTATATACACAAATGTCGGCAATGTGGCGTAGACGAACATCATGAGTTGATCCCTCTATGACCCACTCGACTTTGACACTTCTTCGACGCTTCAGCTTCAGAAGAGATTGATTCAGATAAACGACCCTCAGGTATTCTAAACCACTAAACAATGAAAGTCCACACGTGGAATGCAGTCATTTGCTTTTTTAAATCCCTAACTTTTGCTTGAACCGCCCTTTCGGGTTTTCGATTCACCGGGATACCCTTTTTAGCCAAAGTCGCCCTTCCAGGTTTTCGACTTTGCGGGTGTACATTTTTTCATTCATATCCCTAATTTTTGCCCGAACCTTTTTCCTTTTTTATGGTTCGCTGGGATGCCCCATTTTTGCCTGGATATTCTTTTTTCTTTCCAGCGGGTCATTTTTTAAGCAAAGTATTTTTTAACTGCGTCCGCGTTCACAGGGGATGCAAAATCTTCGCCATTCATCGTGGATAACAACAAGGCTCCTCCCGAGAAAACCTTACTGACGACGTACGGACCTTTGTAATTGGGAGTCCACTTGCCCCTGTGATCGGAGTGTGGCGGAAGAATCTTCTTCAGGACGAGATCACTCGTCTGAAAGCTTCTAGGACGCACCTTCTTATCATAAGCTTTCTTCATTCGGCTCTGGTACAGACGACCATATGCAATCATTGCTAATATCTTCTCATCCATCAGGCTGAGTTGGTTCAGTCGGTTCTTAATCCATTATGCCTCATCGAGTTTTACGTCAACCAAAACTCGTAAAGAAGGAATCTCAACTTCCAACGGTAGGACAACTTCCATACCGTACACCAGTGAGAAAGGAGTTGCCCCGGTTGATGTGCGTACCGTCGTATGATAATCGTGCAATGCAAATGGAAACTTCTCAGGCCAATCTTTGTAGGTCACAACCATCTTCTATACTATCTTCTTAATGTTTTTATTGGTCGTTTCAACAGCGCCATTCATCTTTGGCTGGTAAGGTGATGAGTTGTGATGTTCAATCTTAAAGCTCTGGCATAACTCCTTCATCATCTTGTTATTCAGATTCGAACCATTATCAGTAATGATCCGCTCGGGAATCCCGTATCGACAGATGATGTCCTTCTTTATGAATCTAGCCACCACCTGCTTGGTCACGTTAGCATACGAGGCTGCCTCCACCCACTTGGTGAAGTAGTCGATGGCTACCAGAATGAAGCGGTGACCATTAGATGCAGTGGGCTCGATCTTGCCTATCATATCAATGCCCTACATGGAGAACGGCCACGGGGATGACATGACATTCAACAGGCACGGCGGCACATGAATTTTATCAGCATAAATCTGCCATTTATGACATCTCTTCGCGAATTTGAAGCAATCCAACTCCATTGTCATCCAGTAATATCCTGCTCGCAGGATCTTTCTCGTCATAGCATGCCCGCCGGCGTGCGTACCAAATGTGCCTTCATGGAATTCTTCTATGAGAAAACTCACTTCTTTCTCATCTACACATCTGAGTAGCACGAGATCGTGGTTTCTCTTGTACAGAACTCCATCAGAATTGAGGTAGAAATTTCCAGACAGCCTCCTCAGAGTCTTCTTATCCTGGGTTGACGCTCCCGTAGGATACTCCTTAGTCATAAGGAAGGTCTGGATATCATGGAACCATGGCTTGCCATCGGAGGCTTCCTCGATTGCAAAAATGAATGCAGGTCTATCAAGACGAGAAAGGACAATTCTTGGAGCTTCGTTCCAAAAATTGACTTTATACATCGAAGCCAACATGGCTAAGGCATCAGCCATCTGATTTTCAGCTCTGGGCACATGATGGAGTTCCACTCGATCAAAGAACGGAAGTAGCCTTCTGGCATAATTCATGTACGACACTAAATTCGATTGACGAGTCTCTCACTCCCCTTTAATTTGGTTAACAACAAGTGCTGAGTCACCATATACATCCAGGTTTTTGATTCTCAAATCAATAGCTTCTTCTAAACCCATGATGCATGCTTCATATTCTGCTTCATTATTGGTGACTGGAAAAGTCAATCTAGCAGTGAGCGGGATGTGGGATCCATGGGGGGTCGTGATGATTGCCCCAATGCCACTTCCGTAAGAATTAACCGCCCCGTCAAATATCAATTTCCACTGGGATTTCCTATCTGGCCCCTCGTCGGGCAACGGTTCATCACAATCTTTCACTTTGAGGAACATGATATCCTCATCAGGGAATTTGAATTTCATCGGCTGATAATCTTCGATAGGCTGTTCGGCAAGGTATTCAGAGAATACGCTTCCCTTGATGGCCTTCTGGGAAACATGCTGAATGTCATACTCCGTCAACACCATTTGCCATCTGGCAATCCTGCTCGAAAGCGCTTGCTTCTCGAAGACGTACTTGATCAGATCCATCTTCAAAATTAGCATGGTCATATGATTGAGCATATACTGTCATAAACGTTTGGCAGCCCACGTGAGTGCGCAACACGTTTTTTCCAGCATTGAGTAACGGGACTCAAAATCTGTGAACTTTTTACTCAAGTAATAAATCCTTTCTGCCACTCTCGTCGTGCTGACCGAGAATGCAACCCATGCTATTCTCAAGAACTGTTGAGTACATAATTAAGGGTCTTCCGGCCACTAGGGGTATCAAGATTGGAGGTTCCTGCAGATACTGTTTTATCTTATCAAATGCCTTCTGGAAATCCTCGTTCCAGATAATCGCCTGATCTTTCTTTAGTAGATTGAACATCGGTTCACACGTGGCCGTGAGCTGAGATATAAATCTCGCAATGTAGTTTATTCTGCCCAGGAAACCACGAACTTCTTTTTCAGTCTTTGGCGCTGGCATATCTTGTACTGCTTTTATCTTAGAAGGATCAACCTCAATGCCTTTTTCACTCACAATAAACCCCAGTAGCTTTCCAGACCGTACTCCGAAAGTACACTTGTTAGGATTCAGCCTCAACCTGAACTTCCTAAGCCTCTCAAAAAGCTTCAGCAAATTGACCAGATGTCCTTCCTCCGTTTGGGACTTCGCAATCATATCATCAACATAGACTTCAATCTCATGGTGAATCATGTCATGAAACAAAGTGACCATCGCCCGCTGGGAAGTGGCCCCTGCGTTCTTCAGATCGAAAGGCATTACCTTGTAGCAGAACGTCCCCCAAGAGGTAATAAACGTGGTTTTCTCCATGTCTTCCGGTGCCATCTTGATTTGGTTATAGCCGAAGAAGCCATCCATGAACGAAAACACGGAAAATTGAGATGTATTGTCGACCAACACATCAATATGAGGGAGCGGGAAATCATCTTTAGGGCTCGCCTTATTCAAATCCCGATAATCAACGCACATCCACACCTTACTGTCCTTCTTCGGTACATGTACTATGTTGGCGACCCACGGAGGGTAAGTAGTGACCGCTAAGAAGCCAGCATCCAGCTGCTTTTGCACTTCTTCTTTGATCTTAACGGCCATATCTGGTCGCATCCTTCTAAGCTTCTGCTTAACGGGAGGACAATCTTCTCACAATGGCAGATGATGGACCACTATGTCAGTATCGAGTTCGGGCATATCTTCGTACGACCAAGCAAAAATGTCACTATACTCTCGAAGCATCTCGACCAATCTCTTCTTGACACCACTCTGCAATGCAGCCCCTATCCTGACATTCCTGACAAGTTCCTCAGAACCCAGATTCACAATCTCAATCTCTTCCTGAGGAGGCAGAATTACTTTCTCTTCTTATTTCAACAAACGGGCCAACTCCTCGGGAAGGTCTTCGTCTTCATCAATCTCTTCTTCGGCTTGATAGATCGGGCAATCGAAGTTGAAGTGAGTCGTAGAAGGTTCATAGTCGATGTCATTTGCGATGTGAATCCTACAATAACAAGGGTTAAGCTTAAAACAAGGATATGCAGGTTAGCACAAACCGTATTGCCATTTTATTGTTTTTCAGAACAAAAGATAAAACAGGAATAACAGAGATCACAACATTTGAATGCAAAGAAAAAACGCCCTTTGATTTATTGATAAATTGTATGTACATAACCAAACAAGGCCCTGACAATAAAACCACTATGCCCCGGGTAGGACATAGGGTTGTACAATAATTGGAGAAAGTAAATCATTACTATTTTCCTATCACTTGGATGATATCCTGGATGGACCAGTTGTTGAGGCTCTGGCCTGGTTTGCTCGGCTTAATCCAGGAATCCAGGTCGCAATCACTATCTTTGCCGTCTTCAGACACTGCATTGACATTTTCGAATATCACCCCACCTCTTGTGAACTGGATTGGCCCTTTGACGCGCGGCGCACTGCGCGAGGAGGAAGCATTATCAGCTGGAGAGTACCCTAACCCAAACTTATCCTATTTGTTAGGGATTTCCAGAACTTGCCCCCAGTCTGGGGCAGAACCAGCTTGAACAACAGCCCGAGCTTCCTTGAAGGAAGAGAGAGTCATCTCCGGTTTCTCAATCATCACTGGAGTCACATCTTTGACCTTAACAACTTAGAATGCCTGACACAAAGTTTCGTGGATCTCGCCATTCACCTCAACATATTTGAAAGACGACAAATGGCTCACCATTATGTCTTCTTTGCCACAGACAGTTACGATGCTGCCGCCCACAACATACTTCAGCTTCTGGTGCAATGTGGAGGTTACTGCGCCAGTAGAATGGATCCATGGCCGACCTAACAGACAACTATAGGTTGGCATGACATCCATGATGTAGAAGACTGCGTCGAAAGTTTACGGCCCAACTTGGATGGGTAGAGTTACCTCTCTAAAGACATGACGCTTGGTTCCATCGAAAGCTTTCACCACCAGATCACTGGGGGTACAAATCAATCCTCTCGTATCCATCTTCATCAAGGCTTTCTTCGGTAGAACGTTGAGCAATGATCTGGTGTCCACCAACACATGGGACATAACTGTTCCCCTACACTCTATCGAGATATGCAGGGCGCTATTGTGGTTTCTTCCCTTCGGCGTCAGCTCTAGGTTAGTAAACCCTAACCCATTCCCAGCATTCACGTGAGCCACTACCCCCTCCAGTTGGTTGACAGAGATCTCATGTGGTACGTACGCGGCATTCAGGACCTTCAGCAGTGTGTTGCGATGGGCCTCAGAACACAGCAACAAATTCAGAATAGAGATTTTTGACGGTGTTTGATGAAGATGATCAACGATCTTATAATCACTCTTCTTGATCAACCTCATGAACTCTTCGGAGTCCCTTACAAGTAGGTCTTTCTCTACCCCACGAGGGGTTTCCTCAACGACCTTACTCTTTCCTTTATCAGCTTTCTCAGCCTTGTCAGTTTTGTCAGCCACAACATCAGGTGGAGTGAATACCCTTTCGCTACGTGTTATCCCGCCGGTTCCCACTAGGTTGTCCACAGACTGCCCAGATGGCTCCAATTCCAATTTCTGTCCGTTACAGTAGACGTCTGCCCCATAGTGCCATGGGACAACGTTGGTGCTTTCAAATGGTATAGGTCCGACTTTTGTGATGGTAATTGCAGGTGGCCTGGACGCAGAAATGGTTATTGTCTTGTGAGGGATGGTGATAGTGGCGACTTCATCATCCTGCTTTAGCATTACCTCTCCCGATCTGTTCTCAGCCCTCCGACTGAACTGGAAGATTCCTTCGGTCATCAGACTCTGGATCCCCGCTATCAACTGTTCACAGCCGTCTGAACGAATCGCACAATCCATACATAATTCTCCACAGCCCAGAAAGATGCCTCTTTTCATCAGCTTGGCTTTAATGAAACCAAGCGGTGTCCTCAAGTCCTTGACATCAGTCAATACATCTGAGTCCTCTTCTTCAATAATGGCATTCACCCCATCTCCCCCGTGGTTCGGCATAGGGTTCTTTGTGACGTTCGGCACATTATCAGAAAAATTGATGATTTTAGCGTCGACCATATCTTGCACCTTGTGCTTGAATGCCTTAGTGTTTTCTATCTAGTGGCCAGGTGCCTCCGAGTGAAAATCACATCTTGCATTCGCATCATAACCCTATGGAGGTGTCCCTGTCAAGGGAGCCAGGGTTCTTTTCTGAACTAGCTGTAACTGAAGCAAAGTTTGTAGGAGTTGAGCATATGACATAGGCGGTGTCTCAAGATGACGATTTTCTAGAGGTGTTTTGTTCTGGTACCTCCTGTACCCTTGCTGATTTTGCTGCTGCTGCTGAGGTTGCTGGACAGCAGGTATGGTTATGCTAGCAACCTGCTGGCGCTGGCCCTTACCTTTCCTCCGAGCATTAGACACTGCGCTCGTCTCTCCTTCACGCCTCTTGCTACTGTAGGGTTTCTTTCCTCCTCCAGCTGAGGATAGATCAACACCCTGAATTTTTCCCAATTTGATTCCATTTTCAACATGCTCGCCAGTAATGATGAGATCTGAGAAACTTCCTGACATACCACTGACCAGTTTCTCATAATAAACCCCCGGAAGAGTGGCTACAAACATCTCAACAAGCTCTCGTTCAACCATCGGCGGCTGAATCCTAGCTGCCAATTCACGCCACCTTTGGGCGTATTCTTTGAACCCCTCATTGTTCTTCTGAGACAAGTTCTGTAGTTGAACCCAGTTAGGAGCCAAGTCACTGTTATACTGATAATGGTGTACAAAGGCCTCAACAAGTTCTTTCCATGTACATACACTGGTGGGTTCCAATCCCATATACCACTCCAAGGATGGGCCGGACAAGCTGTCCTGGAAGAAGTGCATCAGCAGCTTCTCATCTTCAGAGTGAGCGGACAACTTTCGGTAGTACGACCTCAAATGGACACGAGGGCAAGTGGTGCCCTTGTATTTCTCAAAGTCGGGTACCTTAAACTTGGGAGGCACCTTAAAGTCTGAAATCAATCCCAGCTTAGTCATGTCGACACCCATAGTATTCAAGTTCTCGAAACTCTTCATTTTGTCCTCGAGCGCTTTAAACCTTAGACGGGCTTCAACATTCAATTTTCCCTCAGCTCCCTTCTGTGAGAACAAGTCTTCTTGGCAATCCTCTAGCCATGGCTGATTGCCATTGCCAGCAGCAAACCCAATATTATCAATACCATACAGATTCCCAGCACCAACATTCCCTACATTGCCAGTTCCTCCAGTGTTGCCATGGCTTATCCCTGGCATTGCCATTGGCTACAAAGTTACCGTTACCGACGCCAATCGTATTTCCATTAAGCCCGATGTTAGTAACCACATTGTCGTTACCACTTCCATTCCCTCCAGTCACAGGGATGCCATTCTGTGAGGTCTCAACAAGTGGAGGGTTTGGAGTGTTCCCACGATGAAGCACACCGTTGCTGTCAACCCTTGAGATCAGTGGCTGCACCAATGTTCTGAGCTGGTCTTGGCCGTTAGTGACCACTTGCATGAGCTCCATGAAGCGGTCCATCCTCTCTCGGAGTTCCTGGATGTCAGTCTGCACTTGTTCCATTGCTCTAGCTTGATTCGCTCTGGTCAAGTATCGGTGGATCGGTCTTCGGTCAATCCTGAAACAACCTGCATACACAAAGGGTTAGAAAAACGGCAAGGCGCCTATTATGCAAATGATTCATGCAAATGCAAACGTGTGTCTGTGCCTTAGGGAGATTTCTTCCCCGATTCTAGTGCCAGAGTGTCAGTGCTGATAATAAGAAGTATGAATCCAGTCATGGAAATAACATCTGGTATATATATAAAGCCCATTAAGGCAGCATACAACGTCATTGAATACAGGTAGAACCAAAAGCATGACCTCGACCAACAAGCCTGGTGATGGTCAACATACAACAATGATCAGAAAAACAAGGAATTACAAAGTAGTCAAGTACGGTCGTGGGCGCGAAACTCTTCTAGCAACCCCTTCGTCTTGGGATGATCAGGCTGAGTGAGTAACCCTTTGACAAGTAACTCCCTCTACATAATAGTGCACTGGAGACCTTCAAAGGATTCTTCCCACGCGCCTTGACCAAAACAGTCTTCTAACCTTTGCTTCTTAGACTCAAACATCTGCTTGCGATCCTTCAGGTTCGCAATAGCCTTGTTTAGCATGTCTTCGGTGGCATACCTACGAGCAGTTTCCTCATCAAACTTCTTCTTGCTGGCCTTCACCTGAGCCTTCAGCTTGAAGATCTGTTGTTTCAGTTTATCCTCCCACTCTTTGTTGCTGGCTATAGTGGCATTCCACTGCTGGTTGAACTTGGAGATTCTCCGGTATGCATCATCCAGGTTCTGCTTCTTGGTGACAAGACATCGTTGACAGATTTGAAGTCCAAACCCAAACGTTCACGTTCAGCCATCTGTTTGGTCAAGTTCGTGCCTAGCCGGTTCACCAGCTCTATCTGCTTTTTGAAGGAGTAGACGAATTCGTTTCTCTCGCCCCTAAGCTGTACCAACTCTTTCTCCAACTCCTCGTTGGCCTTCTTCAGTTCTTCCTTCTCAACTAGCACCTGATTGTACTTCTGAATGGACACTGTGGTAGGTTCTTCGACCACTGGAGGGCATTCCTGCTTAGCCGGTGGGAAAGGCATCCCCACATTTTCTGCCCTGCTTCAAATCCAAGCTACATAAGAAGCATACGCTTGGCTGTTGCTCTTACCTAACAGCGCTTTCCCTCGTCTGCTGATGTTATTCCAAGCGTGCTTGAGCTTGGCTAACATATCCCCCTCTAGGAGACCAGTGAGGTACAGAGATTCCTGTACCTTTTCGTCTTTTGGAGGGCCTCTCAAGGCGTACGCGAACTGTCTGACAAGCAATGAGGGATTATAGTTAATACAACCTTTTCTTCCAATCAAAGGCACATTCGGAAAACCACCGTAGCTGAATATGACTTCGGTTCCCAGCATATCCCAATCGAACCAAACAATGCTCACTGCTGACAAACCCATCAAGCGCTCAGACCACTCAGCTGTGGCTGCAGATGAAGCAAAGAGACCTTTCTTGGGCATGTGATTATCAAACCATTTGTAGAGTAAGGGCGCGCAACACGATACATTTTTACCCCTTCTGTTTTTGTTCTTGTAATGGACGAAATGATATACATTGCTAATCAAGGTAGGAACTGGATTCCCTAAGGCGAAGATGTGGAAGGCATCCAAGTCTACAAAATCAGGCATGTTGGGAAACAAGATGATGCCATAAATGCAGAGGGCAAGAATGGTGTTGAATACGATCCAACAACCGTCTTTGGCACACTGTTGGGCTTTCCCGACTAGGAACTGCAGAGAAAATCCAGGGACCCCATTCCAACTGGTCAGAAGAAGCTCTGAGGCATCCAGATGAAGAGTAACAGCTAGGTCATCCAGATTAGGCTTAGCATCCATGTGAACAAACGGCGTTTGATTCTTAACCGGTACCCCTAACAACTCAATATACTCTTCTAATGTAGGTGCAAGAATGAAGTCCGGAAAAGTGAAGCACCTCATCGGAGGGTCATAGAACTGTAGCAAGGCATACAACCCATTCAACTCATATACTGAAGGTTTACGAACTAGACTGAGTAACTTCCCATAATATTTCCTGAATTCCCCCTTCACAGTATCATCTGCCAAGGCGATCAAACTATACATCATAGTAACATCTGGGGTAAGAAGCTTGTAGGCCACGTTCTTCTTCAAAGATCCCATGCTAACAGAGCTGAAGGCAAGAATTACCGGAACCGGGGGATGGTGTATGCAGCTGCAACACAGACACACGTTAATGACATGCAAATGAGTATGCAAAAATGCGAGATGCAATCATGCAACAGGAGATCAAGAGCGTTGTTGAGGAGATCAAGGTTTTGTATCAACAAAACCACAACACCGCTCGGACAACAAAACCCTGAAGAGGACCAATAATTCTGCTCTGTCAAGAACAAACATATCTCTGATGATAAGAACCCTCTGGTGCCAACAATACTGATTCATTATCAAGAAAACCAGGTTGTCTGAAGGTTACGGTTTCCTGCAACAAACCGACCCTGCTCACAGGTATGGACCTAATCACGGATAAGGTACGACATCCTATGCGTTTCCCAGCGTCACAGAATTTCAAGAAATGATGATACGATACCTAGAAGGTGTGGCATCATCATCTCTTGAAGCGGCCTCACTCGGCTGAGTCACAAATGATCGGTCCCCAGAGTCGACAATCCACCAAACCAACAACCCCTCAAGCCCAAAGGGTCGGAAAAGAAGTCAACCGGGAGAACCTCGTCTGAGCGTGGATTTTGTGAGACACTAGTACATGCAAAGCATGCACGCGCCCACTACTTTCCACAACTAATGCTACGTACACTCAAGCCTGGGTCTGGCTTATCACTCATCAGAGCCCCTCCCACAACAGCACAAATAATCATATCATACTGAAAATAAAATGCGGAAGGTAAAAATGCGATAAATAAATACAATCCAACAATTAAACACGCAAGCGCTAGGATTGACTCGCACCGGGAACCGTTGAAGTCCCCAGCAGAGTCGCCAGCTGTCGCTACCGCGAAAATAAGGTGTCGGCAAAATAGAAGAGTCGCCACCTTTCGTTATTTATCCCTCTGAACAGGAAAGGAAACGATCGGAAAAACCTGACGAAAAGGTATAAGACAAGGTCATCGCAACCAATGTCTGGATTCGGGAGTCGGTTACGCAAGTGGAAGGTATTAGCACCCCTCACGTCCATCGTACTCGATGGGGTCCACGTTTGTTGTGTTTATCTGAAGGGTTTATTTACTATCTACCTATCAAGGCTGGTCTGAAAAGAAAAGAAAAATGACTCGGCAAAGCGTCGCACTTTATGCCTACGTATTCTCATCAGAGAATGAGAAATCAGAGTCAACGTAGTTCGACTAACTACGGGTTACGGGGAAGGTGGCTCGCCAATACGTCAGTATTGTGCCTATGTACTCTCAATGGAAATGAGAGATCAGAGCTTACGTAGTTCGGGATAATACGGATTACGGGGATTCAGATTCATCTGTTTTTCGAGTAGGGTTAACAGACAGTTCCAGCAGTTTGGTGTATGCAGCTCGACCCTTGGAGACTTAGGCGTTACCGTTTGCGGTAAAACTGGGAGTTAACGATACTCTTTTCTTCAGAAAAGCATCCTTTGAATTATGGGCCCACGGGGCAAAAAGGTTTGAAGTTTGTTTTCTGTCTTTTACGGAAGAACTATCTTTTATGGGTGTTTGCAACTAATATCGCACTAGAGACTATGACCTGAGAGTGAATGTGTCGCATGTCACCCAAAGGGTACCATACTAAACATCCAAGTTGTTGAAAAGAAACTCTCTAACAACCCTTTCTCAAACAGCTTAAGGCTCGTAACGTATGACATCAGTTAACCTTTATTATTGTATTTTGATTTGTTTTGTGATGAGAAGAGAACGAACTTTATGGGGAGACTGTCAAGTCCTAATGTTGTCATGCCAAGGATTCATCCTATGGTTGAGGTTTGAAACAGGGAACTCCTAGATGTTATCATGCATAGGTTTCAACCTAAAGTTCTAATCATCACTTCCTTATCAAAGGAAGTGAGATTCCTAGGGGATCATGTCAATGGGATACAGAGACAGATAAAAGCATCAGCTAAACAGATAAGCATTAAATAGTAAACAGTAAAGATGCACATGCAATACAACAATACAAGCAGAGGGAGACTCACCCAACCTCTTAGCAATCAAGCAAAGAAAAACAGTCAAAACAGACAAGTAGATGGAGCTTAACTCAACCTCTATTATGCAAATACGTCAATTAGAAAAAGAAAAACAACACACAAGCAAGGGGAGGATCACCTCAACCCTTAAGGCAAACAAGCAGAGGGAGACCCACTCAACCTCTTAATGCAGTCATGCATCTACACTTAAACTATTCTAATCATGAACTATCCTAATGCATCACACCACTCAATCATGAATGAGGAAAAGTACTTATGACAAATAATAGATTCATTCCACAAGTAATCATAAAAGGCATATATCCTAAGGAAAGGGATTTATGATGGGATGCATGGTGTATACCAAAGGTATCCACCATGATGTTCAACCAATCATGGATAATCAGGAAATGAGATGATGCATGATGTATACCAAAGGTATCCACCATGATGTTCAACCATTCATGGGAGATTGAAATGAAGGGAAGCATGGTGTATGCCAAAGGTATCCACCATGACACTCTACCATTCATGGGAGATTTAAATGAAGGGAATCATGGTGTATGCCAAAGGCATCCACCATGACACACTACCATTCATGGGAGATTGATCTTCCTAACACTCTTAAGTTGAAACCCTAGAGATTAGTTAAGGATCACCTAAATTAAGAAGGACTAAAGCTCTATCAAGGCCTACTCTAAGATCTAACTATGGATTAACCTAGTCTTAATCCTATCAAGGAGTAATTCAAAGCCTAGAGTTGTCTAAAGATTCATCTTTAATGCTAAACTACAAGCTAAGCTAAGATTAAGGTCACCTAACAACATTAACTTGTAAAATGGGGAAATAATAGAAAATCACTTCTAGAAATTCTAAGGAAAATACTACATCATCCTACATGTATCAACATTCTATGGTATAAAAATCAGGGGTTAAACCTAAATCTAAAACCTCAAGGGTGCACTAAAGGGATCCAACAATGAACACTCCTAAACAACTACCCTAAAATCCTATTTAGAATCATATAAAAATCTCAACAAAAATCACATAACATCATCAACATGTATATAACCAGCACACAAAATTTCAAGTCTTAATTCTATACCCTGAATGAGAAATAAAATCATCAAGCTCAGCATACAATCATCCCATTATTAAAAACATACTACAATAGAAAATATGAAATTAATTGCAAAAGAAATGGAAAATTAAAATAAAAAACATGATAAAATTCTACACATTCCAATCTGCATCCACATACTTTTCCACGATTTTATGAATTAAAATGTTATTTTTCTTGAATTAATAACAAACAAGTATTAATAAGAAACAAAATGGAAAAAGAAATAAAAATGGAACAGGAGGGAGGTGTAACCAGCAATATTCTATGTGTTAATTGGCAATGGGCCTCGCTGATGGGGGTGCAGATAGCGCACAGGGAATGGGCCCAACCAGCTTAAAAACTCAGCTTTTTTATTTAAATGAAATAGGCCAAAGGGATGCATTACGTAACAATTTCACGTGTTAATTGAAATGGGCTTAGAAACGGGGTGGGGATAGCATTACGGATGCAAGGCCCAACAGAGTTTCCTAGTGAAACTCTGCGTTTCACTTAAAGAGGAGTTGGTCACACGTGGAAGCGCTTTGGCCATGAGATGTGCTTACCAATTCAACCTGCCAGCGAGATCCAATGGTCCAGACATGAACTGGGAATTTTAAAACACTAAACAGAGGGAATTTTCACACGGTGGTTCTACAATTCCAGACGGTGGCCGACCTAGCACTGGTCATCCCCTACCTTGCGACAGGAACAATACCAAAAATCCAACCTCAATGAAACTTCAATTTCTTTACATCATTTTACTCGCCTCTCTCCCTATATCACTAGTCCACGCTTCGTTTTCGTTTTTAACAATTAACAAGTGAGATAAACGAACAACAACTTGGAACACCATATCACAAACTCTCACGATTCACTACGAAATGTATATAGAATCCATCTATGGTTCACTACTAACTTTACTGCATGTATCTAGAGCTTTAAGAATGCATAATTTAAGAGTAATTTTGCGAGGAAGAACCTGGTGCAGAGCTTTGAATATGGTGATTTCTAGGGCTCCACTTGCTTCCAAAAGATGCAGATTCCTTCAATGGATGATGATGGACAAGTCTTGAGGTTCAATTTCTTCTGAAACTCCTCCAATCTCCAAATTCGAAAATCAAACTCCAAGTTTCTTCCAACACTTGCTCTAACTGATTCTCAACAGAAAATGGCACTAGAAGCTTCTGAGAATGATCCAAAATCAATTTATAATCTGTTTGAAACCTTTGGAGGCCCAATCAAGGCCCAATTTGTGATTTCCAACTTTCAAGTTTCTTCCAAAAATTCACTTATGATATGCCCGAATTTGCCTTGCTGTTGCTCTCAGTCCACTTCAGATCACATGCTTGAGAGCCATGGAGTGTAATTGGATGAGTTCCCTCTTTTGATTTCAACCAAAGAGGTGTGTTTGAAATGTTACTTCATCATGAAGCAATCCACCAAAATGCCATGAAATGAGCATCAACTCAAAAATGTAATAATGCAAAAGAGTTTAGAATATCATTTCCAATCAAAATGAGCACAAATTTGGCTTGAAATAATTCAATTATCAATTGTTTTGAATTTTTCCCTTTTAATTCCTTAAAATGGCCTTTTTGTGAAATTTCTTCAACCAATGCTTGCTCAAATCCATATCAATGGACTCTTGATACTTGGCTAAGCTAAAACCATCATTTTGAGCAACTTTCAAGTTTAAAAACACTCCATTTGAGGCTTGCAAAATAGTGAAATGGACCCATAATTCAAAATGACCTGTAATGTCCAGATACCCAAAATACCTTTGACTTGTCAAAGCCATAACTTGAGTTCTACAAATCCAATCATGGACTTCTAGTACTCTTTAGAAAGCTAAGAGAATAAGGAACAACATTCATGTTGACCAAAAGTTCATAGGAATCAGCCTTCTAGGGAAAAAGTATCATGCAAATTGGGTAACTTTCAAGCTCCAAATTCACATGCCTCTGATGACTTGTAACTTGTCTGGCTCATAACTTGAGTTCTATAAACCCTATCAAGGACTTATAGTACTCAAATTAAAGCTAAGATCATGCTATACAACAATCATGTTGGGGTCAAGATGATATGAACATCATATCTTGAGTTAAATAGTCTTGAAGTCAGGGGTCCAACTAGGGGATTTTACACTGTCAAGCCTTAGAAACCCTAGCCTAAAAGTTCTCAAGCTCTTCAATCATGATGAGTTAACCTTGGAATCATACTTAGAACATCTCAATGTATCAATCCATGATCACATGGCTCCTGAATTAGGTCTCAACCTTCTTCAAATCCTCAGTTTACTTAGGGTCGACCCAGTCAAACCCTAGCTGCACCAATCTTGGGTATATCTTCATAGTCTCCATATAATGACCTGTCTAGGCTTCAAAATGAACTTCAAAATTTCTCATGAGATCTCTCAAAACCTCAAGTCCAACTCTATGGCTTCAGAATCATCTGATGATCTCCCTACAACTCTCAAGTTAGGAGACCTACACTCTTGGCTTCAACCCTTTCTCTGAGGATCTCAGACTTCTCTGGTAAGGATATCAAACCTTGAACACTTGCATAACCCTCTTAGATAGCTTCATAGTCTTGTATAGCTCTTGATTGGTAATGTGAATGAAATGAAACACAAGCTAGGTAAAGAAAAGTTGGGCAAATTTTGGGGTGCAACACTTGGTAAAAGGTGTATTTGAGTCGAACGAGAGTTTATGTCACATTCTAACTGCTAAACATTGACTTGTCTGCTCGCTAGCGGAGGCTGAAGCACTAGTTTGTATGCACGGAAGAAAGAACTAAACAATGTCCTTGGTAAAAGGTGTATTTGATTCGAACGAGAGTTTATGTCACATTCTGACTACTAAACGTTGGCTTGTCTACTCGCTAGGGGAGGCTGAAGCACTAGTTTGTATGCGCGGAAGAAAGGACTAAACAATGTTCTTTAGTAAAGTTGTTTGAGTCGTGGATCGCACAGGGGCAAGGAATTAGTGTCTTGAGAGGCTTAATTGCACGGGGGCGAGAAGAACGAGAGTTTGATTTGTTAAGTATTTTGGTTTAGAAAAGAGGATGGATTTGAATAGGTTTTAGAGTTTCGGTCGCACGGGGGCGAGAAAACGAGGTTTGATGTATCAGATGTTTAGCTAGAGGTGACAATTACCTGAAGCTTAAGAAAGGCTCATCGGGCCCAAGTAATCGAGAAAGTGAGTCAAAGACTTGACTCTCTCTCTTTTTTAACCTCAATTGTGAAGGAATTGGAGATGGTTCGATTAAGTTGGTCGGATGACGATTACTCGAAGCTTAAGAAAGGCTCCTCGAGCCTAAGTAATTGGGTGAGTATTACTTGAAGAGGTTGTGTTTAGAAAATGTTTTGAACGACGGAAGATAGTTAAAGTATTTTAAATGGATGAGTATTACTTGAAGCTTGAGAAAGGCTCATCGGGCCCAAGTAATCAGGAGAATGAGTCAAAGGCTTGACCCTCTCTCTTTTCATCTTATATGATGAAAGAGCTTTGATATAGTTAGAGTGTGTTAAATCGGATGACGATTACTTAAAGCTTAAGAAAGACTCCTCGGGCTCGAGTAATCGGGAGAGTGAGTCAAAGGCTTAACTCTGTCTCATTTTCATTTAAGTATATGAGAAAACAGGTTTAATTTCGTTTATCATAAAAATAGTTTGATGTAGATTTGCGTTGTAAAGTTTTTTAGAGAAGACAATTGTTTGAACTTAAGAAAGGCTCCTCGGTCCCAAACACATGAGGAGAGGAATCGAAGACTCCATTTTAACTCTCTTTTCATCTCTTATTGAAATTGTATTTAAGTATATTTACATGTATTCATTTGATTTGGTTTGAAGAAAGTGCTCGATGTGAATCGAGGTTTGAATTTGCATGCGAAATGATTATGGTTTGAATTAGACGGTAAGGAGATCCTAATGGTTTAGAGTAAGGTCGATGGCGAGGCAAAAGTGTCCGACTTACAAGTTGGGTATGGTAAACGAACAAGTAATTAAGTTAGGTTTTAATCGTGTATACTAACAAAGTTGGCTAGTCTTTTAAATGACCGACTAGAGATAATTGATCAAATAGGTCTCACTGTAAGGAAGCCCAAGAGTAACCTTTGAATGTTGTGTATTGTGACCAAGAGGTTGATGGCGATGCTTTGAAAGCAATCGACTTACAAGGATGGAAAATGACTCGATTTTGGATCGAGAATTATCTCTTTTGAAAAGTTTTAATCGATGCTAAAGCAAAAGCGATAAAATTATTTCACTTTATGGGAATTGGGATACATTTGTCAAATGGGAATGGAATAACACGAGAGTGAGCACATAGAATAAATCGAATCGAGTTTATCATTTAAATCCGGTTTATACATGACGACCACGTAAATGAAGTGTCGTACAAATTGTTATAACGCGGCGAAATTTCAATTTAATGTGTGAGAGAAAATTTTGTGGCATATCGGTATTGAGTTACTGAATCCATGAATAAAAAATCTAATTAAAATGCAACAAAATAAATTAAAGCAAACCAAAATTAATTTGTTAATTATTCTTTTACTCAAAAATATGCAAGGATTAACAAAATTTCATAAATTTAAATATCAAAGTAGAATAGTTGATCAATTTATACAAATATAACTAATTAAATCAATTTATCCAAATGAAAAAGAAAATATCACAATCGAAAAAAGCAATAGTGGTAGAAAAGGGACGTATCCTAAAACTTCATCACAATATGGGCCCCAAGTAGAGATAGTCTCTTCTTCAACCTTAATAACAAAATCCATATTAGCGTGAATCTTTATGAAAACAGCAAAGCAATACAACAAGTAATTCATGAATTAATAACTTCATCAAACGCGAGAAAAAAAGGAAATTGAGAATATTGACTCGCAAGATCGGATTTACATGATTCACGCATTCAATATACAACACATGCTAAAACAAATTCAAAACTAAAAAAACAATTAAATAAATCTTGTATTACACTAAATACCAAAACGGAAATGAAACTAGCATCGAAAACCAAATTCAAGCAAAATATGAATGTAAATTATGCGCAAATATCAACATTTCGCATACGGTGACATCAAATGGTATGGATAGCAACCTCACAATAGCGTAGATTATGCACCAAAACATGGCGGTGACACATACGATTCAACAGGCCATAACACTAAAACAAAATAATTTTGAACCCACCATAAAATCACATTGCTAAGTATGAATTAAGAAAATTAATAGCCTTGGACTATCTTGAACACATTTAAGCAGCCAATTTCAAATAATCCTAGTATCTTGCATAAAAGGCAATGAAGCGTAAACGACGATTGAAACGAAATAACGATTCATGAATCAACTTATTTTTCTTTAAGTTATACTAAAAAATCTCAATGCAAACTGCAAGCGTAATTACAAAATAATCCAAGGCGCAGACATGACAAGTAAGCATCGTACTAGCTTCTAACCACAGTATACCCAAAATCTAACAAAACAAAACGCAAAAATAACAATTAATTCATGAACTTAAAAGTCTAAGATTCAGCATGTTACCAATCAATACCCAGAGTCAGCTTCTTCTTATGCATACTCAAATTCAACATGGCTTTGACTAAACTCAAATTCAATTACCTTCAAACTCACACCACCAACTGTTGGAAGCAAAAGAAAATGGTGGTAACTTGCAGTGTGTGATGATTCCGATGAGCTTAAGAAGATCCTGATGCAAAACCTAGATTCACGAAACCGTCGTTGTAGCTTTAAGACACGGTCCCGTTGCCGCTATAACTAGGATTTTATTGTTAAAATTGTCTAATTAATGATTGTTGATGTTGTGTAACGAGCCACTGCTGAACCTTGCGTGTCGTCGGCCAAGTGCAAGGATGTTGTTCAAAGTCATTGAGGTGTTATGAGCCATTATCCTCATGCAACGGTGTTTTGTCAGTGGGTAAATAAGATGTCATGATGTTATTATTGTGACGACACAGAAGTGTAAAGCTGAAAAAAGTTGAAGGTCGAGTGAGTATGGTGGTGAACGGAGGTGAATGGCGAAGATCGAGGAAGTGAGTTTAAGGAATCATCATTGGAAGTTGAGTTTAACAATTCATCATTGTAAGCCTTAATTAATTTAATAGAATTAAATTAATTAAACCACTAGAAAATTCGTAACTTATTAAATAAATATGATAAAAATGAAAAGCAAGTATAGAAATTTCGATTAATTATTCTGGACATTTTGATGAAAAATATAAAAATAAATAGGATGTAAATGACAAAAGATCGGGCGACAAAGTTGCTTGAAAAATTAGTTTATATTTGCTGAAAAATGTTACGTTGTACAAGCGATGCAAATTAAAAATTAAGTCGGGCAAAATTTGATAATGGTAGGACAAATTTGGGGTATAACAGGTAGCACTTGTAAGCTTTGGCATGGAGTTTGAATTGGTTATGAAGGCTTAGGATGGGGCTTGGTGCACTTGAAGTCACTTGGTGGAGATTGAATCCTGGCAGCTTGGCACAATGTATACTTGAATTCCTTCGCAACACAGAAGTCAATCTGCTCTCACAATAGATACATCGGTTTGGATTGGTACACTCTTGTTCTAAAAGCTCTTTTTCCTTTGAATTCTTTCCTTAGACTTGTGTATATTTTTTACATACTACTTCTTTGAAATTTGATTCATTGAAGTCCTCTTAGTTGATTAGTATAGTGTGGTTCTTCCTAAGTTTCCCTTTTTTTTGTGCATTAGGTTCTTGTCGTTGTCAATGTCTTAGGAATATACAATTCAAAAGTTCATGTGTGAACATTTCGTGTACTATGTTGCTTGCATATGATAGCATAAGCTTCTACTGTGAACATTATGCACTTGAATTTTGAATTTCATATTGTCTCATGTATTCCAAATGGCTGTTATTGACCTGCGCTTGGGATGTTCTCAAATTTATCTTTTGCTTTAAATTGTACATGATCCTACTTGTTTTATTGTAACAATCATTTGTCTCACTTTCCCTTCATTTGCTTTGACCTTGGTTCTTACCTTATTTCATGTACATTTTGGTGCACCACACATGAATTTGATGGAAACTTGGAGGAAGCTTGATAGCTACTTGGATGGGTCGTGGCATTGTAACTTGGAGAAGACTTATCAAAGCACCATGGTTGTGTGAGAGGTTGGCATCCCATAATAACTTGATGAGGCCTTGAAGACTTGGTAGAAATGTAGAATAAAACTTGGCACGGGGGAAAATTGGTGAGAAGAGATTTAGCACATAGGACCATGAAGCTTTGCAATGCAGCCTTGAAACATAGCTCTTTAGGTACATATTTTTGTGAATTGTAGAATTAGGATGTATCACAAATAATAACTTGTAAGATTTGCAACTTCGTAATTCCCTTCAAATGTGATCGCTCTTGAATTCATTATTTGAAGAAATAATTATATTTGCACTTGTTTTATGATGTTGGATCCTGATGGAAATGGAAAGATCAATTTAACTCTTTTTTTTTATTCCCAACTTTTGTGAAAATTTGGATTCCCATCTTGAATTTGTTTTGTGACTTTTGTAACAATATTTAGCATCCAAAAAATAAGTTCTTGTTCAAACCTTATGCCTAAAGTAAAGTTGGTTTTTTCAAATGGTTTGATATTCATTGACTTGTCTTAAAAATAAATGAGCTTGAAACTTGAGATACACTTGATCATGGCTTGAAATAACATAGTAGCATATCTAGTCGAGGCTTGAAGATAAGTTCTATTCATGGCTTATGTCTTGAACCTAGCTTGAAGAAATTTTGATTTTAGCTCAAAGCACAATTTGACCATAGCTTAAGTTGGTTTTTATAAAAAAAAATCTAAACATGGCTTAGAACACTTGAAACATAACTTAAGACACGACCAAGAATCACCTTAAAAATGACTTAGGCTCATCTTAAGACAACTTGAATTATCTTGAAATAATTTGAATAACTTGAATAATTTGAATCATAATTTGACTAGTTTGATCTCAATTTGAAGCAAATTAAATGAAAACTCGTCACAAATGGATATTGAAGCTTAAAACGCCCTTAAGCATAGATTGAGATAATGAATTCCAGTCATGGCCTTGAATCTCCTTGAATCATAACTTGAAAAGGCATGGTTTAAGCTAGAAACAAGAATTAGACTTATCTAAAACCACCACTTTGGCAAGAGCTTGTAACCATAGAAAGTGCAAACAAAATCTCCATTAATCAAAACCTTAGACGATCATGGCCAAAGGCCAGATGATCATTTATAGAAAGGTCATGAATCCATACATATACTTAGCATGAGAAAATATGAGAGAAGGATAAATTTGGGGTATGACAGATGCCCCTATCTAATTGTCTTGAACCCAAGAAAATGAACTATTGCATGGCATTCATTTTTAGGGTTGAAGTCAATTAGATACAAGAAGACCCTGAAATTTCTCTGACAAGAAAGTAAAGTGAAATGCCAGAAGGAACTAAGAGATAACATAATGGGGTTGCGGGATGCAAAATATGAGCGAGACAACTCGAGGTTCTTTGGGTTGTCGAAACAGCCCCTTATCCAATAAGGTTCTTTGGGATACCAAAGCAGTATCTCTGGAGGCATGAGATTCTTCATGTGGTCGAAGCAGTACCTTATAAAATAAAGTTCTTCGCGATACCAAAGAAGTATCTCTGAAGGCATGATATTCTTCGGGTGGTCGAAGCAGCACCTTATCCAATAAGGTTCTTTGAGATACCAAATAAGTATCTCTGGAGGCATGAGATTCTTCGGGTGGTCGAAGCAGTCACTTATCAACTAAGGTTCTTCGCGATACTGTTGTACCCCAAAATCTGACCAACCCTTTTTCTTGTATTGGCTTATGTCTCATTGCATTTTAGCATCTTGCATTTGCATAGCATTGTTCTTACAAGGATCAAGATTGTTTTTTTGCCATCCAAGAAGAGAGTCTTATTGGCTTCAAGCTCAAGCCAAGGCATTGGTAGAGGTCATCAAGTGTGAGGTATCATTATAAAGTTGTCCAAGCTCCTTAAGAGAAGAAGTGTGTCAAAACTCCTTGTCTAAGGATCACCAGAGGATTTTGTCAAGATTTCATGAGGTGCTATCATTGGTGTAGACATGGGATAAAGGTTTGTTTAGTACTTTAGGGGCTATTTTGGAGTTGGAATGGTCACTCAGTTCATCTTCAAAGAGCCTAGGCAAAAGGGCATGAAATTAGGGTTTCACATATAATCAGTCTAGACTTGCTTCTTGGAGAAAAACTTGTTTCCATGATCCTTCATATGTCGGAAGGGGTCTAGAAGTAGAAGATTGATCATCAATTTCAACCAGAAGAGCTTCAATTGGTCAGTCAATTGCAAAATAGGAGATTTGGGGGAAAAGTCAATTGTGTAGGGAAAAAGTCAACTCTTGACTTTTTAAGGTCAAAATCATGTTCCTTAAGTTCAATATGACCAATGGGTGAAATTTGACCAATAAATGTCAAGGGAATCATGAAAAATCAAGAAGTGTTGAAATTTTCCATTTTGGGAAAATTAGGGTTTTAGAACCTTTCCATTTATGGAAAGTTTCATGTGTGAACCAACCACTTTCCAAGCCATTTTTCTTCATGTTCAAAGTTTCAGATGAACTTTTGTCCAACATCAAACTTGTTCCACATATTCCAAGCTTTATTTTGAGTAGCAATTCAACATCATATGATGCTTAAAGCTCAAGTTATGGTGGTTCAAAGTTAGGATTTTCAATGATCTCAAATTTAGCAAGTTTGAACAGATTTTTGGACCAACTTTCCAAGCCAATTTTCATCAAGCTCTTGTTGTCAAATGTAATTTTGTATAACATAAGAGTTGTAGATCTTGTTCCAAGATTTTCATAACTTAGATATTTTTTCTAAGTTATTCTAAGGCAGCTTGCATGGCATGAATTTCAACCTCAATTTCCATGATCTTCCAAGTGGCAAACCAAGATGAATTAAACATCAAAATTGTTCCTTTCCATGCAATATTTAATTAGAGCCCAAGTTTTAAGCAAGAGGAGCTTTGTGCATCAAGATACCATGGTTCAAAGATGGTGGTTTGGACATTATTTCAAGCATGACCTTTAGTTGATTATGGTATGTTTCACATTTCAGCCATGTAGCATTACCAACTTGCCAAGACATGCGCTAAAATTGGAAAATGGGACACTCCAAAACAATGCCAAATCAAGACCAACCAAGGTATGTACCATGTTGGAGCCACTTTGAATTGCTTACCAAAGAGGGAAAGGACAAGCAGCCCTTTTGCTCTGGCCATTGTACATTCCCTCTGTCTTTTTCTTTCCACTCAAGCAAATAAAATGAAAATGCAAGCTACTTGTGTGAGGTGCATCATCCACCATTGAACCAATTTTTCATGAAATCACCATATTTGATCCCTTCAATCTTTACCACAGTTAAACTTTCCAAAGTTTCATTTTACCTCATATATAAGCTAAAGGTAAAACCCTAGCTGAAAACAGCCTCCATTTGAGTAAAAATCAGACTTAGCCATCTTTGCTCTCTCTCTGGTTTTTTCTTTGAATCACACTCTCCTTTGAGCCTTTCATCCATTTGCACCTCAGAATCCCTTCACCATAACACTCTCCACTTTCTGTTTGCAAAAAGTGCCTTCTACAAACACTTTCCTTCACACGTGCTCAAACTTGTTTGGAAGATTAAGGGAACTTTCAAGGCCATTCAAGCTCAGCCATTGCTTCTACAAGTTTCAAGGAAGTACTTTGCATCTTTTGGAGACTTTTCAACAGGCTGTGAAGAAGCAGTGAACATACTCCAATAGGTAACACTTTGAATCTTTTCCTCCCATTTTAGGCACCTATTAGAAGCATGTTGTGTACATATAAATTTCTACGCAAGTAGGCAATGTTTGCATGTCATTTTGGTGGAGTTTGGTTGAGTTTCAGTTTATCATGTTCAAACTTTTTGCCCTCGATTCACCATGTAAACGGGCTTATTTTTAAAATGTGAGGATGGATTCAAGATCTCCATGGAATTCTAGTCGAGGGGTGTCTTTATTTTGCATTTCTGGGAACTTTTGGGCCAGCTCCGATGGGTGGTCGCCGGAGAAGACGATCGGAACTAGGGTTCCGGCGTCTGAAGGTGAGGGATAAGCTGAGCTAGCCTTGGCGCCATGTTTTGAATTTGAAAAGGTTGAGTTGTGGCATGTTGGACCATTGGTTTTTCCACATAGCTGCTAGCTCAATTAATGAGGGCCAACGTGTCATCTGAGTTTGTTCTGGGCTTACTTTACATTGTTATTCGCACCTCCACTATTTGTCCCATATGCATGTTATTGCCTTGAATCAGTCCATTTGTGTTTTGCTATTTTCACCCCCCTCCCCTTTGAATTTTTAATTCATTTTCTTTCTAGTTTCCATTTACTCATTTTAAAAATAGTTCTTCAACTTGTAAAATCCCAAAAAATATTTTTATTACAGTTTGACATGTTATTTATTTATTCCATATTTTTATTTTAGTTTTCATTTAATTTTATTATTTTATTTGGAATTTACAAATTGATGTGTATTTTGGTTTACCCTAATTTTGACCTTGTGCATTTGGACTTCAAATTTTATCCCCTATGACCATGGCTTCTCCCTAACTCATATGAGGGATTGAGGCTCCTTTTAGGGTGGTTTTGGTCCATGTTTGATCAATTTTCATTTGGTTTTGATTTGCTTTTTATTGAGCCTTGACATGCACTCGATAAGGTGGAACATCATTCCTTCTTGGATTTATTTGATGGTGCCTTGAGTTGATTTTGCTCATGATTTTTTGCTTGTTGTTTTATGCTTGATCAAGCTTGATTTGACATTTTATTTGAGATTTATTGATCATGGTTTCTATTTTTCATAGTTGCTTCAAGTTCAAGTTATCTTTTGACATGCTTTACAAACTAGTTTGACCTAAACTTTGGGATATGATCAAGAGTGATCCCATATGCACCTTTTGAGCTTTGTTGGTCCATTTTAACATACTTGAGGTGCTGTTTCATCTTGTCATAGGTCATTTGAGTTTGTAACTTGCATCACAAGTCACCTTTGAATCATGCTTCTCCACTTGTCTTAAGTGTTGAGATTGTGTTGAGACTTTGGTTCCTTCACTTCACATGATCATGCTTGTGTTTCCTTCTTGTTATAACCTTGAATTTGAGGCTTTCTTCTTATTTTTCTACTTCTTCCCCATGTGGTTTAGAAACTTGTTCATGATAATTTGATGCTTATGTTTGCATTTTGAGTTTGTCATGAACATTGGTGTTGGTTTTGCATTGTTTGTTTGCCTTACTTTGCCTGAGTTTCAAAGAATTGTGTGGTTGAGATGTGCTTGTGGTGGTGGTTGCCCCACACTTTTTCCTCCCTCATTTCTTTGTTATGCATCTTAGGATAGAATCATTCCCTCTTGATGATTGATGACATATGGTTGTAGGAGTTTACTTCTCCCATTTCATCTCATCTCTTTGGACTTACTTAAGTCCTTTTGTTTAACTTTTTGCTTCATCTTTGTTGCATCATTTGTATTTGCATTTCTTCTTTGCATCCTTGCAACTCTTGCTTGCATTGTTCTTTGACTTGTTTAAGTCAATTTCTTTTCATTTTCATCTCATCTGTGAGTGAATTATCTTGTGTTTACTTGGTTTTTGCCATGATCCCCTTAGGATTCCTAGTCCCTCCATTTAAGATGGGAGTAGGAGAGACATTAGGTGTTCAATCCTTTTTATGATAACATTAGGATAGTTTCTTCCCTTCTTAATCCCAACTTTAGGAGCATTGTGCATGATAACATTAAGGTCCAGTTTCCCCTTAGTTTGTGTCTTTCTCTTTTCATGTCCTAAACAATTCAAAACATCTAATAAAGGATAACATGTGTTGTATGCTACGAGCCTTATGTACTTAAGGAATGATGGTTGGGGGGCCTCCTCTCAACTATTTAGAGTGTTTAGCGTATGCCCTTTGGGCAATATGCGACGCATTCGTTCTCAAGTCATAGTCTTTAGTGCAACATGAGTTACAAACTTAACTCAATTCACTTCTTCATAAAAAACACAAAATAAAACATCAAACCTTTTTATCCTTCGGGATCGTTTGAAAACCATTCAGAAAGAGTATGTTAAGTTTTTGTTCTACCGCAAACAAGCATCGTCCCTAACTGCTAGAACGGATACTTAACCCTACTCATTAAAACACTTGAACCAACCAGTGGTCGTGTCATCCCGAACTACGTTTTCTCTTATTTCTCATACCAGATGAGGATACGTAGGCACGAGACGAAAATGTCTTGGCGAGCAACCTTCCCCCCATCACCCGTAGTTTTCCGAACTACGTTGACTCTAACTTTCCCATTGCACGAGGGAATACGTAGGCATAGAGCGGCGATGCTCTATCGAGTTTCTTTTCTTTGTCCCTGTGAGCCTGTAGTTTAGATAGTTTTTACACCCGTAGATAGACAACAACCAAGGATCCCGTTGAGTACAACGAACGTGAGGGGTGCTCATACCTTCCTCTTGCGTAACTGACTCCCGAACCCGAGATATGGTTGCGATGACCTGTCTTTCCCCTTTTCATAGGTTTTCTCTGATTATTTCATTTCCCTCTCTTTGGGAAAAATAATGAACGATGGCGACTCTTCTGTCCTTGTCGGCCCCTCTTTCACAGTGATGCGACAGATACCAAAGTAGTATCTCTGAAGGCATGAGATTCTTCGGGTGGTCAAAGAAGTACCTTATCCAATAAGGTTCTTCGTGATACCAAAGCAGTATCTCTGGAGGCATGAGATTCTTCGGGTGGTCGAAGCAGTACCTTATCAACTAAGGTTCTTCATGATACCAAAGTAGTATCTCAAAAGGCATGAGATTCTTTGGGTGGTTGAAGCAGTACCTTATCCAATAAGGTTCTTCATGATACCAAAGCAGTATCTCTGAATACAAACGAGATTCTTCGGGTGGTCGAAGCAGTTCCTTATAAACTAAGGTTCTTCGCGAAACCAAAGTAGTATCTCTAGAGGAAGGTGATTCTTCGGTTGGTCGAAGCATTACCATATCCAATAAGGTTCTTCGCGAGACCAAACCAATATATCTGAAAGCATGAGATTCTTCGGGTAGTCGAAGCAGTGCCTTATCCAATAAGGTTCTTCGCGATACCAAAGCAGTATCTCTGAAGACACGTGATTCTTCGAGTGTTCAAAGTAATACCTTATCCAAAAAGGTTCTTCGTGATACCAAGCAATATCTCTGGAGGCATCAGATTCTTAGGATGGTCGAAGTAGTACCTTATCAACTAAGGTTCTTCGTGATGCCAACATAGTATCTCTGAAGGCATGAGATTCTTTGGGTGGTCAAAGCAGTACCTTATCCAATAAGCTTCTCCGCGATACCAAAGCAGTATCTCTGAACACAAATGAGATTCTTCGGGTGGTCGAAGTAGTCCCTTATCCAATAAGGTTCTTCGCGATACCAAAGCAGTATCTCTGAACAGAAACGAGATTCTTCGAGTGGTCGAAGCAGTCCCTTATCAACTAAGGTTCTTCGCAATACCAAAGTAGTATCTCTGGAGGCATGAGATTCTTCGGGTGGTCGAAGCAGTACCTTATCCAATAAGATTCTTCGCGATACCAAAGCACTATCTCTGAAGGCATGAAATTCTTTAGGTGGTCGAAGCAGTACCTTCTCTAATAAGGTTTTTCGCGATACCAAAGCAGTATCTCTGAAGGCATGTGATTCTTCGAGTGTTTGAAGCAGTACCTTATCCAATAAGGTTCTTCACGATACCAAAGCAGTATCTCTTAACACAAACGAGATTCTTCGGATGGTCGAAGCAGTCCCTTATCAACTAAGGTTCTTCGCGATACTAAAGCAGTATCTTTGAACACAAACGAGATTCTTCGGGTGGTCAAAGCAGTCCCTTATCAACTAAGGTTCTTCATGATACCAAAGCAGTATCTCGATCAAAACAGGAGATTCTTTGGGTGGTCGAAGCAGTACCTTATCCATTAAGGTTCTCTGATGATACCAAAGCAGTATCTCAACTGATAAAGTTGTTGGGAGGAATGGTTGAGCAAGATTCCTGCCAGAGGAAATGTGTTATCCATGTTTTGCATGGGAAAGCCTTTGAAGAAACTTTTTAAGATAACCTCTACTTAGGGAGTAACAAGAGCAACAATTGCTGAGGGTTATCATTATCAACTGCATGGTTGAAGAATGACTGGCTAGGGAATAAAAATTCCATGAGCACGCGTAGGGTATTAACTCTTTTCAGAATAATACTGCCAACTTCAATGGAGGACTAGCCAGGACGCCTATGAACTGATCCTGGATCTTATTATGCTATCCTGCTGGTGATAGAGATGCCATGGACAACATGATGCACATATATGTTTACCAACATGCAACTGCTAGGAAATCTAATGCATGTATGAATGCATAAGATATGCTAATGCTTGATATGATTAAATGATACTATCATGTATGCCATACTTATGATAATGCGCATGATCAGGTACGTTGGGGATAAGTTTGTTGTTGGAGGTATCGCCAGGGATTGGATTTGGTAGTTGCCAAATGAAATTGGACTTTGGTTGTTGTATTTGCCAAATGAGATTGGACTTTCAGGTTTTATGGGGATGCCAACAAGGGTGGACTTTTAGTGGTTACCATTTTAAATTGGACTTTAGAGGGTAAATTTGAGAGTGCCAACGAAAGTGGACTTTTATGTAGTTGCCAATAAAATATTGGACTTTGAGGATGTGCCAAGCGAGGTTGGACTTTATTTGGTAAAAGGATTTGACTTTCCCACACACAGTATCTGACATTACCATAATCAGAGGACAGATATGGATGCTCTTGGTGCCCCAAGTTAGCTCCTTTGCACAAGTTGTGTACTTGTTTCTGAGATAACCTCACTTCTAGCCGATATGCCATTATATGTTGCAAATGATGGTATGAGCGCAGTGACGTAACCAAAGCATGTTGATTGTGCGAGCGTAGCGACTTAACCACTGCATGTTGATTGTGCTTTCGCTTTGCCCCAAGGTTTTTTGACAGTTGTTGACCTCAACAATTACTAGTTCTAACATGGCCAGCTTGACCAACATTGAAAGCAAGGAGGGAAATTGCCCCTGTTCAACTAGTATTCCCCAGTCTACAAGGTATTTGAAGGTATTCACCTTGAAAGGTTTATGGCATAGTCTAAGATGATTTTCCCCAGTTTGGATTTTGCAGCGGTATGTCCCTATTTGATCCTCGAAAGGACTTACCCCAGATTCACATGGTCACGAGATAGTCTCGTTTCGGGTCAGCACCATCGAATGTTCAAGTTTCTCTATGATTGCACTTTGTTGGAATTTCCATGATGTCAAATACTGATTTGCAGTTAGAATTGATCACTCAGAAATGGTAATTTTAATGAGACATTCATGCAAGTTTTGAAAAAAATCGTTTATTAGAATGACGTGATAGTGTGTGATGAATGGACCATTAGTCCATACGTGGTGCTAATTTAGTTGATGTGAAAGATATAGCAAGAATAAGATTAACAAATCTATAGGAGTCAGTTAACACAACCTTGTTGTAGTATGCTTTCAGAATAAACTCCACCTCAATTAGGTCTTTTGAGGGTTGTATCGCGGTCTAGTTCACGGTTATTGAAACAAAGGATATAAGGCTCAAAATTTTATTTGGGGCCCACCCCTTCTTTGAGACAATCTCCATTCCTACATTCAATTAATTTCAATAAACACACTTAGATTTTGTCGCGTCAAGAATGAAGATGATGATTCGAGACTCGCTTGAAATGGAAGTCACTTTATTTTTCTTTTGTCACAGATGTTAGTGACCCTTTTGATTCTAACATAGTGGTAACCGGATCTTATTTTGTTTTTGTTGAGGATTTGAAGACCTCTTTCGTTTTGGCTTTTGATCCCTAACTTTTGCATGGACTGATTTCACTCTTCGAGTCCATCGGGATTACCTTGATTTTTTCCTAAGTCTCCTTTTGAGGTGTTTGACTTAGCCGACCTTTTTTGAAAGGCTTGTGACTACCAAGTCGTTGGTCATTGATAAACAACCATCATGTCTTTTGGATGTTTATCTATTTATTTGAGTGCATAATTGGGTTAACTGAAGACTACCCATGCCCTAAGTTAAGCATAAGGGTTTGTAGATCCGAAGGAATTTCCTACTTCTAGGCTCGAAGTGGAGGACTAGGGACTAACTCCTTATCTCTCTGGTGTTTGGGGATTTGAAACAATTCATGTACATCATCAGTAGAATTTTATCCACAAGCATACCATCAGCAATTATGGGTGTTTTGTTTTCGTTATCCTCCCTAAAATCTTTGCTAAACAACAATGTGATAAAGGAAGTAAAGTGATTTTTTTTTTTTGCAATAAGTGAGAAGAAAAATGAGTGAATACGAATGAACTTATTCAAAACATGCATAGTTATCACATAACAATACCATTAATAAACGACAACATCTAAAAGCAAATAGCACGTTAACAAAAAAGAAACTACAAATGCGAAGAAACAATGCAGTCTAAAAATTGCCAGCATTGAGGATGTATCCTATTTGAATCATTGGCTTGGGAAGATGCCTCTTGAAGTCTTCGGACTCATTCGGGCACGATGCTAATACGCACAACCAAATTCCCTTCTTGAAAGGATATGCATTTCTTGTCAATTAATTGTTGTACCTTGGCTTGGAAAGCTTAATCTTTAGTTGAATGCCCCATTGATCCAGCGTGATATCCACAATCCGCCTTGGAATCGTACCCAGGAGGGTATGGTTTTGGAATGGGCTTGAGATACTTAGGCTCCACCAGTGAATTTCGAATCAAATCTGGCAGAAGCTGAGTGTAGGACACATGAATTGGATTGAGAGGAGCATTCCTTCTTTCTAAATTGTTGTGAGGCCTATGTTGATTCTGGCGTGGATTCTGATTTCCTCGGCCATAAGCTTGTTGATTTGCATAGGGAACGGTCCAAGGTTTTTGACATGGTTCTCTAGGTATTGTTGGTTGTCCTTTTGGGACCCAAATGTTGATGTCATCATCGTCATTAGCATCAGCAGTATGCTCTCCAAAGTTTTTTTCATGGCCTCCTCAGAAAATACAACTCTTTTGGGCTTCTCTTTCAGATCTTCTCTTGAGGTGGTAGTATCCAAAGCCATGGTTTCAAAATGATTATCATAGGATAAAGACATCTTATCTGCCATAAACTCGACCTTTTCCTTGTGGTACAAGATTCTGAGTGGTCCATAAAACTATTGTATTTTCTCTTTGCCAGATCTGTGGGTTAAACCATTTATGCTAGGATCTTCCTTTCTGGTCAATTTTTGCAACTTGTTTCGAAAGCTCTCACATTCTTTGACAGCATGCCCTATGGTTCCAATGTGATACTCACATTCTATCCTTGGGTTGTCTTCTTCAAAGAGTAGGTGTGTGTTGTTAATTAGCTCTTGAACTTTATCCTTGAATGACCAACAACCTTCAATAAAGTGCCCCCACGCCCCTTTATAGTATTCGCACTGTGCATTATGATCATATCCAGGTGGAAGAGGGGTACGATTCGGCCCGAGGGATGTGGGTACCACTAATGAACTCTGAATTATATATGATAGCAGTCGTCCACATGGTATGGGAATAGGGTCGAGAATAGGGCGTGACTTAGACTTTTTACGACCTCTTTGATTTAGATTCTCGTGCCCTTGGGACAGAACGGTTGATGGCCAATGATTCCGAGGCTTTGAAAGAATTGGTTAGGGACAAAACCCAGGAGGAACAACACACAATGGGTTATTCACTGCAGGCTGCAGAGTGGAAGGAACTATGGGAGTAACACTCCTAGTGTGACGCCTTCTTGAAGATTTTCCTATCTTCTCCTCATAGTTGTTATAGCTTCTAGCGTCTGTTTCATTGTGCCTTTCATGTTGTTTTCGCCTTTTCTCAGCTCAACTTGCTTCAAATTCAAGCACTCCATGGTCCTCCCAAAGCTACCTCAGGTCCAATACGTGTGTTGGGAAATCAACTACTGATTATGGATAAAGGATGGATGAGTTTTCTTGGTTTAGGAAGATGATATGCAATGTTGATGAATGCAAATGCAATGGTATATAAATGCAACGCAAGCATAATCAGGATCCATGACATAATCAACTCAAAGTACCCTAATAGGTAGACTTTACAAGGCAGGCTCTATATTCTTTACCCATAGACCCACTCACGAGATAGCTTCTACGTTGATGGATAAGGTTCCCAGGATCACGAACACCAATTGCATTAACATTATGCAACAAGATAGCTACATTATGACGAGAGTACGAAAAAGTCTCTCCTGGGAGGATTCCTCATGCCAGGCACATGAGGAGCGGGTCCTCGTAGACTAACACAACACGACCACCAATACAGAAACTAGTTCTAAGAGTGGTTCCCAGAGTCACGGACCCTTCATGAATCAAGTCGTGTGTTATACCCCAAATTTTGGCCCCTTAGATATTTATCATCATTTTAGGATCATATTCATTTGATTATCTAACCTTAACCTGTTTCAAGTTTGTCTTTGTTAAGATACAGGTAAATCAGGGTTCCATACAACCGAGAATCGAGGTTTCGACGGTTAATCAGTCAACGTTTTGGATTGATTCTCCCTGAAATAAGTCCCCACATCATCAAGCATACTCCATTGGATCAAGTATGAATCCAATTTGAGGTTGTCACCCAAGAGTCAAGAACAGTGCAGTTCAGGATACCCGATTAGGGTTTTCGGTCAGGAAAAGTCAACTGTGGTTTGACTTTTGATTTAGAAGGTTTTACAATGGCGGGATCATGGTCCCTAAAGTTCATATGGCTTGGTAAAGTCTACTCAAGAAGTTTCAAGGCCTCAAAAGACCCGGAGCATCAACAGTCGACTCGGTAGTCACCGATCGATCGTTCGGTTGACCGAAGAGTCAACCCTTCACTCATAAGGAATTTGACCTCAAGGTGGGAATTAAAAATGTTCCTAATGACATATTGCACCTACCCATGAAGTTTCATGACCATTGGATCAAGGATTTGGGAGTAATCGCAAAAATCATGAATTAGGGTTTTGAAAAGGCCAAGACCATAACTCCTTAACCACACATCCAATTGAGTTGGTCCAGAGCTCATTGAAAAGCTCTTGGAAAGTCCTACAAAAGTCACACTGTGGTCCATGAGCAGAAAATGCATAGATTTGGAGTTATGACCAAATTCATTACAAGAGGGAAAAGTAACTTAGAAAATTTCTAAGTTATTTCACTTTTTAGGCATATTTTTCAGCAACTTTGAGAGGTATTTTTACCTAGTTCCTTTGAGAATCTGAAGCTCATGAAAACATGAAATTTGTAGAGCTATATGAGGGCTTTCCAAAATATACTAGAACTCCTCCATAGCCCTTATGAGTTGAGAGTTATGAATTCAACAAGATGAGGTTTTAACACTTGGGTCCAACACTTTCATTTTTCACAAACTCATCCTTGGATCACTTGAGCTATTATCAGCCCTTGGATCATGTTTCTATATAATATTTAGCGGATATGAGGAGAAGAAATGCAGAAAATGAGGAGGTTTAGTAAGTCTTGCAAGTTGGAGGCAAGTGGGATTATTTTAATCAAAGAAAGGGAAGAAAGAGAAACTTTATGGGACACTTGCAGCAAACAGCCCCCTATTGCCTAGCCACTCTAATCACCATTATGTAATCCATACAACTTGAGCAATGCATCAGTTGAGGCAAGGATTTGAATTTTACAACTGCAACAATCCTCAAGCCAAGGGTTACCTTTTTCAAAATCCCTCCAAAAGTGCCAAGTTACAAATCTGTCATCACCCTTCATTTTCCTATAAATAGAGGCTCCCTCTATGTCATTTACACACCAAAGCACTCTTAGAACCAAGAGAAAACCATAGCTCTCCTTCCTTTCTCACTTACCTCATTTTCAAAATTCCAAGTTTCTTCAAAAATCTGTCTTGGGCAGTTGGCCTCCCAAACTCATTTCCACACATTCCAAACCATCAAAAACCATCTGCACAATCCATAAATGTTGTGTAGAAGTTGTTCATACTCTTAAACCACTCAAAAACACCATTCTCCCAAAAGTCAACTCTCAAACCAAACAAGTTTGACCTTACACTCAAAATCTGCCAAACTTCTGACCAGAGCTGTTTTCCTCATTCTAACCATCCACATACCTTGAATATATGATGTATCAACTGTCCATAGCATAAAGTAATCGCATCGTCATTTATTTTTAGGTTTGTCACAAGTTCTTCACATGTCCTTCAAGTACAAGAAAGTTGTTTTCACCAAAGTACAAGTTGGACGGCTGCTGAAGTTTTTCTCAAGGTTTTCTTTATTGCAGCAAGCTTGTGTGAGGGTCTACAAAAGGTTAGTGGTCACTATCCTTTCACTTCTGTCATGAACATGATTAATGTGCTCAGTGTGTATTGGTTTTTAAATGCCAAATGAAGTTCATGAGCAAATCTCAGGCTAGCTATATTACAACAGGATCTACGAAATGGTCTACTCTTAAGGGAAGCTTTCATCTTAGGCACACAAGGAGCGAATCCTTGGGGACTAACACTAATTACTTCAAAAATATAAACTACACGTTTCCTCTTCTTTTTCCAAGACTCGGGCACAGAGCCTTACTTGTGATATCATCCCAGAACCCAAAAAATAGATATGATAAACAACATACCATAAAAGAGAAAAAAATAAAGTAAATAAATAGGTAAGATGAGAAAACCAAAATAAAGAAAACAACCGAGCAAAGTTAGCACTCTCGAATCGAGTCAAGTTAGGCTTGACTTTCTCTTGCATAGGGAAATGCAATATCCCCAGCAGAGTTTCCATCTGTCGTACCTCAAAAAATACGATACTCACGATGGAAACGGAAAAAACATTCAAACAGAGTCACCACCAAACTTTATTCATTCCAAGAAAAGAATAGGAAAATATCGATAAAACCTTTAAGGGATAAGAACATGGTCATCACAACCAAATTCTAGGTTCTGGAGTCGATTACGCAAAGGGAAGGTATTAGCACCCTCTATGTCCGTTGTACTCGACGGAAACCTCTTGATTCGATTCGAGAGAAAAGTTAGCTAGGTTGTTTGTTATCTTCTAAAGACTCGCTTCTAAAGGGGAGAATAGGTGGTTTTATATTAGGGTGCTCGCCGAGGATTGGAGCCCTTGTGCCTACGTACTCCCTTATGCAATGGGAACGTCAGAGCATCGTAGTTCATGGGACAACATGAAAATATTTGAGGTAAAAATAAAAAGGTAGCTCGCTAGAATCTCGCAATCCTATACCTACGTACCCTTATAGTGCAATGAGAAAGTCCGAGCAATCGTAGTTCGGAAACTACAATTGTTTGGGTTGTGTCTTTTAAGTGAACTAGTGTTTAGGTCACATTCTAAATGCTAAACATTAGCTTGTCTACTCACTAGGGGAGGCTAAAGCACGAGTTTATATGTGCGGAAGAAGGGACTTCACAACATTCTTTGCAAAAGATGTTTGAGTTGTGGGTTGCACGGGGGCGATGACTTAATGTTTTAGGGCTTGAATTAAGAAAAGAGAATTTGATTTATGTAGGTTCAGGGTTTCGATCACACGGGAGAGAGAAAAAAAGGTTTAATTGGTTAAGTATTTTGAGGGAGAACGACGATTACTCGATAAACGAGACATCAGCCTCGCAACCAATTAATCGGAGCATTATTGGAATGTTAAATCCCAAGGACACCTTTTTCATTCAATTGAATTTACGAAATTTATGTTTGATGGACAATGAACGGCTTTGTCCAAATAAAGAGGGTGCGTATTTTAGGGACGAAAGGTCGAGCAACCCACAACCCAAGGCGTGCGCCCCAAGAGTGGTCACTCAAGAATCCAAGGAGTGCAAGACTCCACGAACTCAGTTCTTTTATAATTTAATTAAAAAAATATTTGAATGTGATTAGAGTATTTTGATTAGATGTGTTAGGTATTTTAAACATACTTCTTGTTTTAGAAATAAAAGATCGAAATGATCACAACCCAAGGTGTGCGCCTCATGAGAAATCTTTTGAGAACCTAAGAAGTGCTAGACCTCAAGAATTTGATATCTCCATTATTAATAAATAAAATATCTTGTGCGAAAGTTAGGTTAAGTGTTTTAACTGAATTAGGATTTTTTATGCTTTAAAAAGAGTTAAGTGTCTTAAAATCGGAGAGGTGTACATTTGTTCTTTTGAAAATGTTGATTTTAATCTTTAGACTATCTAAGTAAAAATAAGTATTACATTTCATGGGAAAGGTGTACATTTGCTCAAATGGGGTCAATACCAAACCATAATTAAGGTAAATCAAACACACACACACACACACACACACACACACACACACACACACACACACACACACACACACACACACACACACACACACACACACACACACACACACACACACACACACACACACACACACACACACACACACACACACACACACACACATATATATATATATATATATATATATATATATATATATATATATGCAAACAAAAGTTTGAAATGTGCAATAAGTATCGTTGTATAAAGCCCAAGAGGAGACTATAAGGTTGATGGCGATCGTGAAGATAATCGACTTGCAAGGTATTTGAAAATGGCTTGATTTTGAATCAAGATATTAGTTTGAAAATGATTGGTTTGCATAAACATATGGTGAAAGACATAAACAAAACCAAGGTATGATAATAACACACATGAGCAAAGTGAATCAACACCACACAACAAATACGAATTAGGTAAAAAAAAAAAGCAAAGATGCTAGTCAAGACAACTAAACTAATTAGCAACCCAATTACCTAAGGTTTAACTAAAGGAATTAAAAGGGGAATTCACAAATTAATTGTTTTTTTAAATACTTAAAATTAAAGAAAATAATTAATGTAAACTTAAGTAACTAATTAAATTAAACTTAAATATTTAATAAAATTAAATATTAATGCTAATTAGTATTAAATAAAAAGGTTTAATAGAATTAATTGAGAAAAGTTTTATAAATTAATGAAAAAGTGTTTTTGGATTTTTTAGAATTAAAGAAAAGGTAAATAATTAAAATAAAATATTTGAAAATGAAATAAAATATTTTGGGTTTTTCTAAAATTAAGGAGGCTAATTTAGAACAATTAATCAAATTTCAACTATTTAATAAAGTTAACCATTAAGTAGATTAATTATTATTAAATAAAAGGTTTTAAAAAAATTAATTGAATTAATTAAATAGCAATATTTTGAAATTTCTCTTAAAAACATAAATTAAGTAATAATTTTTTATTTAAAATATAAAAACAAAACAAAACAATAAAACCTAAAAAAAACTAAACAGGCCAAACTTATAGTTCTTAATGGGGGGTTTAAAAAACAAAATTCGTCAAGCTCAGTACACTAAGCCCGCGCAGCCAAGTGAGAGTCCATGATGGACACTTTGTCAATCTATTAACCTACAGTGGCGATCAAGGGCGTTGATCCAGTCAGAGTGTCAACATGATTATAATATGAAAGATGAGATGATAAGGTGCATGATAAGACCTAGGCTCACGCGCATAGGAACACGAGGGGAGGATACCCTCCAGTGACACTTGTCAAAGGGAGGGACAAGTGTCACCCTCTCGGACAGCCACCCATGCCACATCACAAGGTCATAAAAATAAGGAAAAGGTAGAAATGAAGTCTCATTCTCATACTCTTTCTCTCTCTCCTCACTAAGCTCTCTCTTCTAAACACTATTCCTTTATGCAAATAGCTTCGCAAAACCATCTTTCTCGCTAGAGAAGACGGTAGCGTGAGGTGGTCGTCACCGTCTTTCTCTGACCAACCCACAAAAATCCCTCTATTCCACTAACCTAAAGGTGCTGAGTCCAAATTTGGACTCGGTTTCCTCAACAACTACCTCTAAACCCTTAAATCAGCCTACCCCAAAGAAACCCTAACCTTGTGAACAAAGGGGGAAACAAGCAATTACCAAAGGGAAATGAAACCAAGGCAAACAAGGAGTTCAGGTCGAGTAATAGAAGGCACAAAAAGGAGCAAATAGTACCTAGACCGGAGCAAACCCGATCTGGAGCTTTTCGACGAAGGTATCCTTTTCTCCTTCTACTTTTTTTCACAAAGGTTGTTTGCTTACTGTGTATGAATGAACGCGAGGAAGCATTTAGCTCGAGCAAATTTGAGTCTCAGTGTGAGACTCAAAGAGCTTTTTGTTGAATATGAGGTTTAATGAATTCTGGTTTTTGGTAGGGAATGCTTTTAGGGTTTTTGTTCAGGTGATTTTTTGTCCCCTTTCATGAATGAATAGTGTAGGTTATATACAATATAGAATACGTGTGAATTTTGTGAATGCTGAGTTTGATGTGTGTGCAGTTTGTTAGGAAAAAATGATGAGGTGTCCTTTCTGAATATCAATCCATTGTCAAGGTTTTTTTTTGTAACCCCTGATATTGTGGGATCTTCAGAGAGTGGAATTGAGGGAATCCCTTTTGCTATTTTTTCCCTTCTGTTATTCTAGAAGGTTGATTATTCTCTTTTTTTATGACCCCACATGATTGTGATATTTTGTGTATTTTCTACTTTTATTCACGTGCTTGTCATGTATTGGAAATGTTTGTGTATTGAATTTGGCTCTTCTTCATGTTGTTATTGATTATGACTTGTTCACTACTTGAATTGATCTTGATTTTGGAACTTGGTTTGGATGATACTTCTGTACCTAACCTCTTTGCCTTTAAATTGTTCAATTACCTTGCTCATGGCTAACCTTATACATATTTGTATGCCTTGCGACTTGGTCTGTACACTGCTTTAATTTTTAACTTCATTCTTTTGCATGTACCTTGGCTTGAATTTGGATTGATGAGACTTGAAGTTTAAGAATGGTAGCACTTGTAAGCTTTGGCATGGAGTTTGGTGAAAGCCTTGGCAACAATGGAGGTGTGAGATATTGGCATGAAGGCAAAGAGTAGTTTGAATTGGCTATTAAGGCTTAGGATAGGGCTTGGTGCACTTGAAGTCACTTGGTGAAGATTGAAGCTTGGCAGCTTGGCAAAATGTAGACTTGAATTCCTTCACAGCATAGATGTCAACCAGTTCTCACAATAGATACATCGGTTTGGATTGGTACACTCTTGTTCTAAAAGCCCCTTTTCCTTTGAATTCTTTCCTTATACTTGTGTATATTGTTTACATACTACTTCACTGAAATTTTATTCATGGTCTCGCTACTCAAAATATGCAACGACGGGGAGGCGAGAATGAAAGACAGAAGAGTCGCCAACGAACTTTATTTATTCCATGAGGGGAAATGAAAATATCGAGAAAATCTTAAGGAAGAAACTAATAAAATGGTCTCGCAACCAAGAACGGGTTCGGAAACCGGTTATGCGAAGGGAAGGTATTAGCATCCCTCAGATCCATCGTACTCGATGGGAACCATTTGTTTGTTGATGTGTGAAGATATTTGCTAAAATTTATTTCTTATAAATAGTGTTCCAAGAGAGGTTAGAAACAGGGAAAAGAGAGGTAACGGGGAAGAAGAGAGAAAGAACAGACTCATTAGGACTTCAGGGTCCTAGTCCTACGTATTCTCAATAGATATGAGAAAGTCAGAGTCAACATAGTTCGGGGAACTACAGATATAGGGGGAATGTGCTCGGCAAGGATTGGGGCCCTTGTTCCTACATATCTTTACTCAAAAGAAGTAAAGAATCAGAGTAACTGTAGTTCGGCCTACAGTTTGTTGGTGTTTTGTGGATGATGCTATCGTGCACATTCTAGCAGTTTAAGTGTATCACTGCTCGCTCGTTTGGAGACTTAGGCATTAACCTGTTTGCGGTAGAACGGACGTAACATATCATTTTTGAAAGATTGTTTTTGCCATGCGAGGGAAGGTGTCACGTTTGATTTGTGGAATGTTTTTTTAGGGTTGAAATAAGTCCTCGGATAATAACCCCTTATGGGTAGTACCTAATTTGTTATCTCAAAGTTTTGTTATGAAAGGGTGTGGCGAATACAAGCATGTCTTCGTATTGAAAGACGAGTATCAAGACCACACACACTACTGTGAGTATCCTGAAACTCGAAGAGGAAGAAGTCTACACTCAATCCTCTATCTTTAATTCAACACAAAGAGAATTTCATTCTCTTATTAAAGTGTTTTTGGTTTTGAACGGTGAGTGCTTTTGTGACTGTAAACCCTACGGTAAATCTCAAGCACTTTGGATAGGAGAAGGCCTACGCCTAACCACCCCACAACCATTCAAGTTTTTGTTGTGAAAAAAAGTTTAAAAATGCACTCGGTGCGGGACCGAAGTTTTAGGTGAGAAAGTTGCAGAGAGAAGTTGTGGAAAAGATAAAATGTCTTCGTATTGAAAGACGAGTGTCGAAACCACCCACACTAGAGTGAGCATCTCGACACTCGGAGAGGAAGAAGTCTACACTCAATCCTCTCTCTTTAGTTCAATACAGAGAGAGCTCGATTTTCTAATTGAAGGTGTTTTTTGAAAATGCACCCGGTACGGGACCGAGGTTTTCAGGAGAAAAAGGATTGAAAATACGTTCGGTGCGGGACAGAGGGTTTAGGATAGAAGGTGTGGAGAATACAAGCGTCTTCGTATTGAAAGACGAGTATCGAAACTACCCACACTAAAGTGAGCATCTCGACACTCGGAGAGGAAGAAGTCTACACTCAATCATCTCTCTTTAGTTCAATATAAAGAGAGCTTGATTCCTTTATTGAAGAGATTTTTGAGAACCTGCCAAAGAAATGAAAAATGGAGACAGATATATACAGGATACAGATAATAAATAGTCCACCAACTAGGATTTTAGGGTTTCGATATTTATTAATTTTTTTAAAAAGAATGTACAAATGAAAATGGGGTTATATGACAATATGCACAATATGATAATATGAAGTATGCACAATGATAATATAAACAAGATAATGTCAATAGGAAATATAAACAGAAAAATATATGTGGAAATATAAATAAAGGAACCTTAACAGAATATTAGAGTCGGGAGTTAGTAATCAGGGAAATGGAAGAGGTCGAAAAAATCTAAACCTCGTCTAAATCGCAAACTTCAAGTTATATTAATCGAAGGGAACCTCTCGCGATCCCAAAGTAAGGAAAATGACCCAAATGGTCATTCTCCTTAGATTTGATATAACGATGGTTTCAACATCCTCAAGGATTAACGTTTGACGAATTGGAGACTTCATCGGTTCGAAATCAAAAATAAATTATAGTAAAATATGAGGTGAAAAAGAAGTGGGTATCGGATATGACGCTACTTATCAATAGATTGACTAGTAATCGTTTTATGGAAACACTGTCATCGACCCAAAACAGATGAAATGGGACAAAATGCCCAATAACAAATGAAAATAAAATCTAACTTCTAGAAAGAAAAATATTCTAAAAACTCTAATATAAAATATGAAAAGATATTCTAATAGAAACTGAAAAAATAAAAATAAAATATTAACCTTTTAAAAAAACTATTTTAAAGAAAGCTATATATACAAAAATATATTATATTTAACAAATCTAAAAAAACTATATTAAAACAAAATTACAAATCTATTAGAATAGTTTATATACAATATATTAAGTTAAGAAACTGTTTTAAGAAAATATTTACAAAAAAATTATTTTAAAACTAAATTAGATTATATATATATATATATATATATATATATATATATATATATATATATATATATATATATATATATATATATATATATATATATATATATATATATATATATATATATATATATATATATATATATATATATATATATATATATATATATATATATATATATATATATATATATATATATATATATATATATATATATATATATATATATATATATATATATATATATATATATATATATATATATATATATATATATATACACACACACACACACACACATTCTGATAATGGTTTACAAAACTAAAAAAAAAACTTCACAAAAGGAAACAAAAACTTAATAAATAAAATAGAAAAAAACTAAAACAGATTACAGCCCAATAACCCATTGGAAATGTTTATTAAACAACATTAGAGGTGGAGAACTCCACTTAATCAACGATAAACCTCATCTTCATCATACGATAACCCAAATATGAAAGAGAGAGAAGTCGAAGCATTTCAACTGTATGACGGCAGCTGTGGCTTCTTCGTGATTCCGTTTTAAACCCCTTTTGATCTGGGCTCAATATCGCCAAACTGTCTTTCTCCTCTTTCTCCTTCGATTTCGAATCCCCACTTCATCTTCTTCGTTTCATTTTCTTTTCCATTTCATATTTTCTCTCCCGTATGGTTAAAAAAAACTTGGTGGTTTGAAGCGAGTTAGGGTAATTCGAAATGGTGATAGGTTGAAGATTTGTTGAAGTTTCATATGGGTTCGTTGGGTTGCATTTTGGAGATGAGAGTGGGTTGAAGTTGTGGAAGGATTCGAAGATGGTTTCGTTGATCAGTTTGAGATGTTGGAACTGGGTTTCTGAGTTTTGGAAAATGGGTTAAGGGTTGTTCTTTGTGAGATTCGAAGATTGATGGTTTGATTTGGAGATTTTTTCTAGGTTTGGAATGGACGGATGGTTGAAGAAGTTGGAAATAGGAGTTTTAATGGAGAAGGTGAGGAAATCAGAAGTTTTGGAAATGGATAGGGTGCTTGGATATGATGAAGTGTGGAGTTTTTGCAAGTGGTTGGTGACGATGATGAAGGATGATGAAGGAAGATGAGGGAGAACGGCTAGGGTTTTGGGTTCTTGGGATTAGGGTTCCAAGCTTAGAGATGGTGAATAGTGAACCGGTCGCCCGATGCAACGTGTCCCCTCCCTCAGATTTATACTGCCCCTTTTTTTTCTTTTTTAAATAAAAATTATACTGATAATTGGTTAATAAGAAAATGAGTAATCCTAATCTAACTACTAAACTATTCTTAATAATAATCTTAATTAAATAATGAACTAATAACTATCTAACTATAATTAAAACTACTAATTAATCTTAAAAAAAGTTCTATTTGATAACTAAAATAAATTAAATCCTAAAAAAAAAAGATCTATTCTAAAAAGAGTTTAAATGAGAAACTAAATAAACTATTTTCTAAGACTATTCTAAAAATAAAAATCTAACTAAATACTAAATTAAATAATTAATCTAAATTCTAAACTTATTTAATAAAATTCTAAAAAACTACTCCATTCTAAAAAATAAATTTAAACTATAAAATCTAAAATAATTTCTAAACCTAATTGACTTTTATCTAACTGAAAAATCTAATTTTAAAAAAATAAAATAATAAATTCTAATAAAAAACTATAAAAATTCTAAGCCTATTTAAAATTCTAATAATATTATAGTTCTAAAAACTTAATAAAATAATATCTATTCCTAAAAAAATACTATTAAAACCTAATTAAACTATTTTCTAAATAAATAAAAAAGAAGCAAAAGAACAATAATATGCAAAATGCCATGAAAATAGAAATGAAAAGCGAGTGAACACCAAAATGCGCCAAATTATCAGCACAAATTGAATCATCAAGGAGAGAGTGACTTTCGCTCGATTTCAACATGGAAATCCTCGTTTGAATTGATTTGAATCGTCTAAAATGCGAGCAAAGTGACTGTAATCTCAATAAATTCAATTCGGCTGATAACAACGACAGGATGCGACATAAATGATATGCAGACGAAAACGAAGCAAAAGTCAGCCAAAGGTAGAAGAAGAGTGGGCAAATTTAGGGTATGACACACAGGAGTCCTCTTAGTTGATTAGCATAGTGTGGTTCTTCCTGAGTTTCCCTTTTTTTTGTGCATTAGGTTATTGTCGTTGTCAATGTCTTAGGATTATACAATTGGAAAGTTCATGTGTGAACATTTCATGTACTATGTTGCTTGCATATGATAGCATAAGCTTCTACTGTGAACATTATGCACTTGAATTTTGAATTTCATATTGTCTCATGTATTCCAAATGGCTGTTATTGACCTGCACTTGGGATGTTCTCAAATTTATCTTTTGCTTTAAATTGTACATGATCCTACTTGTTTTATTGTAACAATCATTTGTCTCACTTTCCCTTCATTTGCTTTGACCTTGGTTCTTACCTTATTTCATGTACATTTTGGTGCACCACACATGAATTTGATGGAAACTTGGAGGAAGCTTGATAACTACTTGGATGGGTCGTGGCATTGTAACTTGGAAAAGACTTATCAAAGCACCATGGTTGTGTGAGAGGTTGGCATCCCATAATAACTTGATGAGACCTTGAAGACTTGGTAGAAATGTAGAATAAAACTTGGCACGGGCGAAAATTGGTGAGAAGAGATTTAGCACATAGGACCATGAAGCTTTGCAATGCAGCCTTGAAACATAGCTCTTTAGGTACATATTTTTGTGAATTGTAGAATTAGGATGTATCACAAATAATAACTTGTAAGATTTGCAACTTCGTAATTCCCTTCAAATGTGATCGCTCTTGAATTCATTATTTGAAGAAATAATTATGTTTACACTTGTTTTATGATGTTGGATCCTGATGGAAATGGAAAGATCAATTTGACTCTTTTTTTTATTCCCAACTTTTGTGCAAATTTGGATTCCCATCTTGAATTTGTTTTGTGACCTTTGTAACAATATATGGCATCCAAAAAATGAAGTTTTGTTCAAACCTTATGCCTAAAGTAAACTTGGTTTTTTCAAATGTTGTGATATTCATTGACTTGTCTTAAAAATAAATGAGCTTGAAACTTGAGATACGGTTGATCATGGCTTGAGTTTTTTTTTTAGAAAAAAAAATCTAAACATGGCTTAGAACACTTGAAACATGACTTGAGACACGACCAAGAATCACATTAAAAATGACTTAGGCTCGTCTTAAGACAACTTGAAATATCTTGAAACAATTTGAATAACTTGAATAATTTGAATCATAATTTGACTAATTTGATCTCAATTTGAAGAAAATTAAATCAAAACTTGTCACAAATTGACCTTGAAGCTTGAAACACCCTTAAGCATGGATTGAGATACTGAATTCTAATCATGGCCTTGAATCTACTTGAATCATAACTTGAAAAGACATGGTTTAAGCTTGAAACAAGAATTAGACTTATCTAAAACCACCTCTTTGGCAAGAGCTTGTAACCACCGAAAGTGCAAACGAAATCTCCATTAATCTAAACCTTAGAGGATCATGGCCAGAGGCCAGATGATCATTTAGAGAAAGATCATGAATCCACACAGATACTTAGCATGAGAAAGTAAGAGGGTAGGACAAATTTGGGGTATGAAAGCTGTATTGAAGGTTGAAGAAGGTGGGTGAAGAGCAAGGTTTTGGGTTTGTTTGAAAGAGGTTGATGAATGGATTTTCGCAGCGTAACGATGGCTGCTAAGGCTTGACGAAATTGTGAAAGTTGAGATCAATTTATAGAGAAGAATTAAGGGCGTTTTAGGAAGAGAGATTGTTGTTGTTGGGTTTTGATTATGTTTTTGTACTACAGGTCATTCTGTGTGCGTTGCAGAATGTTTTCGTGACATTATGTGGTACGGTTTTAGAGGTGGGGTCAAGTTAAATCTATTTTGCAATTTATGCAGGATGGTTACGTCATGTTGCTAAGGCGTAATAACATGGTTTTCGTGAATTGAATCACGGTAGATGCTGGCTTAGAATTATGGCATGGGTGGTTATCTTTTGCAAGCTTCTTTTTCACTTTGTCTAGTAGCAGCTGGTGAGTACATGGAGTTGTTTGCGAAATCACGGTTTGTGACATTTTTTTTTGTGTTGTAATAATCTGTAGGATGTTCACTTGTGCAAGCCGTGACCGATTTTGGGTCAGAATGTGAATGCGTGATATATTCATGAAGCTACATCGTATGGTTTTTATGTGTAATGTGCAAATTTTTCTGAACATGTTGTGCTACTTATTTTTGCAATTTTTTAATATTAGTTATATGAAAAACAAATGGACAATGGGATTAATGAACTTTTGTGAATTGGACTCTTGGACCTTTTATGAACTTATTGTTTTTTTTGTGAATATTTTGTAATGCAAATGGGCTTTCGAGATTAGTAATGGGCTTTGTATGGTTTAATGAGAAATTTTGTAAAGAAAATGGTAATGAGATCTTGTAACACACTTTGATATAAGTATGGAAATGAACTAAAAGACGGAAAATGGGAAAGAATTGAGGTAAAATTTTCTAGGATTGGATGATTTGAAGTGAGTTGCAGATGGACATGGAAAATGAAATTGTAGATACACATGGATAATGGATTTGGGAACCAAATGGATAATGAAATGAATTTGGATCATGAACAAAAGGTGAATCATTAATTCTCAACTTAAAACCACAGATACGCACTTTTTCTGAACTCAAACAAACACTACACTCCAAAAATCCTTGATTTAATCTTAAAAAAGCATGAACCTGGAGTAAATTGGATCTTTCAGTGCACTAGGGTCTCTCGTCTAACAACTTGATCCACCCACAAATAGCCTATATTAGCACAAGAACTCTAATCAATGCACCCTGACCTTGATTATGGAACCAACCCTTTTGCTTGACAAAGATTAGGACCAACTAGATGACCCTCAATCAATAGTGCTCACACACCTGACTTGATATCCCAAATGAACCTGGACTTAGGCGAGCAGAAACAACATATATTTTTAGATTTCCTGAATAACAGTTAGTAAACAAATATACAAGTGAAAATTATACACAGGTAGGACACATTTGGAGTATAACAGATGCCCATATCTAATTGGCTTAAACCTAGTAAGAGGAAATGCTACGACGTTTGTTCTTTCAAGGTAGAAGTTTATTAGATATGAAGAAGACCTTGAATTTGTCCAAAAAGAAAGAAACTGTTCAAGAGGTGGAATAACATATCAATGTTGACTCTCAAGTGGACACTGAATAACTTTCAAAGGTCGTTATCACCAAAAGGATGATAACAAGAAATTTTGTCCCCAAAAGGATGACAGACCTATCACCAAAAGGATGATAGTAAACACACGCATAAAGATATCTGACATCAAAAGGATGGAAGACCTCTCACCAAAAAGATGATAGTAAACTCGCACGACTCAACTTGCTATTACCAAAAGGATAACAGTAAGTACACACACAGACCCTTCACCAAAAGGATGAAAATGAGGTCAAGACTGTTAGAAGTATTTTTCGTAAGTTTTTTATCGTCTCCACAGGGATTGAAGAGAATATATATGCTAGCCGTTCAACGGTTCAATCACTTAAGACAAAGGGGGTTTTTTAATGGTTTCAATATTGTAACAAAAGTTTGCAAGAAATAAAGTGTAATAAAAATCGGTCTTAAATTTGATAAAACCATGCCAAGATTAGGGTTCGCTAGTCCGTGTCGCGGTGAAAATTGGATACCAAGCTATTGATTAGCTTGAATCTAAATTCATTACAACCGATCTTTAATTTGTCCAAAGGAAGGGAAAAATATCGAATTACCCACAATGCAATGTAAATGCAAAAGCTAGAGAGTTTTAGGTTCGGGGGTTGGTTAAACTTAGGGAAGGTGCTAGCATCCTAAGTTTTTGTAGTACTCTACAGGAACCTCTTGTTTTATGTTGTTTATTGCTAAGGTTTATCTACTTAAGGGATAAAAGAGACCTAGTGGTTTATATCTAAGTATACTCGCTAAAACGTCGCATCTTGTGCCTACATATCCTGACGGGAATGGAATCAGATTATTTGTAGTTCCCCCTAAAGTGTTTAAGGATTTCTTGGACTATGGTCAAAGTTCCTACGAGATGAGGTAGTTGATTGATTGGGTCTAGGAGAAAAGACGAGTTGTCATCTCGAAGGAGAGGACTTGACTTAGCCACCACAACTTGTAGGAAAATAGTCTTTGCATCGTCTTGAGAGAAGGGATTAGAAACTCGGATTATGATCGACGAGTATGCCACTATCACTCTCATGAGGAAAAGTCCCTACATATTGATTGTATTGTTATGAGGCAGGAGATTTATATCTCGACTGTCAAGATGACTAACATCTTATTCTCTAATTGTTTGAATAATGTTTGATTGAGTTGATTTGTTTTTATCTATGTTGTAAAAATAAAAGACAAAGGTCCTCCTATGGGTAGGATCTATCTTAAAAGATCGACTTGAATGGGATCAAAGATCAACTGAGGCTTATGATGCAAATGTAATGCATACGCGAAAGTTTTACTTTACGCGCAAGTTCTTCCTTTGGACGTTTATGCAATGCGATAAGATAAATTGTGGGAAGGTAAAAGACGATAAACATAAACAGCGGATAAAGTAAAAGCATACACAAACGCATGAAAGCGCTAAGACAAGTGTTTGAATTGTGCATATGTGAATGGAATCGATGCGGGAACGTAAGCGTGTACGATTGATTAAGTTGGGGAGTATCCATTTATTTTAGTTGAATTGATTAATTTTAGGCGAGATTGATTTTAAAGGAGGGTTGAATTGATTTTAAGAAAAAAGTTGTATTATTTTGTTTTAAGAAAAATGTTGAATTAGATTATATGAATTGATTTTCAAGAAAATGTTATATTAGTTTTAATTATAAGTCGATTAGTTTTTTTAATAAAATAAATTTTGATAGAAATAATTTTTAAATGATCATGTTTTATTAAAAGAAAGTTTTCCTATTAAAATAAATAGTTTTTAGATATTATTATATATTATTTGATTTGTTTTACTAAATAAAAGTTATTTTAAATATAAAAAGGTTTTTACTAAAAAAAGGTTTGGTCACTTAATGAATTAAATGCAACTTAATTTAGAGAAAAGGTTTTATTTTTTTTAAAGTTTTAATTTTAACAAATAAAATAAATTATTTCAAATCATAAAATGGTCCTATTTTATTATCTAGAAAATGAACAATTTAAACATTATTAAATAAAAAATTATTAGATTAATGGATTGATTAAACATTAAAATATATTAATTTACTTAATTAAATAAATAGGTGGCTGATTAGAAAAAGATTAATTAGGTTAATTAATTAAATGAAAGAGGTTTATGATTGATTAAAAAGGGGTAATTAAAGGTTTTATAATGATGATTAGTTATTATTAATGCAGATTATAAAGGGATTAATAGTTAATTAAGGGCGGATGGTTCGCATGCGTGGCAAAACGTGAGGGTGTACGGCGGATGAGCGAGGTGGTTCGTTGGATTGTGATTAGATGAGGACGAGTGGCAGTGAGAGATGGTTCACGGTCACTACCGTGAGCGTGCGCGTAGAAGATTACAACGTACAAAATAGAAAAAATAGAAAAAATAAAAAACCTAATCCCCCCCCCAAATCCCTACATCTTCCGTCGTGTAGTCCTTCTTCTTTCCTTTCAATTTCACGAACATTCTTCTTCTTCGGTCCTCGACTCTTCTACTTTCTCCCACCTAAAACAAATCAAAGAAAACAGATCAAGTGTGAGTCGAACACACGTTTTGAAATGGGTTTGCAGGTTTCCGCGGCGGCTGTGAAAATGGCGATGAAGATGGATGATGAAAGGGTGGCTCACGATGGCGTGAGGGTTTGAGCGCATTGACGGTGCGGTTGAAGTTATGAGGATTCCGGCGAAGGTACTTTGTTGAGCATTTGCGGAGGAGTTTATATGAGGGCTTTGAAGGTGGATTTGGAGACGAAAATGAAGATTCCCGGCGACGAAGGTTTCAACGGTGGTGGTTGAGGTTCATGACGGATATGGTTCTGGTGGGTTTGCGACGACGGTAAAGATAAGTCTTTTGCGATTCTAGGTTTTTGCTTTGGGTTTTTTTCCCGTGTATCCCGAATCTCAAATTCTTCTTCTTTTAGATGGTTGAAATGAAATCTTGGGTTAATGTCAATTACCAAACTTCCTTTTGGGTTCAAGAAGTGTCTGATTGTATTGGTTGTGAAATTGAAATTCGCCTTGTGTACTTTAATAACCTTCCTTATATGCTTAATCATGTTGGTGACTGTCCTGTCTAATGGTTTACTGTTGTGGATTCATGTATTTTATTTCTAGATTTCTGTTGAGTTAAAAAGAAATGAAGTTTACTCGTCTGAAGCGCGTTTTGGATGTCGGTTGCCGCCAAACGACTTATCCAACTATGTAGGTTAGCCTTCCATATCAACCATTCATCTAGTGGAATTATCCTGAGCCTAACAAGGTCTTTCCAGAGCAACCTTCTGATGAACTCAAAGAATTTGTGTACTTCGAAGCATTATCTCTAACTTCTTTCTCTATGTGTAGATTGATGAGGATTCCATCTTAAATTGTTTCCTCCGGTACTCGGCCTTTACTAAGGTGAACTAGAAATAGTAGCAACTCGAGTGGTGAGTACAACTCAGGTTCCTCAATATACACTTGTTCCTCGTTTCCTTTTATTAACTCAAGCCCCTCCTCTGCCTCCTCATCTACCTCAACCTTTTAGAAGATTTTACTGGAACAATCGGCAATGAGGAATTAGTAGCGACGCCCTCGGTTTGGTAGTGCTTTGTGCTTGAGTTTTATTCTTCAAATTCATCATGGATATTGTTGTATGTTGTTCTAAGTTTGACTGATAATTTGACCCCTCATTGTGAGTGCAGGTTGCGAAGACACGTTCGAGTTGTGTCGGCGAACTCTTGGAGCTGTCTTCTTTCAGAATGTTGGTTCAATTATATTGGCTTGATGGCTTGATACCCCCCTTTCACTTTTGTTTGATGCAGGTCTGTTGGACTTCTATTACTGCTGTTCACCTTGTGATGATCATTCATGTTTCTTTTGAAGATTAAGGCTCTCCCGAATTTCTTATGATAATCCAATACTGATAAAAACATCTCCTACTTGTCAGTAAGCATGCCGTTATTTCTATCTTGAATATGTCTAAGATAAACTAGGAATGGGTGGCTATTCTTGTATTGTTCGTATGGTTTCCTTCTTGCAGTTACATGACTACTAGAACTTTATACTTTTATGCTTCTCCTAGGTCTGTCTTGCCAACAATGACGAAGACGTTCCCCGAACCGATGGTGTGAGTGATACAATGACGGAAAGTTGATCCTCAAAAGGGGCAGGTTGCCTTCTTCAAAATCAGTTCTGCAAACGGTTTCAATTCTAACTTCAGATTGGTGTCGGTGCTGACAGAGGCGGTGTCCTGGCAGAATTATGTCATATCTTCATGGGTATCACTGTGGTTTCAAATCTCTTAAGCTCCTTATGACAAATACTTTAGGGTGTAGGAATTAATAAAACTAGGATTTGATTACAGTTTTACACCTTGTAATGGTGACTATAAAACTTGTAATAATGAGTATATACAAACAAAATTGTCTTGCGACACCGTCTGGGGAACTTGCATTGGTCAAATCCTTAGAATGGGGAATGATAATGAAAATGTTCCAGTGGTTCCAATGTGTGGAGCCTTCACATTTTGTTAAGAATTTTTACTGTGTATTGATATGAATTCTTGCTTTGAATAATGGGATGAACCAATAGTCTCGAAATCCTGCGAGCTTTTAATACTTTGCGTTGCAAAATGGTTTTCTTTCAATAAGAATGGGACTTTCCCTTATTAGTGGATAACAAATGGTATCTGAGGACACATCCGAACGAAAATGAATAGCGTAGGAGATACCGCTGATGAGAACAACCGTAGTACCATTTCTTGATCTTCTCCTCTCTTGTCAAAAAAATGATACCAACATTGCCTCCAAAATGTGATCACAACCTGCGCTCATAACTGTCAAGGGTACCATCTATTTAATATCAAATGCTCCTGTATAAGCTGGTTAGTCATTAACGAACACACATACAAAATTATAAAGCCACTGTGTGAAACGCACAAGGGGTGGGGTCTTAAGGTAAAAAATTAGGGTGTGATAGATTCCCCTATTTAAGTTTCTTCTATCCGGAGATATGGAGATTGAAATCTCCATCCCGACGTGATAGGAGGGACTTAAATACAAACATTGCACAAATGTTTGGCCCTAAGAAACCACCTAATGCAAATGATATGCAATGATAATGAGAATGCAAAACAGAGGGTCCTGTGGAGACATGATACCACAGGGGAGAAACTAGACACAACACGCGAAAAAAAAGGAGCAACAGACCCAACGAAGCGGGACTCTACGGGGGAAAAGACAACAATCATTGAAGAATCTCCAAAAATAAAGCTATAATACATAATACCAAGCAAAATGGTGACCTGGATAATGGGTGAGAATCTTGAAATTGAAGGATAACCTGCTACCACGGGGTGGTAGCCTAAGCAGTTGGTAATAACCATAATGAATTTTCTTGATCGACACACAATTCAACTTCTTAATTGAGTATTCCATTTGAGAAGGGTAGAAAAGAATAAGCTTCCCCCAGCATCATAATCTGGGTGCCATGAGCTGGTCTCAGTTTCTTGAAATAAACCTCCCCGAGCGTCATGGTCAGGATGCCATGAGCTGGTCTCAGTTTCTTGAAATAAACCTCCCCGAGCGTCATGGTCTGGATGCCATGAGTTGGTCTCAGTTTCTACCTGAAATGATGAAAACTCGTGAGAGCATCTTCATAGGGGATTAAAATATCATTGTAGATTGTGGAATTTTTGCGGTAAATATAAAATGTGCTGGAGATCATGGATTTCACCGGGGATCCTCAGAAGAGATGTAAGTCGTTTGATTTGTGAATATGTCTTCTCAAATAGAGATCAATTGTAATAAACTTCACCGAATTTCTTGGGAGACAGGTTGTTTGATGGAATCAGAATTGTGTAACTCTCTGGGGAATACCTTCCTAAGGAGTGTTTCTTTGTTGTAGCTGTAAAAATGTATGAAACTCTTGAAGTGCAAATTCTCAAATAAAGAGAAATATCTGTAAAGTCTTCGACAAACTTCTCTGATGGGTTTCCGGAGAGATCCTATTTGATAAGTTGATAATATTGACAAACCCCCTGGGGATGGGCAAACCGGCTGGAGACTACCTTTTGTCCTTTTGAATAAGATCCTGATCAAAACGAGTTGCTTAAATAAAGACGTCACTTGCAGTTCAGATATAAATTGTTGAGAATATTGTTGGAGAAGTATATGTCTCCAATAATCTTCAAAAAGAACCTCTTGGGTAGCAAAAGTGCAAAATAAATGCACGCTTAATCCGGATTCAAAAGTCTGGAGATATCCATAGTGATGGTCAGGTATCAAAAATTCAATTCAAGAAAATAGCTGAAGAGAAATTGTCAAGCAAGACTCGACCATTGAGGCACGAGCTCAAGTGGTATTTAACTAAAACAACTGTCTTCCACGAGGATCGAACTCCGTAGGGAGATAGAAATATTATGCTCTTTCTTCCTAGGGCTGACGACTCTACTTGGAGGTAGAAGACAAACCCAGTCGCTTGGTGATAAACACGGCCAAAGCGACAGAACCGACAAATGCAGAGATGCACATGCTATGCTATCTACCTATATGTTATGCGTATGCTAACAAAACCAACAGAGATGGAATAAACATCTCGGACGAAAGGCACTCAAACCAAATCTTCACAGATCAAACATCGCCTGGAGAAATGTAAGCTTGCTTTTAGAATTCCTTCTAGGAACAAATATCATACCAATCTTCGAAGATAGAAGCGTCACTATGGATAGGTGGAGAACCATATACGAGATCACAGTCCTGCTTCAAGGCTTCAAAATTTCTTTTGGGGAATAGAAATATTCCGCTTGGGGATAAAACACCTTGATCTTACTTGAAGGATTGTCAAGATGGAAATCAGTTATCCTATCGAAGATGAGGATAAAGATCTACTAGAAATGAATCCATTTCATAATTGTAGAAGCTTCATGGATAAAATAAATATCCATTCAATTGGGAAACCTGAGTTAACAAAGATGTTGAATATGTTGGAGTCTAAACTTCGTGGGGATGAAGTAAACATCCGCTCCACTGGAGAAGCCCGTCATTATAAAAAAATCGTTGGGAAATATTCGTCACAGAATTGTCACGAACACCTCCGATCCTCAAATGCCCCAAGTCACATGGTTCATGAGAAAAAGCCACCTCGAGAGGATTTTACAGAAAACGTGGCACGCAAATGCCCCACTGTTTTCAAACTCTTGGAGAGATTCATTGAATCTCGACGTAACTGCCTCTGATTGACGGTACTATGTAATAACTAAGTCTTCAAACTTGCTCTTTAGGCGATGTCAAATTTGCATAAAACAAACCATTTGGAAATAACTTGCCCCAGGTCAGCAGAATCTTCGGATTCAAAGGATCGAACTCTATCGTTGATGCTTATATGCAATCCTTTTATGATATCAAGCAAAGTTAGCAGGTCAAAAATGTTAATTCCGAAACTGTTAATGCAACATACATGTTTGTCTTGAAGTTTTGAAACGAGATATCATGACAACTTGTGACAAAATCACTAGTTAGGATATAATTTTAATTTTATAAAGCCAATACCAAATTTGAGCATAGCTCATAGGAGTTAGGAAACGTTATCTCATCGTGTATGCTTTCAAGATAACCTTACCTCAATTAGGACTTTGAGGATTGTATCTGGGTTTAGTTTCCGATTTGTAAAACAAGGGAATAAGGGTCAATGTATATTTGTGCCCACCCAATTTTTTTTGAAAGATGCTCATTCTATTTTGATACCCTGCCCCAGGTTAAAAAAACGAGGTTTTGATTTGGGAGAGAAAAAAACGGATCCTTCCTCAAGGCTTAAAAGAGGGGTTAACTATTTTTGGTGTGTATGAGGTTTGAAACAATGCCTTACATCATCAGTAGGGTTTTTATTCAAAAGCATACAACGAGAGATCCTGCATTTTACTTCGTCATCCTCCTCCCAATTCTCTATCAGAGCAAGATATTGGATAAAATCTGCATTATAAATTATGAAAAACGATTTGAGTGAATACGAATGGATTTCTTCAAGACAAACATTTTGTTGCGTTAATTATTCGAAATAACAAGTTCTTACATGCCAAATATGCTTTTAATCAAAGAAATGAAATACACATAAGCAACATAAAGTGAAAAGCCATACAAGCCTTTCTCTGGGATTTTATTAAGTCTTCGTATTCGTCAACGCAACAGCGTTCCGTTCACACGTGGGCCTCTTCCTTAGAAGGTCAACACTTTGTCGTCCATCATCTCTTTAACTTTCTCTCGGAATCCTATGCATTCTTCAATCAAATGCCCCATTGCTCCATCATGAAATTCATAGCTGGCATTCTAGTTGAACCAAGGTGGGCGAGACTTCCTGATTTTAATCTTTCTGGGTGTCATTACCGAGTTTCTAGCAAAATAAGACCATAGTTAATGGTACGTCACCGGGATAGGATCAAACCAACGAGTTTCTTCTTTCGGAATATCCAGAGGTATCTTCTGATTACGAAACCGTCGATTCTGCTTTCGATCTGGAGGGGTTGACCTCTGTTTAGGAGATAGTCGCTGCTTACGCTGAGCGGGTGTTGCATACCGGTGTTGAGGGTAAGATACTGGAACCATAAATTCTCTGAAAGATCCATTATCATTTTTACTATCTGGAGCTATACCCAAATTGTGATTGTATTGTTTCACGAAAGCAACGGCTAAGTCTTCCCAAGACTGGACGTGGTTACTTTGTAGCTTCATATACCATATCAAGGATGCCCCACATAAACTTTCTTGAAAGCAGTGAATCATCAGTTTGTCATCGTCAATATAAGCAGTCATCTTTCGACAAAACATCGTTAAATGGTATTTTGGACAACTAATACCCTTGTATACTGCGAAGGTAGGCATCTTGAACTTTTGAGGAATAGCCACTCCTGGAACTAGACATAGTTTGTGAGCTTCAAGACCATATGCATTAGCTTCTTTCCTCATCTTCAGTTGTTCCTCAAGATCACGAAATCATTTCTCCATTGTTGTAATTCTAGGATCGTCCATTTTCTTCTTAGCGTGAATACTCTGAAGATTTGGCATACACTGCGAAAACTGGGAATCTCCTTCATCAACTTGAACAAACAGGTTGTCTGGCAAAGGCTGAGGTTGCGTAGGAACATCCACTTGTTGAACATTTTCGTCGGAGGAACGATCAAATACTGGATTAGTCCTTACTCTAAAGCCAGTCAAGGGGTCCATATCTTTGTTCTCCTTACTATCCTTTAGTAAGTACTTCGATCTTGGTCAGATGGTCGAGATGTCAACTGACAAGACAAAGACAGAAAGGCGGAAATGAGGACGCAGCGGAGAAGAGATACATGCACATGCTAAATGTGAAATGCTATGCAAAATGAAGAATGCAGGTGCAAGAACTTCATGGAATTCCAATATTTATGAATATCGTGGAGAAAAGAAAAATGTTTATTATTTAAAATGGATTACAAATAAATATTCCTTAAAGAGTCCCAAATAAATAGCTAAATAAAAGTTAATAAAAGTCCTAAGCAAGTTTTGATGAATTCTGCTGCTTGAGCTACTCCTCCAACTGAGTCTTCTCGCGGGTGAGATTGTCCATAATTAGCTTCCAAAGAGTACATTGAGGGTCGGAGGAAAATAAATCCTCCAGAGCTTTCCTTTTCTTGTAGGGAAGTAATTTTTCATCCTTCAACTGTATTTATTCCTGAAGTTCAGCATTCTGTTTCTGAAGTTCATCATTCCGTTTCTGAAGTTCAACATTCTCTGCAACAACCACTTGATACTTGTTCTTCCATGCTTCTGACTTATGTTGTGACTTCCTCAACGCGACCTCTAACTTCTCAGCTTCAGACATAAAGACATAAACGGGTTCTCTTCTCGGAGGTATAGGATCTTGACGAGGATATGGCATCCTCAACTTGAATGCTCTCTCTCTCTCTCTGACCCACTGAAGGTACGGTTCCACGAACATATAATTAAGCCTCCCCATACTTTCCTTCCCTTTCTTATGCAAATGCTCCCATGCATCCATGATCTTATCTTGAAGTTCCTTGTTATCCTTGAAGAAAATAATCTCTACTTGAACACTCTTAGGTGGTTCCTTCAACGGATATCCCAATTGTCGACGGGATAAAACAGGATTGTAACTGATCCCTCCATTAAAACTAAGTAAGGGCAAGTTAGCAAAGTCTCCACAACCATCAATAATTAATGTCCCATCATATTCTCGGTTGTACCAATCAATGTCTGAGTGGGTCAATGCCATAATTTTTGGAGACCAAAGTCCTTTATTGCGGTTCGAAAAAGAACAAGACTTAGGCAAGTGCGAAATAAACCACTTGTAAAGTAAGGGCACACAGCAGGTGATCATTCCTCCGCCAAAGAAGTTTCGAAGGTGTATAGAGTGATAAGTATTACCCAAAAGAGTTGGCACCGGATTATTCTTCTTGAAGATCTTAATTGCATTAAGGTCGACAAACCCTTCAAAACTTGGGAACAGAAACACCCCATAAACAAGTAGGGCAAAGATGGCTTTGAATGGAACCTTGTTCGTATAATCAACATGATACAAAGCTTTCTTGACCAAGAAATCCGTAGTCAAACCAAAAGTACCACCTTTAACAACCATGTTGTCCTTGACATCAGATACCTTCAGATAAAGGGCCTTAGCAATGTCTCTTTCTTCAGGGTTACTCTCCAGGAAAGGGAAAGAAGATTCTTCTAAGATAGGTAGACCAACCAAAAAGGAGTACTCTTCCAAAGTAGGCAACAGTTGATAGTCTGGGAAGGTAAAACAATGATAGATAGGATCATAAAACTGCAATAAGGCGGAAAGGAGGCCTTCATCCACTTGGCGACTCAATAGAGATATTAGCTTCCCATATTTGTTCTTAAATTTTTCTTGCTCTTCAATCAAGGTTACCGACTTCCTTATGCCATCCAATTTAATACTCTTAAAAGTATATTTCAAAGTGTTTCTTCTGTTGGAATCTATAGTGTCCTACAATGTTCATAAACAAAGGTGAATCTCATCAAGTCCAATGCAATATGATGCCTTATGAGTGCAACAAACACAGGTAAACACATAGAGACATAAAGATAAACAAACAAGGGAGACCCTAGGTTTGCAATGAGCATAGAGCCAAAGGGTATACCCATTCCCAAAGGACGTGGACTAAAGGTGGATTGTACCTGCAGAACAAGGTTCTAAGAAGGTTCCCAAAGTTATTAGTCCATCTTTCGGATATTATCAATTTCCCAATTACTCGGTGGTTAATAATATTCTTAAGAGAACTTCTTTTGAGTGTAGCATCACGTAGCAACTATTTTGGGAATACTCCCTCATAGTCCTCGCACTACGTCCTAATAAAGGCCAAAGTAGGGTTAAAGGTAACTACGGTCCTCAATATCACAGGCTCCAAGGTCGAAAATAGTGAATGTTTTCACAATTAACTCGTTCAACAATACAGCTTTCGAGAGGGCCTCAATTGAGCGTGATTTTCAAGTCAACTTAGTCGGGATTCAACTCCCTATAAGCCTCGTCGAATATATCACCATCCTATCTTAAGTTCACTCAAGTTTGGGTGTAGGATTTTGTCTCACCACTCAAAGATATCATCCCAAAAAGTAATGAAACAGATATACAAATAAGCAATTAAGCAAATATATAATGAACAAACATAATAAAAAAAGTTAGGGAAACCCACTGAAGACTCCCCAATGAAATCGTCATTTCTGTCGCGGTGAAAATTGGATACCAAGCTATTGATTAGCTTGAATCTAAATTCATTACAACCGGTCTTTAATTTGTCCAAAGGAAGGGAAAAAGATCATAATTACCCACAATGCAATGTAAATGCAAAAGCTAGAGAGTTTTAGGTTCGGGGGTTGGTTAAACTTAGGGAAGGTGCTAGCATCCTAAGTTTCTATAGTACTCTACAGAAACCTCTTGTTTTATGTTGTTTATTGCTAAGGTTTATCTGCTTAAGGGATAAAAGAGACCTAGTGGTTTATATCTAAGTATACTCACTAAAACGTCGCATCTTGTGCCAACATATCCTGACGGGAATGGAATCAGAGTATCTGTAGTTCCCCCTAAAGGGTTTAAGGAGTTCTTGGACTATGGTCAAAGTTCCTACGGGATAAGGTAGTTGATTGATTGGGTCTAGGAGAAAATATGAGTTGTCATCTCGAAGGAGAGGACTTGACTTAGCCACCATAACTTGTAGGAAAACAGTCTTTGCATTGTCTTGAGAGAAGGGATTAGAAACTCGGATTGTGATCGACGAGTATGCCACTATCACTCTCAATCGGAAAAGTCCCTACATATTGATTGTATTGTTATGAGGCAGGAGATTTATATCTCGACTGTCAAGATGACTAACATCTTATTCTCTAATTGTTTGAATAATGTTTGATTGAGTTGAGTTGTTTTTATCTAAGTTGTAAAAATAAAAGACAAAGGCCCTCCTATGGGTAGGATCTATCTTACAAGATCGACTTGAATGGAATCAAGGATCAACTGGGGATTATGATGCAAATGTAATGCATACACGCAAGTTCTTCCTTTGGACGTCTATGCAATGCGATAGGATAAATTGCGGGAAGGTAAAAGACGATAAACATAAACGGCGGATAAAGTAAAAGCATACACAAACGCATGAAAGCGCTAAGACAAGTGTGTGAATTATGCATATGTGAATGGAATCGATGCGGGAACGTAAGCGTGCATGATTGATTATGTTGGGGAGTATCGATTTATTTTAGTTGAATTGATTAATTTTAGGCGAGATTGATTTTAAAGGAGGGTTGAATTGATTATAAGAAAAAATTTGTATTATTTTGTTTTAAGAAAAATGTTGAATTAGATTATATGAATTGATTTTCAAGAAAATGTTATATTAGTTTTAAGTATAAGTCGATTAGTTTTTTTTAATAAAATAAATTTTGATAGAAATAATTTTTAAATGATCATGTTTTATTAAAAGAAAGTTTTCCTATTAAAATAAATAATTTTTAGTTATTATTATAAAAGTAAATTAAATTATTAAAAGATTTTACTATTATTTGATTTGTTTTACTAAATAAAAGTTATTTTAAATATAAAAAGGTTTTTACTAAAAAAAGGTTTGGTCACTTAATGAATTAAATGCAAGTTAATTTAGAGAAAAGGTTTTCTTTTTTCTTTTAAGTTTTAATTTTAACAAATAAAATAAATTATTTCAAATCATAAAAAGGTCTTATTTTATTATCTAGAAAATGAACAATTTAAACATTATTAAATAAAAGAATATTAGATTAATGGATTGATTAAACATTAAAAGAGATTAATTTACTTAATTAAATAAATAGGTGGCTGATTAGAAAAAGATTAATTAGGTTAATTAATTAAATGAAAAGGGTTTATGATTGATTAAAAAGGGGTAATTAAAGGTTTTATAATGATGATTAGTTATTATTAATGCAGATTATAAAGGGATTAAGAGTTAATTAAGGGCGGATGGTTCGCATGCGTGGCAAAACGTGAGGGTGTACGGCGGATGAGCGAGGTGGTTCGTTGGATTGTGATTAGATGAGGACGAGTGGCAGTGAGAGATGGTTCACGGTCACTACCGTGAGCGTGCGCGTAGAAGATTACAACGTACAAAATAGAAGAAAAAAAGAAACCTAATCCCCCCCCCAAAATCCCTACATCTTCCGTCGTGTAGTCCACCTTCTTTCCTTTCAATTTCACGAACCTTCTTCTTCTTCGGTCCTCGACTCTTCTACTTTCTCCCACCTGAAACAAATCAAAGAAAACAGATCAAGTGTTAGTCGAACACTCATGTTTTGAAATGGGTTTGCAGGTTTCCGCGGCGGCTGTGAAAATGGCGATGAAGATGGATGATGAAAGGGTGGCTCGGGATGGCGTAAGGGTTTGAGCGCGTTGACGGCGCGGTTGAAGTTATGAGGATTCTGGTGAAGGTACTTTATTGAGGAATCGGGGCGGAGTTTATATGAGGGCTTTGAAGGTGGATTCGGAGACGGAAATGAGGATTCCCAGCAACGAAGGTTTCAACGGTGGTGGTTCAGGTTCGTGACGGAAATGGTTCTGGTGGGTTTGCGACGACGGCAAAGATAAGTCTTTTGCGATTCTTGGTTTTTACTTTGGGTTTTTTTTCCCGTGTATCCCGAATATCAAATTCCTCTTCTTATAGATGGTTGAAATGAAATCTTGGGTTAATGTCAATAACCAAACATCCTTTTTGGTTCAAGAAGTGTCTGATTGTATTGGTTGTGTAATTGAAATTCACCTTGTGTACTTTAATAACTTTCCTTATATGCTTGATCATGTTGGTGACTGTCCTGTCAGATGGTTTACTGAAGGGGATTCTTGTGTTTTATTTCCATATTTGTGTTGAGTTAATAGGGAAAGAAGTTTACTCGTCTGAAGCGCGTTTTGGATGCTGGTTGCCGCCAAACGACTTCTCCAACTATGTAGGTTAGCCTTCCATATCAACCATTCATATAGTGGAATTATCCTGAGCCTAACAAGGTCTTTCCAGATAAACCTTTTGATGAACTCAAAGAATTTGTGTACTTCGAAGCATTATCTCTAACTTCTTTCGCTAAGTGCAGATTGATGAGGATTCCCTTTTGAATTGTTTCCTCCGGTACTTGGCCTTTACTAAGGTGAACTAGAAATCGTAGCAACTCGAGTGGTGAGTACAACTCAGGTTCCTCAATATACACTTGTTCCTCGTTTCCTTTAATTAACTCAAGCCCCTCCTCTGCCTCCTTATCTACCTCAACCTTTTAGAAGATTTTACTGGATCAACCGGCAATGAGGAATTAGTAGCGACGCCCTTGGTTTGGTAGTGCTTTGTGCTTGAGTTTTATTCTTCAAATTCATCATGGATATTGTTGTATGTTGTTCTAAGTTTGACTGATAATTTGACCTCTCATTGTGAGTGCAAGTTGCGAAGACATGTTCCAGTTGTATCGACGGACGCTTGGAGCTGTCTTCTTTCGTGATGTTGGTTCAATTATATTGGGTTGATGGCTTGATACTCCCCTTTCACTTTCGTTTGATGCAGGTCGGTTGGACTTCTATTACTGCAGTTCGCTTTGTGATGATCATTCATGTTTTATTTTTAAGATTAAGGCTCTCCCGAATTTCATATGACAATCCAATACTGATAAAAACATCTCCTACTTGTCAGTAAGCATGCCGTTATTTCTCGCTTGAATAAGTCTAAGATGAACTAGGAACGGGTGGTTATTCTTGTATTGTTCGTATGGTTTCCTTCTTGCAGTTGCATGACTACTAGAACTTTATACTTTTATGCTTCTCCTAGGTCTGTCTTGCCAACAATGACGAAGACGTTTCCGGAACCGATGGTGCGAGTGAAACAATGAAGGAAAGTTGATCCTCAAAAGGGGCAGGTTGCCTTCTTCAAAAAAATTTCTACAAACGGTTTCGATTCTAACTTCAGATTGGTGTCGGTGCTGACAGAGGCGGTGTCCTGGCAGAATTATGTCATATCTTCATGGGCATCACCGTGGTTTCAAATCTATTAAGATCCTTATGACAAATACTTTAGGGTGTAGGAATTAATAAAACTAGGATTTGATTACAGTTTTATAACTTGTAATGATGACTTTAAAACTTGTAATAATGAGTATGTACAAACAAAATTGTCTTGCGACACCGTCTGGGGAACTTGCATTGGTTAAATCCTTAGAATGGGGAACGATAATGAAAATGTTCCAGTGGTTCCAATGTGTGGAGCCTTCACATTTTGTTAAGAATTGTTATTGTGTATTGATATGAGTTCCTGCTTTGAATAATGGCATGAACCAGTAGTCTTGAAATCCTGCGAGCTTTTAATACTTTGCGTTGCAAAATGGTTTTCTTTCAATAAGAATGGGACTTTCCCTTATTAGTGGATAACATATGGTATCTGAGGACACATCCGAATGAAAATGTATAGCGTAAGAGATACCGCTGAAGAGAACAACTGTAATACCATTTCTTGATCTTCTCCTAACTTGTCAAAAAAATGATACCAACATTGCCTCTAAAATGTGATCACAACCTGCGCTCATAACTTTCAAGGGTACCATCCATTTAATATCAAACGCTCCTGCATAAGCTGGTTAGTCATAAACGAATGCACATACAAAATTATAAAGCCACCGTGTGAAACGCATAAGGGGTGGGGTCTTAAGGTCAAAAATTAGGGTGTGATAGTCCGTCCTAAACGTATTCTACCAAACAAATATGTGAACAAATTTCTAACCAACATAGCCGCGTATCCTCGCAAAAACGTTCATCTCTAAATCGATATCGTGAATGTTATTGTTTCGACCGTTAGATGATCTCTCTACCTGACGGATCAGAACAATAAGCTTTAAGAACAATATAAAGCGGATATCAAATTTCAAATCTATCTCTCGAATTTGTATAGTTGATAGATGAAGATATTAGGTCAAGACTTGGAAATTTTATCTCTAATACAAACCAAACCATAGATGTACAAATAATGGCAAATAACTTCATCTATATTGATTAAGAACTTGTTCACATACTAGAGATTAAGAAGAATACATAAAATATGAATCAACTACTCCTAACCTTTACAAGAGAGGGATTTAGCTACTCATTTTCATGATGACTTGAGCAACAAGTTTCGTGAGAAGGTTGATCAACATCCAAGTCGAATAATCGATAATGGATAGGAATCCACCTTCTTTTTGTGAAATGTTGCTAAGAGATGATGAAGAATGAAGGAAATGAGATTCTAGGTCAGAAAACTCCTCTCAATGCAAGTACAAACAAAATAAGATATTTTTCAAAAAGTAGCCCATGCTACTTATAGAAGTGGCTATGTGCTGTCATGCTCGCTAGGCGAGCAGTCATTCGCTAGGCGAGTCATTTGCTGCGCGGCTTGCCTAGCGAACTTAGGGTCCCTTCGCCACTGTCCCAATTCTGGGAGCATTCGTTGCTTGCTCCTTGCTGATTCGCCTAGCGAGTTGTTCGCTACCTCACTCGCCTAGCGAGTTTATGCTCCTTTTGCTTCTGCCCAAAATATGGAGGTGCTCACTACCTTCTCGCTGGTGCTTCGCCTAGCGAGCTCTTCGCTACCTCACTCGCCTAGCGAGTTTATGGTCTTTTTGCCACTGTTCAAGTCTGGGAGTGCTCGCTGGCATCTCGCTGCGTCTTCGCCTAGCGAGTGCTTCGCTACTTCCCTCGCTAGGCGAGCTTGCTGATGTTTGCTTGCTTTCTTGGTTTCTTTGTCAACTTCATTGTGTCTCAAGTTTCTACTCTTTCATGCCTAAATCCTGCACAATAACACACAAATTAAAGATACCAAGATCCTTTCTCATAATGCTGCAAACCAACCAAAGCAAGGGCGATTTTGAATAATTTCTCGACAAAAAGGAGTAAAAGATGCCCACATTTGATAGCTCAAATAAGCACAATTGGGCATCTAACAATTCTCCCCAACTAGAATCTTACTTGCCCTCAAGCAAAGTATGCCTCTTGGTGAACAAGAGAATTTTCTTAAGAAAAGGATTTCTCTGAAATCGGATCAAATGGCTCAAACACAAGAATTTCCGCCAGACACAAGTTCCCAATGGTTAGAATAACACAATACACAAGAACTAAAGCCTTAAAGTAATGCAAACATGTATCAATCCACAACAATGTTATCCTGAATGAATCACCCTATCTCTCCTCTTAGAACAAGGATTGAAGAAATTACACATTTGCAACCGCGGGGACAATTTCACTCTCCAACAAACAATGCAGAAATCAATTCAATTTATACAATTTCTAACAATTACAAATGAAAATGCGGAAGCAAGGATATCACTAAGGTCTTTTCGGTTGTAGCTTGGTCGGGTTTATAAACAAGGGACATATCTAAGGCCATTGAAAATGAAATTGTCGATACAAAAGAGACATTCACTGTACAAACTATTTGCAAAACTCAACTTCGTTTCACTTGCTTCTCATTTGAAACCTTCACAACTCTTATTTCACAACTCATTTTTGTCTTCCACTATTTTTCTTCCAAACAAGCATTCTCTTTCTTCTCTTTTTTTTTTCTTTGATCATATTCACAAAACAAATGTTTCTCCTTTTCTCATTTTTTTCCAATGCTTGCTCGGTTACTCAAGAGTTGTGGCAACCTATCGAATTTCATTTCCGCTCTCCCCAACTTATCTTTTCCTCAACCCTCAAGTGAATGCTCTTGACTTTTTACGGAAAAAGAATAATTAACCAAAATTTTCAGGGTTTCAAGAAAAAAGATTTTTGAAATCTCGCCTTATTTCAAGCTGAGATTCAACTGTTTAAGCTCAAAGAGGTTCACGAATACTCTTTGCTCACGAGTAAGTTGTATTTGGAACTGGTTGTGCTCGAAAGAAAACAAGCGCCTTGATCATTTCTAATTGCTTCCACAATTTCACAATAATAAAAGAAAAAGCATGAATCAAATGAATCAACAGTTTATCAGAATCCAACATTTTAGTGTACAATGGAGGTTTCCTCACAATTTGTGGTTCTAAGTCCTAGGTGACTCATTCATTCAATTATGTTGCAAAAAGACCAACATTCAATTACAACAAGAGTAAAGTTATTCATGCATTCTAAAGTTCTAACCGAAGGTAACCATGTACCTTAGCATTATTCACTTGATTACTTTTATCATTGCCATCCAAGCTCGGATGCACCTTCATTGGATACTTCTTTCAGGAGAGTAACCAATCTAGAAGGTTTGACAACTCCACAACCAGGAAAAAGTATTAAAAACTTAAACCAAACAAAATAATTTAACATAAAAAAAACTTAATCATAAGTTTGACAAAATCAAATGTGCGTGGGGGAGAAAACACCCCAAAGAGTACATAACCAAATAATAGGAATTTAAATAAAATAACCGAAATACAAAGCAATAAATAAAAAAACTTAGTCCTCTTCAGACTCGGTCTCCTCAATATCCTCATCACCAGAACCAGATCCATCCTCATCATCATCCTTGCTATCATCAGCATCATCACTCACATCAACGCCACCAGAAGTATCTGCACCAGAAGCACCCGCCCTCTCTGGGAAAACAGGTATGTCCTCAGGCCAGCTTGCGTGTTGCAGGAACTGCTCACGTGTCATCATAGGACGCTCTACAAAAGGGACACAGACTTGCAGCTGGAGTACCTGCATAGAATCATGTATGCCAATCATGGCACGCTGAGTCTCCGCCATCTAATCCCAATTATAATTGTACACGGCCTGCTGAAACGGATCGAATCCTTGAGCAAAAGCACCACCAGGACCATCAGTAGTCCCGGTATCACCAACAGCTGTACTAGCACGGAAGTTCTTCGGCCTACAGTACTTGTCCACATATCGATCATCGATCACGGACGAAATCATTACCTGCCTGCGGGAGGGTAACTTCACTCTCAATTGTACGCACAAAGCCATGATAAGACATGGGAAAGCAAGGGGGAAATTCACTCGCGCCCCCTCTTTTTGCCCACTCTCAACCACGGACTTTATCTCATCCGCAATGATCCTTGCCACACAGATATGCACATTAGTCAAAATACAGTGGACCAAGTGTGCCACTGGGATCGACACGGTAGATGTGTGTGACTTGGGCTTAATGTTGGTCAAAATCAGTAGCAAAATCAACTGGGCAATAAGTATCAAATCCTCACGGTGATATCTCACAGCAACCCCAAATGGGTTTCTCTCTACACTTTTTCCCTCCAACAACAGGGCCTCTGAAATAGCATCAGTATTCCTATGGAGCCTCAAATCTCTGTGATAAGCATCAATCTCATTAGCACCCAAATTGAGCGGTTCTCCGAGTACCCTGTTAATAGCATCCCAATCAAAAGCAACCTGACGTCCTGACACTTTTGTAGTCCAAGTGAAAGGTTCGTCGTCATTTGGCAGTGCGTCCGCATAGAACTCGCGCACTATCTCGATATTGTAGCTGTCGGGTGGAGAGATTAACTTGTCCCATTTTTTTACTGTTAATTAACCCCGCGAATGTCCAATAATCGCCTTGTGGACTGATAATGATCCTCTTCTCATGAAAAATATATCTTTTTTCCAACGCCACATAATGCGCGGCTTGCTTCGGACCAACGAATCGATCGATGTCGCTTTTTTCTAGCTCCGAACCTGAATGCCATCTGCACAACACATAGAAAAGGGACAACACATAACCACAAGACAGATGAGTAATTAACAGAAAAATAAGATACTGTCATGGTCGCTACAGCTTCGCTTAGCGAAGACCCAGCGAAGATTCGCTACAGGTTCGCCTAGCGAATATGCTAGCGAATGTTATGGGTATCTGAATTCTCCACTATTATCCATCCAATTTCAGATAAACCAAAGTCTTATGTGTTGCACCCTAAAATTTGCTCAACCTATTTTACCTGGTTTATGTTTCAATTGCATTATTATTCGTATAGTCACACCATGTACATGGTCCAAACATTTGCATATCATAACATAGCAAGTCATCTAACAGGGGATCAAGTGCCATTCTTATCTAAGGAAGCACTTCAAGGGGCCTTATTCAAGCTGAAGAATATCCAAGTCATCAAGAAATGGGTTGAAGCTTTGAGGAGATTTGAATGTCAACAAGTGGATTTCTCTCCTAACTTGAAGTGTATTGAGGGTCATAAATGGGGTATGAAGCATGGAATTATGAATTTGAGGTGTGTATGGATCCTATGGGAGGCCTAGAGATCTCTATGGAAGCTTAGACAAGTCATGATGTCAAGTTCAAGAACCACAGTTGAGGAGTGTACAAGTAGGGTTTCATCTGGGTAACCCTAGGTCGAGGAGAGTAGAGAAAGGGCATCAAGACCTAGCTTTAAGTCATGGAAGTCATGGATTGAGATGTTAAATCATGTGTATGAATTATTCAAGATCAAATTCAAGAGAATCAAGAGTGGTTGGAGGTGTTGAGACAGGGTTCCTAGGGTAAAATCCCCTGTATAGCACTAGACTTCCAAGCCACACAAGTCCAAATAAAAGTTTCAAATGGATTCTTGGCCAACATGAAACTTGTATAGCTTCTCAATAGCTTTAATTTGATTACTAGAAGTCTTCAAGAAGATTTGTGGAACTCAAGTTATGGTTCTTGCAAGTTATGTGTCACCAGAGGACACTGAAATTTATCTGTGAAAGTCACTTGACTTCCAAGAAACTGTTTCCCATCAAGGAATTTTCAAATGGATTCTTGGCCAACATAAGAATTGTAGGGCTTGATCTTAGCTTTAATTTGAGTACTAGAAGTCCTCAAGAAGATTTGTGGAACTCAAGTTATGATCTTAGCAATCCAGGGGTATTTTGGGAAAGTTGAATTATAGGTCATTTTCCAACATAGGTCAAAATCTCTATTTTCCACTCCTCAAATGGAAAAATGTTCAACACGAGATGTGCTTAAAATGATGTTTTTAGGTCAGATAAGAATTCATGGGTGATTGAAATGGCTTGTATCACAAAGTTGCCCAAAATGGCCTAAAAAGGGAGATTTTTCAAATGATTCAAAGGAGGGAAATTGGGATTTTTGAGATATGAGGCATACACATGGCATATGGGTAGTCATTTTGAATGGAAATTGGATTTTAATCACATTGGAAATTCCACAATTTTGAGATGAGCCATGGTTTTATGAGTTGCTTTGGAAATGGCTTTCTTACATCATAAGTAACATATGCAAAACCACTCTTTAGAGCATAACCAAGGCCTTAACCCTTGCCAATCCATTCAAAATATCATTTGGAGAGAATTTGGATCAGAATCAAGGTATTGAAGCAAGCTAAAACTCAGCTGCCATGTATGAACTTATCATGGTAATTTCAAATGCAAGAGATATTGAATTTCTCACATAGATCATTCCTGAAGTTTCTAGAGCATTCCTACAAGTTCTATATAAGGTTTGTGATTGATTCAAGGCATTGGTTGGTGAAGATTGAGAGAGATTGGAGAGATATAATTCTGAATTTGCTCCTTGCAAAACAGAATCGATTACATCATTTTGATCCATTTCAATCCAAACTTTTGCACTCAGTGTCTTTATCTTGAGTTGTTGAGTGAATTCATGAAGATTTCTGGCCAAGATTGTTGAAGAATCAAGAGATTGCAACTTGAGTTCGAAGCTTGCAAATCAGAATCGAATTTGGTGATTCAAGAGGATTAAACACAATTGATTGCATACAGAAGCTTTATCAAGCATCATTGAACATATCTGGAAAGTTTTAGAGTGTGGCTTGAAGGATTCATCACTCTGTTCATCAAAATTTCGCAAGTATGTAAATCTCATCGTGCAACTTAGTATAGGCATAATTGTTAGGTTTTAAATGGTTAGATTCATTATAGATGATGGTTAGGACGTTTCTGGATTGGTTTGGAGTTGATTGGTGACAATTAAGATGGATGATCAATTTCTGTTTGAGCTTGGTTCTTGTGATTCTTGGAGGATTAATGGTGTTTAGATGATGGTAATTGATCAGTGTAACATGTAGTTCATGTTAGTACCTTTAATTTTGAGAATGGTGACCATTGAGACTTGGTGATTTCTCTGCAACTTTAATCGGGTTTGGCTTTTAAGGGTGAATCAATGATTTTGGAGGTCGTATTCATGATCAGGGTGAAAAATTAGGTGGGATACGGTATTTGGTTGCAAAGATTGGTGAGGTTTTGAAGTGGGCTCGCGGGAGAAGACGGTGTTTTCCACCGTGGACCATCGCCTGAGAATAGTTTCAGGCCACCTGAGATTGTTGGAGAAGATGAGCGAGAGACCATTGGATTAGTCTGAGAAGAGACTTTGTATGCGTATCCAAGGGCCACGATTCAAACTTAGAGATTGCCTCCAATTGCCAAAACGCCCCGTTTCAATAATTGAGGTGGCAGCCCAGGTCATCCCCAGTCAGCAACCTACGTGGACGCGCCCTCAACTCTTGGATCTGATTACCAGTCTTATGATCCATTGGCTCACGTTTTATCTTCAGTTTTATTTTCTTAATTCATTTTTTAATTGTTTTAATATTTTGTTTTATTCCATTTTATTTCTAAAATCCATAATAAATCCAATATTGATCCAAAAAATATTTTAAAAATACCTCCATGATCTTGGATTTATTCGTGATTTTATGAAATCAAGAAATCTCATTTTTACCCATTTTTCAATTTAATTTGATTTTCTCCATTTTGTTATTTTCTTTAATTTTGTACATTTGTTACACGATTTTGTGGATTTTATTGTGACTGATTGGTGAATGATTTTGAGATTATTCTTGTTGGATTGATTAGGTTAGGGAAGCATGTACCCTTAGAAATTTTATCACAATTTTGTGAATAAAATTTAGGTTAGTTTGAAAGGTGAATAGGAGAGGTGTTAGAATTAGGGTTTCAAGACAAATAGTTGTAGTGTTGTGCATAGTTTGAGGTTTAAATGGTTGATTTAGGGTTTGGGATTCATATGGGATATTGGGTATAGGGTTAGGTTCCCTTAGAAATTTACCTAGGATTTTCTGATAAGCTTTAGCATTTTATCTGATTTTTGCAACTTGTGTGATGATTGTGGATTTCTCCTTTGGATGTTGGATTTGGTTATGCTTGTGTGGGGCTATTTTGGAGTGCTTTTGGCTTGGGCTTTGCTTGGATGACTTGAAAATCAAATGAAGTTTCTTTGGGATGGCTTAAAGAATCTTGGAGTTGAAGACTTTTCTTTTGTTAGAGGGCTTGTCAGAGGCTTAGGGATTAGGGTTCATAGGAAGAGCAATAGAGTAGTCTTGTTTCTTCTGTCAAACATAGAGAGCTTCTTGTGCCTCTATTCCATCCCATGACACAAGGTCCCCCAAAGAAGTTCCATCTCTCCTTAGGAGGGATGTAGAGCATGCTTTGGTTGGGTAGAACCTTGAGGATACCTTTCACTTGCTATGTTAAGATCTTAGTGATTTCCTTGGGTTGTCGCTGAGCCTCTTAACATCTCAACTTCATCTATCATTAATTGATTCTCTTCTGGAGTGGTTGCATTGAAGAAGGAAACCTATGGAAGGTGAAGTTCAGTGAAGATTGGGGAAGATGAAATTTGGGCCTGTCAGAACTGGTTATCTGTTGAAGCTAGGGTTTTGCTGCTTTGTGTTGAAGTTGTTTACTGGGTGAGGTTCAGGCTTGCTAGAGATGGGACTTATTGAAGATATGAGCTTATCTAAAGCTTGAATATGGGTGAAGAGTGAAGATGGGATCTTGCTTGAAGTTGTTACTGTCAACCTTTTTGCTGTTAATCAACTATAGCTGTCAGAGCTGTTGCTGTTTGAGCTGCTTACTGTAGGAGCTGGTGTTGCTGTCAGAGCTGGTGTTGGATTTTATTTCTGTTTCTGTATTGTTGTTGGCTTGTTCAGCTTGCCCCTTAGGTTTGAAGTGAAGCTGTTTCACTTTGCCTATTGTTTTCCCAGGTTCGAGGTTGAGTGGGACTCCCTTGCCTCGCTTGTATTGATGCATTGCATGCATGTTTACTGTTTACTGTATATCTGTTTCTTTTGTTGTTTATCCCCTAAGATCTCTGATTCCCTCTGTGCAGGAAGGAATTATGACAGACATTAGGTTTTAACCCATGCATGACAACATTAGGTTAGTTTTATTCCCTTTTCAACCCTAGGTTTCTTAGAGCCTCTTTCTCTTCTATCTCAAACAAATTCAAAACACAGTAATAAGGATAATCGATGTCGTACGCTATGAGCCTTAAGCTATTTGAGAGAGGATTGCTGGAGGGTCACTCTTCAGTAATCTGACTGCTTAGTGTGTTACCCTTAGGGTGACATACGACGTAGTCACTCTCAAATCATAGTCTCTAATGCGTCAGAGATTGCAAACATCTTAAAAAACAGTTCTTGCGTAAAAGACTGAAAACAAACATCAAAGTGTCATTTTTGTCCGCTTGGACTCCTAATCAGAAGAAAACCTTTTCAGAAGGATCTAAAAAACAGTCAGACAAATTTGTGTCTTCCGTGGCCCGAACTACGTTTGCTCTGATCTTTCATGTTGTATGAAAGTACGTAGGCATAGGATGTCGTATCCTAGCGAGCAAAATTCCCCTCCTTTCCCGTAGGTAGGCGAACTACGTTGACTTTGATTTCTCGTTCCAGACGGGAATACGTAGGCATAAAGTGCGATACTTTTCCGAGTCATTTTCTTTTCTTTTAACCCTTGACCGTTTAGGGTAGATAGAATAACAACTCGTACTAGAAAACAAGCGTGGATCCCATCGAGTACGACGGACGTGAGGGGTGCTAATACCTTCCCCTTGCGTAACCGACTCCTGAGTCCAGGATTTGGTTGCGATGACCATTCCTTTCCCGTTTTGCGTTAGGTTTACTCTGAGTGTTTCCTTTCCCTACGTTGGGAGAAATAACGCACGGTGGCGACTCTTCTGTCATAGCCGGCGCCGATTTTCGTAGTAGCGACAGCTGGCGACTCTGCTGGGGACTACTTTGGTTCCCTATGCGAGTCAATCCTAGCGCTTGTTTGCGCGTCATGGGTATTGTATAGATTTACTTTTCTGTCTTTACTTTCCGCATTTTATTATCAGCTTTATATTGTTATTGCTGTTGTGGGAAGGGGGTGATCTGTGGAGAGATAAGCCGGACCTGGGCTTGAGGTTACACCTAGACTTAGAAGTAGAGAGTAGTGGTTAGCCTGCTTGCTTAGCTCGCACCAGCTAGCCGCGAAATCTGCGCTCGGACGAGATTCTCTTTGATGCTTCTTGCCTGGCCCTTAGGGCTCGACAAGTTGTCTGACCCGAGGATTGTCGACTCTGGGGACCGATCAATTGGAAGTTGGCTAAGTGAGGCCTCTTCAGGATATGATGATGCCACACCTTCTGGGTATCGTATCATCAGTCTTGAAAGTCTGTGACACCAACGACCGCATAGGATGCCGTACCTTGCGTCAGTTGATAAGGCACCTACCTGTGAGGGGGATTGGGGCATGCAGGAAACTTGACCTCCAGATCACCCGGTTTTCCTGATTTTGGATCAGTATGTGTGGTTACCTGGGTTTCTTCATCAGAGCTTTGGTATGAGTCTGTTGAGACCAGGCTGGAGCATCATTTTGGTTTGTCGAGAGCAGGTTTGAGCAGTATTGTGAGCCTATGAAGACAAATATTATGGATGGATCTCCTCAGCAACATATCACTTGATCCCTGTTGCATGTTTGCATATTGCATTGTTGCATACTCATTTTGCATATCATTGACGTGTATTTATGTTGCAGGTGTGTTCATTCCCCTCTGATTCTAGTGTATCTTCTGGCCAGACATGGGGTCCACGAAGAGGACATTTGCTTATCGGTTGCATTCACCTGATATTAGTTCCTTGCTGGGATTGGTTGCTCTAGCAGATGAGAGAGTGAGGTCTGAGTTCAGAGTATCCTATGGGAGATTGCTTAGTTTGTTGTACAACCCTTCCGCATTTGAGACAACTGGGGTGTATACTTTGATGCAGTTTTATGAGCCGCAGTTGAGATGTTTCTTATTTCCCGACTATATTCTGACACCCACTCTAGAGGAGTATTCTGCTATGTTGGGAGCTCCCGTGTTAGATCAGATGCCCTTCATACATATTGATGCTGAGCCTGAGTTGGCTACACTTGCTGAGATTGTCAGTTTAGACGCTTTTGAGTTCCCTGGAGGGTTGGTCAAGCTGAACGGAGCTTATGGTTTTCACCTGGCTGTCCTGGTTGAGAAGGCTACACAGTGCGCGAATAGTGGATGTTGGGTTGCCTTCAGTGCCATCCTAGCTGTCTGCATATATGGGGTTGTCTTGTTTCCCAATGTGCCAGATTTTGTCGACTCAGATGCCTTCTTGATTCTTGCCTCGAAGAATCCAGTTCCTACTCTCTTGGGCGATGTTTATCATTCTATTCACTATAAGAATGAGAAACGTCGTGGCAAGATGTTTCCTGCTGTCTTCCTCTTTTGTACAGGTGGTTCCAGGGGCATCTTTCGAAGACAGGACCTTTTGTTGATGTTGTTGATACTTTGGATTGGTCTTCCCGGTTGATGGGGCTGTCTGCTGAGAACATCATTCGGTTCGATCGGAGCATGCTTGGCACTGATATTATATATAGTTGCAGTGGCTTTCCGAATGTCCCTTTGATTGGACGGAAAGGCTGTATCAACTATAACCCTTCTCTGCTGGTGAGACAGTTCGGTTATGCTTTGAGGAACGCTCCTATTGAGAAGGAGATACAGGAATCTCTGTATCTCACAGGCTTATTAGACGCGGCTGTTTTGATCAGATTGAGACATGCATGGGCTAACATCCATAGGAGAGGGAAATCTTTGCTTGGTAAGAGCAACAACAAAGCTTATGATCCTTATTTGGTTTGGATCCGCGAGAGAGCTAGTATTTCCTTGATGCCTTATCCTACTGCGGAACCCCTGTATCTTCCAATGATTGAGGTACTTACTTCGGTAGAGAGTGAGAAGTATAACAAATTGTTGGCCGAAAACGAAGAATTGAAGAAAGCCAATGATGAGTCAGAGAAAGAGATCTTCTAGTTGCGTCATGAGAAGAATGAAGCTACCTTCACTGTGAGGGAACAAACTGAATTGATTAATAGGTTGGGTTCGGAGTTGACGGAAGAGACCAACAAGAAAGAAAAAGTGGGAATAGCCTTGAACGGTGTTAGCAAGGTGCTTACTTCCAAGAAGGAACTCTTAAGCAAAGCTTATTCCCGCCTCAGCAAGTGGGAAACTGTGGAATGCCACGCTTACCAAGCGGAAGGAGCGTGAAGACGAACTGAAGCTGCAGATTGCCACGCTAGAGGCACAAATTAGAGCCCAATACGCAAAGATTGCCGAAGAGACATCACTTAGGAGCGCTGTTGAGCTTAGAGTAAGTGACCTTGACGAGAGGCCGAGAGGTTGTAAATTGTAGGCCGGCTCCAAGAGATGCAGACTCGACGAGTGTTTTGGCGAAGGAACCTGCAAGGAAGACGCCAAAAAGCTGAGATCCACTGCCGAGCGGCATGCATTATTGATATAGGAGCTGATCTCCCGACTAGGGCATTCTAAGACGTTGAGGATATTGGAGGATGTTAGAGCATGCCATTTGGCCTGATTTATCTTTGCCTTGCTTTTGTTATTTGTACTTGTATTTTGACCATCGCCAGGCTTGTTGGCCGAGGTCTCTTCAGTTGTATTCAGTTGGACTCTTGTACTCAGACTCTTGGCGTTTGTTTATATATGAGGGTTTTCTGATTCCTTGCTTGCTTGATGGGGACCCCATTGTCATGATGGCCTTCTCTCCGAAACTAGAATCGGGGGGAATATAACCTGTAGCATATTTACACATTTGCATCTGCATTCATCTTGCATGACCGGTATTCTCGAATCTGTATCTTATTTCCTGCATCTTCAGGTTTTTCAGGATTGACGACCAGAGAGTCCACCGCTACTCAACCCGAAACAACTGCAAGAGAATCATGGATCAAGTCCAAGTGGAGATGCAGGAAATCCGCGAGAAGCTGAATCTGTTCATGCAAGCAATGGAGAATATCGCTAAGGGCCAGGAAAGCCTCCAAACTTTGGTACAGCCGCTGCTGACGCGGACTAATGGGAATGGCAATAATGACCACAATTCTGCGCACGTTGAAACTATTTCGGAAGATGGGCCCCCTACGCCTGTAGTTCCCCCTGTAGTGACCCCACCTGTTGTGATTGTAAACGACGGCGCTGGCGCTGGCAATGGTAACACAGGGAATGGAAATGAGACTGTTGCTAACCATGTTGGATTTGGGGACGCCAACCAAGGCGGTGGTAACAACAATGGCGGTAATGGTTTCGGCAACAATGGTTTTGGCTACAATGACCAGGGATTTGATTACTTCAATCAGGACGGGAAATTCGGCTTCAACACTCAGGGTTTCGGTTATGATGGTTTTGGTAACGCTAACCAGGGGTATGGTAGATTTGGTAATATGAATGGTGCTGGGGTGATTCCTGTCAACACTGGGTTTGGACCTGTTAGGGTCAACCAGGGTTTCGGTAACGGGGGACGAGGTCCCATGATCAATCAGCAAGGGTTTGGTCGCAACACTGGTTACGACGGATATGGAAATGAAAATGTGAATTGGGGTGAAGACCGCTAGGAGGACGCCTTTTCTGGAAGAGGTGTGGGGTTTGAAGGACCTGTTGATCCTGTGCAGAGGATCAGAATGCTTGAAGAACAGATGAAGGGGGTAGTAAGTCAGAACTCCACCGGTTTGGATATGACTACAATGGGCTTGGTACCAGGGCTGAGGGTGCCGTTGAAATTCAAGGCTCCCACTTTTGAAGGGTACAAGGGGGACACTTGCCCTAAGGTCCATGTCCGCTCTTACTACAGGAGGATGTCCGCGTATTCAGATGATGAAAGGATGCTCATGCATTTCTTTCAGAATAGCTTGTCAGGACCTTCACTTGAATGGTATATGGGGCTGGAGCCCACGCAGATCAAAACCTGGAAGTAGTTGGTTGATGCTTTTGTGACACATTACAAATACAACAGCGATCTGGCGCCAAACCGGGTCCAATTGCAGGGTTTGTCACAGAAGAACGGTGAAAGTTTTAAAGAGTATGCGCAAAGGTGGCGCGATATGGCAGCGAGGGTGCATCCTCCTTTAATTGAAAGGGAGATGAATGACATGTTCATTGGGACATTTACAGGGGTGTTCTACAAAAAATTGTTTAGTGTGTCATTGAGCAGTTTCTCAGATTTGATTCTTATGGGGGAGATGATTGAGAACAGGATTAAAGTTGGAAGGTTCCAAGCAGGTGAGTCTACTTTAACAGGAGGTGCCAGAAAATCATTTGGTGGTAGACGACAGGGTGATACTAGTGTCGTGTTTGGTAGCAGGGGCAGGGGCAGAGGAAGAAATCAGTATGTTCAGCCACAACAGATAGCTAGTGTCACTATCCCTTTTCCTCAACAAGGGCAGCCTCAGCCACAACAACAACAACCACAGCAACAACAAGGACAAAATCCTGGCCAGAGAAGGATACAAAATGCGAGACAGAAAAGAGTATTTGAGGCACCTCCTTCCACGTATGCAGAACTCCTCTAGACCCTGCTAGGGTTGAACTTGGTTGAAAAAAGGACTTTGGCACCACCTACAGGGGAGGTACTTCCTTACGGATATGATGCCAACAAGCATTGCGAATTCCATTCCGGGGCACCCGGGCATGATGTAGAAGCTTGTCAGGCATTTAAACACAAAGTTCAGGATTTATTGGATAACAAAGCTATTAACTTTGGACAGGCGGGTCCAAATATTGTACAACAGCCTATGCCCAATCATGGGGCAAATGCCATCTTGACAGAGGAGAATCTGAATCTAGTGATGGATGTCAATGAGCTGAAGACACCGTTGGGCGAGATTAAAAGCACGCTGTTAAAAGGGGGTGTATTCCCGGGTTGTGATGAATTTTGCTTGGATTGTTGGACCCGGCCAGAGGGTTGTAATGAGTTGAAGCAGGGCATTCAGGCTATGATGGATGAAGGTACCTCGCAATTTGATAGAATCGCGGTTGAAAATCCTGTAGAGGCGTTGTGTGATGAGCTGAACGATGTTGCAACGGTGACGATTCCGAGGAAAACAATAACGATAACGGCGCCTGCCAGGCGGCCGACGATCACAATTACTAAAGCAGGACCAGTCCTTTTTGAGAGTACTAAAGCAGTGCTGTGGACTTACGGGTTGGAGGTATATTGTGATGGTGAGAGAATTGAAGTCAATGGACAACCAGTTGGGGTTGTAGATAATGTTGTCGGAACAGGGGGTATGACCAGAAGCGGAAGAATCTTCACGTCGCCCGAGGTAGAGGCAGAAAGATTAGCCAAGGTAGCTGAGGGTGGTCCTTCTCAGTCGAATGAAAAGGAAACGTCACTTAAGGATGTGGAGGAGTTTATGAGGCTCATTCGTAAAAGTGATTACAAAATCGTGGAGCACCTCCATCAAACGCCGTCGAAAATTTCCATCCTATCATTGCTGTTATGTTCCGAGGCCCATCGGAACGCTTTGCTGAAGATTCTAGACACGTCATTCGTTCCTCAAGAAGTTTCTGTTAATCAGTTAGAAGGGGTGATGGCGCATGTCAACGCGGGGCACAGTTTGGGCTTCACAGACTTTGATTTGACTCCGAGAGGGCGAGAGCACAATATGGCATTGCATGTGTCAGTAGAATGCCGGGGCACGGTCATGTCCCATCTTTTAGTAGACACTGGATCTTCCCTGAATGTGCTACCGAAGAAAGCCATGATGAAGTTAGATATCAGGGGGATTATCTGCACGCCCAGTGACTTAGTGGTGAGAGCGTTCGATGGAACGAGGAGGTCAGTTTTCGGATCAATAACATTACCGTTGCAGGTGGGGCCTGAAATATTTGAAACGGAATTCTATATAATGGACATCCAGCCAACGTATAGTTGTCTCCTTGGGCGCCCATGGATCCATGCTGCCGGGGCAGTCACATCCACGTTACACCAAAAGCTGAAGTATATGGTGGGGGATAGTGTTGTCACTGTTTGTGGAGAGGAAGGTATTCTGGTTAGCCATTTGTCTTCATTCAAATATGTCGAGGTCGACGGCGAAATACACGAAACACCTTTTCAAGCCTTCGAGGGGTTGCGAATTAAAGACAAGGCTCAGGGTTCCATCAAAATATCAGATGTGGCAGTGTCATCTTACAAAGAGGCTCAAGCTCTAGTGCAGGCAGGCAAAACCAAGGGCTAGGGCAGGTATTGGAGATTCTCGTGAAGAATGACAAGTTTGGGCTTGGATGTCATCCTTCGTCATCCGTATCCTCTTCAGGAACGCCCAAGTTCAGAGGGCCGATAACCATTACACCAAATGGGGTGAGCTTCGAGACTATCAATGCTATTTCCGATGCTGAAGACGGAGATAGCGACTGTGATATGGACGCGTGGATCAAGCCAAGCGTGCCAGGACAAAGTCTCTGCAATTGGTCAATCCGGGAAACTGTTCCTGTGACAACTAAACAGTAATGATTTATTTTCTTAATTGTTGAATAATCCTGTGTCCTACCCGGGGAATAATGATTTTGCTTAGGGCCATTCGGTTATGTACATTACATTGTTTAATCATGAAATAAAGGCGTTTTTCATATACAAATATTGTGATCCCTGTTTTTCCGTTTTTGTGTTTTACAATAAAATGGCAATGTGGTTATTTGCTTTGTATGCGTTTTGAAGCATTTAACCATTTCCTTTGCAGGATTACTATTTCAGATGACATCTATGAACCGCCTATGACTCACTTCGACTTCGAGCACCCGATATTTCAGGCTGACGAAGAGATTATGGAAGATGGCGACGTACCAGAAGAGTTAACCTGGTCATTGAAACAAGAAGAAAGAATCATTCTGCCTCATGAGGAAGTCATTGAGATTATCAATTTGGGGTCGGAAGAGGTTGTGAGAAACATCCGTATAGGGGTTGCGTTGCAGAGCGACATCATGCAAAGGTTGGTTGAGATGCTCAAAGAGTATAATGATATATTTGCTTGGTCGTACGAGGATATGCCTGGGTTGGATACGGATATGGTTGTTCACCGTCTGCCATTGCGAGAGGAATGTCCGCCTATTAAGCAGAAACTCCGAAGAACTAGACCGGATATGGCTGTGAAGATCAAGGAGGAAGTTCAGAAACAGTGGGATGCTGGTTTCCTAGCTGTTACAAAATATCCCTCATGGGTCGCTAATATCGTGCCAGTGCCAAAGAAAGACGGTAAAGTGCGAATGTGTGTAGACTATCGTGATTTGAACAAAGCGAGCCCGAAGGATGACTTTCCACTTCCTCACATTGATGTGCTGGTTGATAACACTGCTCAGTTCTCCGTATTCTCCTTCATGGATGGCTTCTCGGGTTACAATCAGATCAAAATGGCTCCAGAAGACATGGAGAAGACTACCTTCATTACTCCCTGGGGAACATTTTGCTACAAAGTGATGCCCTTCGGATTGAAGAACGCTGGGGCAACATATCAACGTGCTATGACGACTCTCTTGCATGACATGATGAACAAAGAGATCGAGGTTTATGTTGATGATATGATTGCCAAATCCTAGACGGAGGAGGAGCATTTGGTTAATCTGCTGAAACTGTTCAAGAGGCTTAGGAAGTTCAGGTTGAGACTGAACCCTAACAAGTGCACCTTCGGAGTGAGATCGGGTAAACTGTTGGGGTTTATCGTGAGCGAAAAAGGAATAGAGGTTGATCCTGCGAAAATAAAAGCAATACAAGAAATGTCGACGCCTAAAACAGAAAAAGAAGTGCGGGGTTTTTTAGGGAGGTTGAACTATATCGCCCGGTTCATATCTCACTTAACGGCGACGTGCGAGCCGTTATTCAAGTTGTTGAAAAAGGATCAGGTTGTGACCTGGAATGAAAATTGTCAAAAAGCGTTCGACAAGATAAAAGAATACTTGCAGGAACCTCCTGTTTTGATACCCCCAGTGGCCGGGAGACCTCTGATTATGTATTTGACAGTTCTTGAGGAAAGTATGGGTTGTGTTCTCGGTCAACACGACGAGACCGGACGTAAAGAGCATGCGATCTACTATTTGAGTAAGAAGTTTACTGACTGTGAGTCCAGATACTTAATGCTCGAGAAAACGTGTTGCGCGCTAGCCTGGGCTGCCAAACGTTTGAGGCAATACATGCTGAATCATACAACCATGCTAATTTCAAAGATGGATCCAATCAAATATGTGTTTGAGAAGCAAGCACTCTCCGGAAGAATTGCCCGATGGCAGATGGTGTTAACCGAATACGATATCCAATATGTCTCGCAAAAGGCTATTAAAGGTAGCGTTTTGTCAGAATACCTTACGGAGCAGCCTGTTGAGGACTACCAATCAATGAGGTTTGATTTTCCTGACGAGGATATCATGCACCTGAAGATGAAAGATTGTGAAGAACCGTTGCCGGGCGAAGGACCAGAGTTGGGTTCCAAGTGGCAGTTAATATTTGACGGAGCTATAAATTCCTATGGTAGCGGAATAGGCGCGATTATCACTACTCCTCAGGGGTCGCACATCCCCTTTACTGCCCGATTGACCTTTCCCGTTACCAATAATGAGGCTGAATATGAGGCTTGCATCATGGGTCTGGAAGAAGCTATTTGTAACAACCCGAATTTCATTAAATAATTAGTTATAGTAATTAATTGATTGAGTGGGATTTTTATTAATATTGGAAATTAATTTTTATTAATTGGAAATTAATAGAGAATTGAGAGAGAAAGTAGAAGAGGAAAGAAAAGATAGTAAGGAAAAAAAATAGAAGAGAAAGAGGGAAGAAGAAGAGAAAGGGAGGAGAAGAAGAGGAAAGTGGAAAATCATCAAGAACCAACATCAAAGCTCCGATTAATCGAGGTAAGGGTGAGAAACATTGCTATTTGATCATTGTATACTATTATGTATGTTGGGTTTGGATTGTGGGGTAGTTTCCATCCTTTTCCATTTAGGGCAAAGTTGGATTTAATCGGTAGAACTGTGATTTAATCGGTTAAAATCTTAAATAGATGATATAGAATAGTCTAGAATTGTTAGACTAAGAGTATTGGAGTTGGATTCGTGAGATTTGGAGTTTTTGGAGTTGGTTGAGTTGGATAACAGTAAGTGAAAAACAAAATACGCAGACACTCGCTAGGCGAGCAGGTCGCGAATGTTCGCTAGGAGCTCGCTCAGCGAACAAGTAGCGAATGGTCCCAGACTTGGACAGAATGGATTTTGGTGTGTTCGCTAGTAGCGAAAGTGTAGCGAAGAGATAGCAAATGGTTCGCTGGGAAGCTCGCTGTAGCGAGCAGGTAGCGAAGGAAGTCAGTAACTTCTGTTGAGATTCGCTAGCATGTTCGCCAGGCGAACAAGCAGAGAATGCTCGCTAAGAGTTCGCTTAGCGAAGGAGTAGCGAGTATGATAGGTTGATGTTTTATTTGAGATTTATCCATAGGTTGATTGTGTGGTTCGACTATGGTTTATTGCTTGATTAATCGCATAGTTTATGTACTATTGTGATGATGTGTGCTGTGGGTAGCCTACGGGCGTGAATCCTAGAATTGTGATTTGAATGTTAATTGCATCAAGTATAAATACATGTGAACATAATAGGTGATTATGTGTGTATTATTTAATGAACTTGTGAATGCTTGATGTGTATACAATTATGTGATGAGTGTGCATGAGTACATTGTGAATATGAGTGCATAACTTGTAATTGTATGATTGGTATTGTGATGTAAATACCTTGATTGTTGTGATATATGTTGTATGTGCAATCATTGTGTAATTCTTGAAGAGATGAATTATTAAATTCATGAGATTAAGATGCGAGAACGGTCTTAAGTGCATTGTTGTGGTTGATTGTATATGCATCATTTAGTCAAGAGGCAATGTCCGTTAGTTTCGTGGAAACTAGTGGCTTGTCCCAAACCTAGAAGAGTGGGTTTGAAGGCTTAGAGGACGGGCCTTTGTTGTTATCGGTCTAGAAGAGTGGACCCGGTTTAATGTAAAAACCGAAAAATGATAACGGGTTATCGGTCTAGAAGAGTGGACCCGGTTTAATGTAAAAACCGAAAAATGATAACGAGAGTCGGTACCGCATTGCATGAGTTGCATTGAATTGTTGAGTCACATTGATATATGATATATGCATGAAGAGATGCTTATAGGTGAATGATCAATTGTGGAAATGTGAGTGTATGCATGATGTGGGAATGCTTTTGTGAATATTCATGTTGTCTATATATGTGTGGTAAATATATATGACTATGAAATGAATTTGTGGTGAGAAATATGGAGTTGAATTATATGATTACCTATATATATATAATCTTATGCATTGATCATTATGGTAATATTTCTCACCCTTATGCTGTTTTATAATGCTCTACGAGGCATTGCAGATTAGGATGCTGGAGTCTTTCTTTTGTGAAGTATAGCTTCATTCTTTTGAGTCGGACTGCTCTGATTATGTAACACCGGGTAGTTAGGCTGGTATAGTATTCTTTTGTGATACATTGCGATGTATCAGCTGATGTGGCTTGTAATTACCTGACATGATGTATTAATCTGGATATCTTATGTGTATGTGAATTAATATTTTGGAAATGATTAAATGATTTTATCTTCCGCTTAAATTTTAAGGTTGAAATGTGATTTCTAAAACTATGAAAATGTTACATATTTTATGGAGCAAATGTTAAAGTGTTTCTTTGGTGAAATTGTGACATTCTCCCTTTATACCTTATTCTACAATTTTCACTCTGAGAAATTTGTATATGCATTATTTGGGGGTATAGAAGGGGGTGTTACAATAGTGGTATCAGAGCAGGTCGGTCCGTCCGGCCAAGTTGTTAGAGTGTTTTCCCTGTGTGTTATTGATATGCGTGTGTTGCATTATCAATATTGGTCGTTCTTACGTGGTTCTGTTGTTGGAATTAGTAAGATGGTTGCAGGGAGGAACGATGAAGCGATCGCAGAAGCTTTGACAAGGTTGGCGGGAGCGATTGGGCAGAATCCTCCGGCCAATGTGAATGCGGGGAATGTTGTTGAAGATGAATTCCGTGCTTTGAGAAGGTTCCAAAGGAACAATCCCCCGATTTTCAAAGGAACCCATGAACCTGACAAAGCACATATTTGGTTGAAAGCTGTGGAGAAGATTTTTCGGGTTATGAATTGCTCAGATGCACAAAAGGTGCAGTTTGGAACTCACATGCTCGAAGAAGAAGCTAAAGATTGGTGGGGTAATACTCGCCAAAGATTTGAGGAAGAGGATATTGTGATCACTTGGGATCTGTTCAGAGAGACTTTCCTGGAGAAGTATTTTCCAGAGGATGTGCGAGGGAAGAAAGAGATTGAATTTCTTGAGTTAAAGCAAGGTAATTCGACGGTAGCGGAGTATGCGGCAAGATTTGAAGAGTTGATCAAATTTTGTCCTCATTACAACACTGCTAATGCCGAGAGATCTAAGTGTCTCAAGTTTGTGAACGGTTTGAGACCCGAGATTAGACAAGCTATTGGATATCAGGAAATCAGGCGGTTTTCTGAGTTAGTGAACAAGAGCAGAATCTATGATGAGGACAGTAGGGCTCGGTCTAGCCACTACAAGAATTTAAGTGATAAGAAAGGAAAAGGTCAATTCAGAGGAAAACCTTATGTGACTCCTGCAGACAAAGGGAAGCAGAGAATGGGTTATGGCAAGAGGCCAAGTGGGGGAGTTTCTACTCCGGTTAGATGCTATAACTGTGGTGAAGCGGGACATCATGCTCCCGAATGCAAAAGTGTTGAACAGAAGTGTTTCAAGTGTGGCAAGCCAGGCCACAAGGCTCTTGAGTGTAGAAGCGGTACCGGTGTGACTTGCTACAACTGTGGTGAGAGAGGGCACATTAGTACCAAGTGTGATAAGCCTAAGAAGAATCAAGGGAGCGGAAAAGTGTTCGCTCTATCTGGATCTGAGACTGCTGGCGACGATCGATTGATCCGAGGTACGTGCTTCATTAATGGTACACCATTGATCGCTATAATTGATACCGGAGCTACGCATTCTTTTATTTCTTTGGATTGTGTTAAAAGGTTGAATCTTGAGTTGTCTGTGATTGGTGGCGGTATGGTTATTGATACTCCTGCTATGGGTTCGGTAACTACACCGTATGTCTGTTTGAATTGCCCGTTGAGTATCTTCGGTAAAGATTTTGGAATTGATTTAGTGTGTCTTTACCTAGACCAACTCGATGTCATCCTTGGGATGAATTGGTTGGAATTCAACCGGGTATATATTAACTGTTTTGACAAGACAGTTATTTTTCCGGAATCGGACGTTGCAAGAGATTTGTTTATGACAGCGAGACAAGTGAAAGAATCAGTGCAAGATGGAGCTAAGGTATTTATGCTTATGGCAACTTTGAGAATTGGTGGAAGTGAAGAGATTGGTGCTTTACCAATTGTTAGAGATTTTCCGGAAATTTTCCTTGGAGAGATAAAGGATTTACCACCGGAGCGAGAGGTGGAGTTTTCAATAGATTTGATTCCTGGGACTCGTCCGATATCGATGGCTCCTTATCGTATGTCGGCATCAGAATTGAAAGAGTTGATGAGTCAACTTGAGGATTTGCTTGAAAAGAGGTTTATTCGTCCGAGTGTGTCGCCGTGGGGTGCACCGGTGTTGTTGGTTAAGAAGAAAGAGGGTTCTATGAGGCTCTGTGTGGATTACAGACAGTTGAACTGTAACGCCCCGATTTTGACTATTCCTTTTTCGTTGAGTCCTTTTTGGTTTAATTGGGCGAATATTATTTGAATGTGGAAATTGTGTGGAAATATGTTAAGTTTGCATATTATTCTATTTTAACCGATTTTGGGAGTTTCCGGAGAAAATAGTTTGGAGGGTATTTTGGACATTTCCTATTTAATGTTAAGTGAGATATTTTATGAGATATGGAATTAGTTGATGTTTTGGAAAATAATGAGAAAGATATAAAAGAGGAAATAGAAAGGAAAGAAAAGGAAAAAAAACGAAAGAAGAAGAGGAGAAAGAGAAGAGAAAGAAGAGAAAACCTAGATTCTTCAAGATCAACCAAAGCTTGCGATTAATCAGGTAAGGGTGAGAAGTTTTATCATCTTCATAATGTGTATGATCATGTATGTGCTAGATTGGATTTGTTGGATTATTTTCTATGTTTCCATTTCTAGGTCGGAAGTTGATTTAATCGGTAGAAACTGAGTTTTATCGGTTAGAATTTGGAATAGACGGTGTAGTATAGTCGGATGATGAGTGGGTTGTACTACTGGAACTGATTTGGATTAAATCGGTCGGTTTGTGAGGTTTGGGCTTTTGGACAGCCATGGGAGTTCTGAGTTCGCAGGTTCGCCAGGCGAATGCCAGCGAAGCTTCGCTGGGCGAAGCCCAGCGAGCAGCAGCAAACCAAGTCAGTAGCATCCACCCTGTCTTCGCTGGCAAGTTCGCCAGGCGAATGAGAGTGGCGAAGGTTTGCCAGGCGAGTATGCTAGCGAGTGCTAGCGAGTAATTCCAGAATAAATCCCAATGGTCTTCGCTGGCAAGTTCGCCAGGCGAACGAAGTAGCGAAGGTTCGCCAGAGGCTTCGCCAGGCGAAGGTTAGCGAACACAGCAGCATATTTTTCTTTCTTGTGTTTTCCATTCGTGGATTGGTTGTGTGGTTTGGTTGCGATCATTCCTTGTTTGAGATGATTAATTATATGTTGTTATGTGTGTTGTGGGTAGCCGTATGGCGTGAATCCTAGTTTATGAATTGTGAAGTGTGGAATGTGGCCGTTTGGTATTTTGGTGCATTACTTGAATGTAATAGAAATGCATGATGAGATTATATGATGACTGTATGTATGTATTGTGATATGTATATATAGTGGATGCATAATGAATATATGCAACGAATGTGAAGAATGCATGAGCATGTTCGCAAACGTGGTTGCATTTCAAGAAGTGTATGAAGTACATTCTTGTGCTGTTGACTCTTAGGAGAGTCTGATGAGTGGTGTGACTCTTAGGAGAGTCTGATGAATGAAGTGATTCCTAGGAGAATCTGATGAACGAATTGATTCCTCGGAGACTCTGATGAAAGATGCGATTCCTCGGAGAATCTGCTAAATGAATTGATTCCTCGGAGAATCTGATGAACGGTGTGATTCCTTGGAGAATCTGATGAACGGTGTGATTCCTCGGAGAATCTGATGAACGGTGTGATTCCTCGGAGAATCTGATGAACAGTGTGATTCCTTGGAGAATCTGATGAACGGTGTGATTCCTCGGAGAATCTGATGAACAGTGTGATTCCTTGGAAAATCTGATGAATGGTGTGATTCCTTGGAGAATCTGATGAATGGTGTGATTCCTAGGAGAGTCTGATGAGTGATGTGATTTCTAGGAAGATCTAATGAGTTATAGGATACCCATGAGGGGTGGGAGTGAATTGATTCTTAGGAGAATCTGACGAACGATTAAGTCGATAATGTGTTGCATTTGCGTAGAGTAGCGAGTTGGCCTCTATGATTTGCGTGTTGACATCTGTGCATGATGTATAGCGAAATAAGCATGTTGTGTATGTTTATTAGAATAATGTGAAAGGTGTGAATGACATAATGAAATGCTTGAAGATATATATATATGTATATATATGTATGAATGAATATATGTATATATGTATATGTGTGTAACATGTATGAATGTTCCTGAATGGATATAAACCTTAATGATGCATATTGTTTATGCTTGATGTTCTATTTGTAAATAGACTTTAGTGGATACATTGCGATGTACGATGTGAGTCGTGGTGAGAAAGCGTAAGATGCATGATTGTGGATATGATATATATATATATATATATATATATATATATATATATATATATATATATATATATATATATATATATATATATATATATATATATATATATATATATATATATATATATATATATATATATATATATATATATATATATATATATATATATATATATATATATATATATATATATATATATATATATATATATATATATATATATATATATATATATATATATATATATATATATATATATATATATATATATATATATATATATATATATATATATATATATATATATATATATATATATATATATATATATATATATATATATATATATATATATATATATATATATATATATATATATATATATATATATATATATATATATATATATATATATATATATATATATATGCCTTTATGCATTATTTGTTATGATATTGTTTCTCACCCTTCTGCTGTTTTATAATGCTCTATGAGGCATTGCAGATTAGATTACTGGAGATCTTTTGTGAGGCGTGGCTTCATCCTTTATTTGATCGGCTCTGATATGTAGCACCGGGTAGCTAGGAGTTGTTTTGTTTCTTTTGTGATGCATGTGTATATGTATCTGCTGATGAAAGTTATGTAACCATGTTGGTTGATGATTTGTATATATGAATACATGTGTTAGAGAATTATGAAATATTTGGATGTTCCGCCTTTGTTCTAGATATTTTTCTCGTGGGTGTTACCCCGTTGTTGCATATCATTATATATGAGCAGGTGTTTTATATGTGTGATTTTCGGATAATGTGGCATGTCCCTTTTATACCGTTTTATAAACTTACTCTGATGAAATTTTAAATTTGTGCCTAAATAATTAATTGTATTATTTGGGGGTATAAAAGGGGGTGTTACATTAAGTGGTATCAGAGCCAGTGTTGAGTCAGTTGTGTCTGTCTTGTTGTTTTGATTGGTTAACGGTTGTTTAACCTTGTTGTTATTTTGTGAGTAATCAGAATATGGCAGGTCGTAATGACAATGCTATGGATGCGGCATTGGAGGCAATGGCTAGAGCGGTGCAGGGTGCGCCGAATGTGAACGCTAATGATGAGTTTAGAAAGAACCAGCCGCCGGTATTCAAAGGAAGGTTTGACCCGGACGGTGCCCAGATTTGGTTGAAGGAGATCGAGAGGATCTTTAGAGTTATGAACTGTGTTGAAGGCAATAAGGTGAGACTTGGATCTCACATGTTACGGGAAGAAGCCGATGACTGGTGGATCGGTATGAGGCAAGTGCTTGAAGTAGATGACGAGGATATAACTTGGGATTTATTTCGTTCTGAATTTTTGAGGAAGTATTATCCTGAGAGTGTGAAGGGAAGGAAAGAAATGGAATTCCTTGAGTTGAAACAAGGCAATATGTCCGTGGTGGATTACACGGCTAAGTTTATGGAGTTAGTAAAATTTCATCCTCACTATGACGCGGTGACGGCGGAATTTTCTAAGTGTGTTAAGTACGAGAATGGCTTGCATCCTGAGATCAAGCAAGCGGTGGGCTACCAGAGGATTAGAAGATTTTCGGACTTGACCGAATGTTGTCGAATTTTTGAAGAAGATCGTAAAGCTCGTTCTAATCACTACAAGAGTTTGAAGGAGGAGAAAGAAAAGCGACAAGTAAGGAGTGAACCTTATGTGACGCCAGCTGATAAGGGCAAGCATAGGGAAAACTTTGTTAAGAGATCTGGAGGAGAGGGTTCTGGATCCATTAAATGCTACAAGTGTGGCGAGATGGGTCATAAGTCTTTCATGTGTGGAAAACCCAAGATCAAGTGCTCTAACTGTGGAGTTCTTGGGCATGATGCTAAGGATTGTAGAATGGATGTAGTGAAATGCTACAATTGTGGAGAAGTAGGTCACATCAGTGCTAAGTGTCCTAAACCGAAGCAAGCTTCGGTAAATGGGAAAGTATTTGCGTTGGCGAAGTCAGACACTACCAAAATGAATCGTTGATTTAAGGTACGTGCTTTATTGACAATATTCTTTGAGTACGTTAAGTGTTTGAGATTTTTGTATATTTACTTGTGATGGTAATATGGTTATTGAGACGCCCGCTTCACGGTCGGTAACTACGTCTTTGGTATGATTAAGTTGTCTCTTGACTATGTATGGTAAGGACTTTGTTATGGAACTAGAGTAGATTGTTATCCCCTGTTGGAGAGGATGAGAGTTTCTTGCCCATGGAAGAGTTGGAGAAACTTCTAGTGGACGGGACTCGAGTGTTTAATTTGGCTGCATCAGTGTCAGCAGAGGGTAAGGTTGAACTAGACGTGTTTCCAGTGGTGCGTGACTTCCCAAAAGTATTTCCGGAAGGTGTTGAGGATGTACCGCCGAAGAGAGGAGTTGGATTGAATTCCGTTGATTTGATGGTGAATGAGAATGAAGACTTTAAGATGATGATGTTGGATGAAAGTTTGTATCCGAGATTCAAGCTCATTGGGGTAGAATGACTAGTATGTCATTCCAGATGAGGTATAAGTGTTAGGGTTGTGTTCGCTAGGGTAGAATGACTATGTGTCGTTCCTAGTGAAGAGATCGTCGGGGTAGAACAACCGTGATGTTGTTCCTGGTGGAGGGTATGCGGTGTGCCTGTAACCTCCAATGGAGATTGACGTGGATTGACGATCTTATTTGAGTCATGCGGTATGACTATGATTGTGGTATGGAAGTATGCGTGTAAGAGATCATGTGTAACTTGGAAAATGGAGAGAGGGCGTGAAAGTCGTGTCCGGTATGGTTTGAACCAGGTGATATTTTCGAGGACGAAAATTCCTAAGTGGGGGAGAGTTGTAACGCCCCGATTTCGACTATTCCTTTTTCGTTGAGTCCTTTTTGGTTTAATTGGGCGAATATTATTTGAATGCGGAAATTGTGTGGAAATATGTTAAGTTTGCATATTATTCTATTTTAACCGATTTTGGGAGTTTCCGGAGAAAATAGTTTGGAGGGTATTTTGGACATTTCCTATTTAATGTTAAGTGAGATATTTTATGAGATATGGAATTAGTTGATGTTTTGGAAAATAATGAGAAAGATATAAAAGAGGAAATAGAAAGGAAAGAAAAGGAAAAAAAAGAAAGAAGAAGAGGAGAAAGAGAAGAGAAAGAAGAGAAAACCTAGATTCTTCAAGATCAACCAAAGCTTGCGATTAATCAGGTAAGGGTGAGAAGTTTTATCATCTTCATAATGTGTATGATCATGTATGTGCTAGATTGGATTTGTTGGATTATTTTCTATGTTTCCATTTCTAGGTCGGAAGTTGATTTAATCGGTAGAAACTGAGTTTTATCGGTTAGAATTTGGAATAGACGGTGTAGTATAGTCGGATGATGAGTGGGTTGTACTACTGGAACTGATTTGGATTAAATCAGTCAGTTTGTGAGGTTTGGGCTTTTGGACAGTCATGGGAGTTCTGAGTTCGCAGGTTCGCCAGGCGAATGCCAGCGAAGCTTCGCCGGGCGAAGCCCAGCGAGCAGCAGCGAACCAAGTCAGTAGCATCCACCCTGTCTTTGCTGGCAAGTTCGCCAGGCGAATGAGAGTGGCGAAGGTTTGCCAGGCGAGTATGCTAGCAAGTGCTAGCGAGTAATTCCAGAATAAATCCCAGTGGTCTTCGCTGGCAAGTTCGCCAGGCGAACGAAGTAGCGAAGGTTCGCCAGAGGCTTCGCCAGGCGAAGGTTAGCGAACACAGCAGCATATTTTTCTTTCTTGTGTTTTCCATTCGTGGATTGGTTGTGTGGTTTGGTTGCGATCATTCCTTGTTTGAGATGATTAATTATATGTTGTTATGTGTGTTGTGGGTAGCCGTATGGCGTGAATCTTAGTTTATGAATTGTGAAGTGTGGAATGTGGCCGTTTGGTATTTTGGTGCATTACTTGAATGTAATAGAAATGCATGATGAGATTATATGATGACTGTATGTATGTATTGTGATATGTATATATAGTGGATGCATAATGAATATATGCAACGAATGTGAAGAATGCATGAGCATGTTCGCAAACGTGGTTGCATTTCAAGAAGTGTATGAAGTACATTCTTGTGCTATTGACTCTTAGGAGAGTCTGATGAGTGGTGTGACTCTTAGGAGAGTCTGATGAATGAAGTGATTCCTAGGAGAATCTGATGAACGAATTGATTCCTCGGAGAATCTGATGAAAGATGCGATTCCTCGGAGAATCTGCTAAATGACTTGATTCCTCGGAGAATCTGATGAACGGTGTGATTCCTTGGAGAATCTGATGAACGGTGTGATTCCTCGGAGAATCTGATGAACGGTGTGATTCCTCGGAGAATCTGATGAACAGTGTGATTCCTTGGAGAATCTGATGAACGGTGTGATTCCTTGGAGAATCTGATGAACAGTGTGATTCCTTGGAAAAATCTGATGAATGGTGTGATTCCTTGAGAATCTGATGAATGGTGTGATTCCTAGGAGAGTCTGATGAGTGATGTGATTTCTAGGAAGATCTAATGAGTTATAGGATACCCATGAGGGGTGGAGTGAATGATTCTTAGGAGAATCTGACGACGATTAAGTCGATAATGTGTTGCATTTGCGTAGAGTAGCGAGTTGGCCTCTATGATTTGCATGTTGACATCTGTGCGTGATGTATGGCGAAATAAGCATGTTGTGTATGTTTATTAGAATAATGTGAAAGTGTGAATGACATAATGAAATGCTTGAAGATATATATATGTATATATATGTATGAATGAATATATGTATATATGTATATGTGTGTAACATGTATGAATGTTCCTGAATGGATATAAACCTTAATGATGCATATTGTTTATGCTTGATGTTCTATTTTGTAATAGACTTTAGTGGATACATTGCGATGTACGATGTGAGTCGTGGTGAGAAAGCGTAAGATGCATGATTGTGGATATGATATATATATATATATATATATATATATATATATATATAATATATATATATATATATATATATATATATATATATATATATATATATATATATATATATATATATATATATATATATATATATATATATATATATATATATATATATATATATATATATATATGCCTTTATGCATTATTTGTTATGATATTGTTTCTCACCTTCTGCTGTTTTATAATGCTCTATGAGGCATTGCAGATTAGATTACTGAGATCTTTGTGAGGCGTGGCTTCATCCTTTAGTTGGTCGGCTCTGATATGTAGCACCGGGTAGCTAGGAGTTGTTTTGTTTCTTTTGTGATGCATGTGTATATGTATCTGCTGATGAAAGTTATGTAACCATGTTGGTTGATGATTTGTATATATGAATACATGTGTTAGAGAATTATGAAATATTTGGATGTTCCGCCTTTGTTCTAGATATTTTTCTCGTGGGTGTTACCCGTTGTTGCATATCATTATATATGAGCAGGTGTTTTATATGTTTTCGGATAATGTGGCATGTCCCTTTTATACCGTTTTATAAACTTACTCTGATGAAATTTTGAATTTGTGCCTAAATAATTAATTGTATTATTTGGGGGTATAAAAGGGGGTGTTACATGAACAAGGTGACTATCAAGAACAAGTATCCACTTCCGAGGATTGATGATCTGATGGATCAGTTTGTTGGTGCAAGCGTGTTCAGCAAGATTGATTTGAGATCTGGGTATCATCAGATTCGCGTGAAAGCTGAGGATATTCAGAAGACTGCTTTTAGAACGAGGTATGGACACTATGAGTATTCTGTGATGCCATTTGGTGTGACTAATGCACAAAGTGTATTTATGGAGTACATGAATAGGATTTTCCATCCCTATTTGGATAAGTTTGTGGTTGTGTTTATCGACGACATCTTGGTTTATTCGAAGAGCGAAGAAGAGCATGCCAAGCATCTGAAGATTGTGTTATCAGTGTTGAGAGAGAAGAAATTGTTTGCAAAGCTTTCTAAGTGTGAGTTTTGGTTGAAGGAAGTTAGTTTCCTTGGTCATGTAATTTCTAGTAATGGTATTGCGGTTGATCCGTCGAAGGTTGAAGCGGTATCGCAATGGGAGACTCCGAAGTCAGTTTTTGAGATTAGAAGTTTTCTTGGTTTAGCGGGTTATTACCGTAAGTTTATTGAAAGATTCGCTAAGTTATCGTTGTCGTTGACGCAGTTGACTAGGAAGGGTCAAGCTTTTGTTTGGGATGCCAAGTGTGAAGCGAGTTTCCAAGAACTTAAGCGAAGGTTGACGACAGCCCCTGTTTTGATTTTGCCAAATTCGGAAGAACCATTCGTTGTGCATTGTGATGCTTCTTTGATGGGCTTGGGAGGTGTGTTGATGCAGAATAACCAAGTTGTGGCTTATGCTTCGAGGCAACTCAAAGTGCATGAGAAGAATTATCCGACGCATGACTTAGAGTTGGCCGCCGTTGTGTTCGTGTTGAAACTTTGGAGGCATTATTTGTTTGGTGCGAGGTTTGAAGTGTTTAGTAACCACAAGAGTTTGAAGTATCTCTTTGATCAAAAGGAATTGAATGCAAGGCAAAGAAGGTGGTTAGAGCTATTGAAGGATTATGATTTTGGTTTGAATTACCATCTGGGTAAAGCAAATGTAGTAGCGGATGCATTGAGTCGAAAATCATTGCATATGTCGGCGTTGATGGTGAAAGAGTTAGAATTGGTTGAGCAATTTCGGGATTTGAGTTTAGTATGTGAGAGAACTTCTTTTGGATTTAAGTTGGGTATGTTAAAGCTTACAAGTGGTATTTTGGATGAAATTCGAGAAGGACAGAAATCGGATTTGAGTTTAGTTGATCAGGTGACTTTAATCAACCAAGGCCAAGGTGGTGATTTTCAGATTGATGAGAATGGGATTATGAGATGTCGGGATCGAGTTTGTGTTCCGAATGTTGTTGAGCTTAAAAAGAGTATCCTTGAGGAAGGACATCGTAGCGGATTGAGTATTCATCCAGGTGCTACTAAGATGTATCAGGATTTGAGGAAAGTGTTTTGGTGGCCTAGTATGAAGAAGGATATTGCGGAATTTGTGTATTCTTGCTTGACTTGCCAGAAGTCAAAGATTGAGCATCAGAAGCTATCGGGTTTGATGAAGCCGTTGTTTATTCCTGAGTGGAAATGGGATAGTATCTCCATGGATTTTGTATCGGGTTTGTCGAGGACGCCGAGTAGTTTTGAGGCCATTTGGGTTATCGTGGACAGATTGACTAAATCTGCTCACTTTATCCCTATGCGTGTGGATTACCCGTTGGAGAAGTTGGCTAAATTATATATTGAGAGGATTGTGTGTTTGCATGGTATTCCGTCGAGTATTGTTTCGGATAGAGATCCGAGGTTCACCTAGAGATTTTGGGAGAGCTTGCAGAGTGCTCTGGGTACTAAGTTGCGTTTGAGTTCAGCTTATCATCCTCAGACAGATGGTCAGACGGAGAGGACGATTCAGTCGCTCGAAGATCTTTTGAGAGCTTGTGTATTGGAAAAAGGAGGAGCTTGGGATAACTAGCCTTTGATTGAGTTTACCTACAACAACAGTTTTCATTCGAGTATCGGTATGGCACCATTTGAGGCGTTGTATGGTAGGCGGTGTAGGACACCATTGTGTTGGTTTGAGTCCGGAAAGAGTTCTGTTGTTGGACCCGAGTTAGTTCAACAGACTACTGACAAGATCAAGATGATTAAAGAGAAGATGAGAGTTGCTCAGAGTCGTCAGAAGAGTTATTATGACAAGAGGAGGAAGGGACTGGAATTTCAAGAGGGAGATCATGTGTTTCTTCGAGTCACTCCGATGACAGGTGTTGGTAGGGTATTGAAGTCACGCAAGTTGTCTCCGCGTTTCATTGGTCCTTATCAGATTTTGCAAAGGATAGGAGAAGTGGCCTATCGTGTGACTTTACCACCGTCGCTTGCTAATCTTCATGATGTATTCCATGTATCTCAGTTGAGGAAATACATTGCGGATCCGTCTCATGTAGTCCAATTAGATGATGTGCAGGTGAGAGATAACCTGACCGTTGAGACATCACCTATGCGGATAGAGAATCGGAAATTGAAGCAGCTTCGAGGTAAAGAGATTGCTTTGGTGAAGGTCGCTTGGGAAGGACCGGCTGGTGGAAACGTTACTTGGAAGCTTGAGAGCCAGATGAGGGAGTCTTATCCAGAACTGTTTGAACCAGGTAACATTTTCGAGGACGAAAATTCCTAAAGTGGGGGAGGGTTGTAACAGCCCGAATTTCATTAAATAATTAATTATAGTCATTAATTGATTTAGTGGGATTTTTATTAATATTGGAAATTAATTTTTATTAATTGGAAATTAATAGAGAATTGAGAGAGAAAGTAGAAGAGGAAAGAAAAGATAGTAAGGAAAAAAAATAGAAGAGAAAGAGGGAAGAAGAAGAGAAAGGGAGGAGAAGAAGAGGAAAGTGGAAAATCATCAAGAACCAACATCAAAGCTCCGATTAATCGAGGTAAGGGTGAGAAACATTGCTATTTGATCATTGTATACTATTATGTATGTTGGGTTTGGATTGTGGGGTAGTTTCCATCCTTTTCCATTTAGGGCGAAGTTGGATTTAATCGGTAGAACTATGATTTAATCGGTTAAAATCTTAAATAGATTATATAGAATAGTCTAGAAATGTTAGACTAAGAGTATTGGAGTTGGATTCGTGAGATTTGGAGTTTTTGGAGTTGGTTGAGTTGGATAACAGTAAGTAAAAACAAAATACGCAGACACTCGCTAGCAGCTTGCTAGGCGAGCAGGTCACGAATGTTCGCTAGGAGCTCGCTCAGCGAACAAGTAGCGAATGGTCCCAGACTTGGGCAGAATGGATTTTGGTGTGTTCTCTAGTAGCGAAAGTGTAGCGAAGAGATAGAAAATGGTTCGCTGGGAAGCTCGCTGTAGCGAGCAGGTAGCGAAGGAAGTCAGTAACTTCTGTTGAGATTCGCTAGCACGTTCGCCAGGCGAACAAGTAGCGAATGCTCGCTAAGAGTTCGCTTAGCGAAGGAGTAGCGAGTATGACAGGTTGATGTTTTATTTGAGATTTATCCATAGGTTGATTGTGTGGTTCGACTATGGTTTATTGCTTGATTAATCGCATAGTTTATGTACTATTGTGATGATGTGTGCTGTGGGTAGCCTACGGGCGTGAATCCTAGAATTGTGATTTGAATGTTAATTGCATCAAGTATAAATACATGTGAACATAATAGGTGATTATGTGTGTATTATTTAATGAACTTGTGAATGCTTGATGTGTATACAATTATGTGATGAGTGTGCATGAGTACATTGTGAATATGAGTGCATAACTTGTAATTGTATGATTGATATTGTGATGTAAATACCTTGCTTGTTGTGATATATGTTGTATGTGCAATCATTGTGTAATTCTTGAAGAGATGAATTATTAAATGCATGAGATTAAGATGCGAGAACGGTCTTAAGTGCATTATTGTGGTTGATTGCATATGCATCATTTAGTCAAGAGGCAATGTCCGTTAGTTTCGTGGAAACTAGTGGCTTGTCCCAAACCTAGAACAGTGGGTTTGAAGGCTTAGAGGACGGGCCTTTGTTGTTATCGGTCTTGAAGAGTGGACCCGGTTTAATGTAAAAACCGAAAAATGATAACGGGTTATCGGTCTAGAAGAGTGGATCCGGTTTAATGTAAAAACCGAAAAATGATAACGAGAGTCGGTACCGCATTGCATGAGTTGCATTGAGTTGTTGAGTCACATTGATATATGATATATGCATGAAGAGATGCTTATAGGTGAATGATCAATTGTGGAAATGTGAGTGTATGCATGATGTGGGAATGCTTTTGTGAATATTCATGTTGTCTATATATGTGTGGTAAATATATATGACTATGAAATGAATTTGTGGTGAGAAATATGGAGTTGAATTATATGATTACCTATATATATATAATCTTATGCATTGATCATTATGGTAATATTTCTCACCCTTCTGCTGTTTTATAATGCTCTACGAGGCATTGCAGATTAGGATGCTGGAGTCTTTCTTTTGTGAAGTATAGCTTCATTCTTTTGAGTCGGACTGCTCTGATTATGTAACACCGGATAGTTAGGCTGGTATAGTATTCTTTTGTGATACATTGCGATGTATCAGCTGATGTGGCTTGTAATTACCTGACATGATGTATTAATCTGGATATCTTATGTGTATGTGAATTAATATTTTGGAAATGATTAAATGATTTTATCTTCCGCTTAAATTTTAAGGTTGAAATGTGATTTCTAAAACTATGAAAATGTTACATATTTTATGGAGCAAATGTTAAAGTGTTTCTTTGGTGAAATTGTGACATTCTTCCTTTATACCTTATTCTACAATTTTCACTCTGAGAAATTTGTATATGCATTATTTGGGGGTATAGAAGGGGGTGTTACACTATTGATTTGCGAATCAAGCATCTGGATGTATACGGAGACTCAGCTCTAGTGGTGAATCAGATTAAAGGGAAATGGGAGACACGTCAGCCCAATTTGATACCATATATGAATTATGCAAGGAGATTGTTGCCTTTCTTTGACAAAGTGGAATTGCATCATGTGCCGCGAGCAGAAAATCAAATGGCTGACGCCCTGGCGACATTGTCTTCAATGTATAAAGTTAACTTCTGGAACGAGGCTCCCCGGATTGTTATCTCTCGGCTCGATAGGCCTGCCTTCATATTTGCCATTGACGAGGCTCCCGATGGTCAACCCTGGTACTTTGACATCTAGAATTTCCTGAAGAACAAGGAGTATCCGGCTGGGGCATCCAGTCGAGATCAGAAGACTCTCAGGAGATTGGCTGGCAATTTCTATTTGAACCCGGACGGTGTCCTATACAAAAGAAACCACGACTTGGTGTTGCTACGCTGTATAGATGAGAAAGAAGAAAAGTTGTTCATGGAAGAGATACATGAGGGTACGTTTGGTACACATGCTGGTGGGCATGCTATGACGAGAAAACTGCTGCGGGCATGTTATTACTGGCTAACTATGGAAACAGACTGTTTCAAGTTTGCAAAGAGGTGTCATAAATGCCAGATTTATACAGACAAAGTCCATGTACCCCCAAGTCCTCTGAATATGATGTCATCACCGTGGCCCTTCTCGATGTGGGGAATTGATATGATTGGCAAGATTGAGCCTACGGCATCCAACGAACACCGGTTCATCTTGGTGGCAATTGATTACTTCACCAAATGGGTGGAAGCAGCATCATATGCCAATGTCACCAAGCAAGTGGTCTCCAGATTTATCAAACGAGATATTATCTGTAGATATGGAATCCCTGAGCGGATTATCACCGACAACGGTTCGAATTTGAATAACAAGATGATGAAAGAGCTGTGCCAGAATTTTAAGATTGAACATCACAACTCTTCTCCTTACCGACCCAAGATGAATGGCGCTGTTGAAGCGGCCAATAAGAACATAAAGAAGATTGTCCAGAAGATGGTTGTGACGTATAAGGACTGGCACGAGATGCTACCTTTCGCTTTGCACGATTATCGTACGACGGTACGCACATCAACCGGGGCAACCCCGTTTTCATTGGTATATGGAATGGAGTCAGTGTTACCGTTAGAGGTTGAGATTCCTTCCTTGAGGGTTTTACGAGATGTCCAACTCAACGAGGCAGAATGGGTTAAAGATAGACTGAATCAGCTCACCTTAATGGATGAGAAGAGATTGGCTTCTCTCGCATACGGTCGGTTATATCAGAGCCGGATGAAGAAAGCTTACGATAAGAAGATATGTCCACGAAGCTTTCAGACGGGCGACCTTGTGCTGAAGAGGATTCTCCCGCCACAAATAGATCACAGGGGCAAGTGGACCCCTAATTACGAAGGTCCCTATGTTGTCAGAAAAGTCTTCTCTGGAGGAGCCTTGCTACTATCTAACATGGATGGTGAAGACTTTACGTCTCCTGTGAATTCGGACGCAGTTAAAAAATACTTTGCTTGAAAGTGACCCGTTGGACAGTAAAAAGAGAGTCCAGGCAAAAATGGGGCATCCTGGCGAACCGTAAAAAATGAATAAAAAGGTTCGGGCAAAAGTTAGGGATAAAATTGAAAAGATGTACACCTGCAAAGGGCGACTTTGGCAAAAAAGGGTATCCCGGTGAATCGAAAACCCGTAAAGGGCGATTTGCGCAAAAGTTAGGGATTGAAAAAGCAATTGACTGCGGTCCGGATCTGATACAACAGTGCTTAGTGGTTTGGGAGTACCTGAGGGTTCGTTTATCCAACACAATCTCTTCCGAAAATTGAATACCGGGAAAGCGCCAGAGTCAGGCGAGTCATAGGAGGATCAGCTCATGATGTTTGTCTGCACCACGTTGCCGACATGTATACAAATATTGTTTTGTATTTTTATGCTTTTTGTGCATATATGTATGTGTGTGCGTAACTTCCTCTTTTCAGGAGTTGCATCTGATGTACAAAGCTTCGCCTATTTACAGGCTCAATCAATAAAACATGTTATTCAGTATTTGATGTTTGTGCTTTACTATTTTGTATGTGGAAAACGCCTATGTTTCGATGAACTCGCATGTGCATAACTTTTCTGGCCCTTGCCAATAATTGCTAAAACTTCGAATTGACTGAAGTAATGTCGCGGATGCTAACCCGAATAGATTTGGTTGTATAGATTTGTTTTGTCTCGTTTGTGTTTTGCAGGATTCTCGCCCTTGAAGCAGACAATCAGAAAATGGTGGCCCTAGCCAGAGGCCCTCGAAGAAGGACTTGACCTTATTTCCCAGCAGGTCGCACCTCATCCCCAGAGGTTGAGACGATGTTATCCCTTGCCGAAGGAAGGATTAGTTTCCCCGGAAGAGTATCCTCATGGAAGTTGTCCACAGGATACCCCCAGCAAGTCGAAATCAGTGTCCCATGCAGAGGTTATACTCCCCAGAGAGTCGAGTATGTGCACGTTCAATCCCCAGCTGGGAGGATTTCCGCGGCGCATAACCAAGGTAGTAGGTTCAGAAGGATTATCCCCCACCGAGGATGGTTTTCTTTCTCCCCACAGGTCGTCATGCCTTCGTCAGGATGATTATCCCCAACGGAGTGGTAGTTCCAAGTGTGTAAACTGTACCCAGACAGTTGTCCCCCAGAAGGGTTGCTTCTCCCCCAGCTGAGTTAATCTTCCCAGCAGGTGTTATTCTTTCATCCCAGTGGAAATCGATGTGTAATCTCTCCCCGGCAGAGTTGGTTGTATTTCCGGCATTTATTTTGCCAGAATACTTCGCGATACCCGTTCATCCCCAACAGGGTGGTATTTGTCCTCAACAGCCATGTTGAAGCAAGCTTGTCAGAGCCTTCCCCAGCAGCCTGAACCTGCATTTGCATTTGCATACATTATCATGTTTACATCTACCTACAAACGCGTAGCATTTCCATGCTGTATGGAGCATTACGCCATTATCAGACATACGCATTTTGAAACATAAATCAGGTTGGTTAACCTTTTGCTTTCAGGTGTGTTTCTCAGCAGGAGTATGAAGTTACAGTTCAGATCTATTACCAGATGATCGAGGTCTCGCCATGAGACATATGATAATACAGTTCTTGTTATTATCCCCCACAGAGTTACTGTTTGAAGTTTCTCTTATCCGACCAGCAGAGTGTTTTTTCTTCAGGTTTGCTGTCGCGGCAGTATTTTAGGGTTTCATAAATCAAGATTTCAGAAGTGGTCACTTGTTGTCGAAACGGGTGTCGGGCAGTTATTTTCAGAATATCCCCAATGGAGTTAGCTACTACCAAGAGTAGGCAAATAAGCTATATCCAAGATGACTTTTCCCGTATGAAGCAGGCGGATGAACTTTCCTGTATGAATCAGGCAGATGTGTTTTCCTGTATGAATCAGGCAGATGACTTTTCCCGTATGAAGCAGGTGAATGAGCTTTCCTATAAGAATCAGGTAGATGTGTTTTCCCGTATGAAGCAGGTGGATGAACTTTCCTATAAGAATCAGGTAGATGTGTTTTCCCGTATGAATCAGGCGGATGGATGTTCCTGCATGAATCAGGCAGATGACTTTTCCCGTATGAAGCAGGCGGATGAATTTTCCTATAAGAATCAGGTAGATGTGTTTTCCCGTATGAAGCAGGCGGATGAACTTTCCTGTAAGAATCAGGTAGATGTGTTTTCCCGTATGAAGCAGGCGGATGAACTTTCCTGTATGAATCAGGCAGATGTGTTTTCTCGTATGAAGCAGGCAGATGAATTATTCCTGTAAGAATCAGGTAGATGTGTTTTCCCGTATGAAGCAGGCGGATGAACTTTCCTATAAGAATCAGGTAGATGTGTTTTCTCGTATGAATCAGGCGGATGGATGTTCCTGTATGAATCAGGCAGATGACTTTTCCCGTATGAAGCAGGCAGATGAATTATTCCTGTAAGAATCAGGCAGATGTATTTTCCCGTATGAAGCAGGCGGATGAATTATTCCTGTAAGAATCAGGCAGATGTATGTTCCTGTATGAAGCAGGCGGATGAATTATTCCTGTAAGAATCAGGCAGGTGTATTTTCCCGTATGAAGCAGGCGGATGAATTATTCCTGTAAGAATCAGGCAGATGTATGTTCCCGTATGAAGCAGGCAGATGAATTATTCCTGTAAGAATCAGGAAGATGTATTTTCCCGTATGAAGCAGGCGGATGAATTATTCCTGTAAGAATCAGGCAGATGTATTTTCCCGTATGAAGCAGGCGAATGAACTTTCCTGTAAGAATCAGGCAAATGTATTTTCCCGTATGAAGCAGGCGGATGAACCTTTTCCTGTATGGATCAGGCAGATGTATTTTCCCGTATGAAGCAGGCGGATGAACTTTCTTGTATCCCGATAGATAATTCTCCCGTGATAGACAGAGTATGTGAGTTGTGTTCCGATATTTGACAAAAGTATTTTCCCCAAGGAAGTCGTCGTGATTTCCTCTTGTTACTATCCCCAGTAGAGTTCTCCTCAAAGTCGTTTGTGGGTTGGGACCAACGGAGGTAGCTACTGCAGAGGTAGGCAGAGAAACGATATTCAGATAATTTTCCCGTATGGAGCAGGCAGATGAATTTTCCTGTGTTCAGGCAGATGGACTTTTCCCGTAGGAAGCAGGCAGATGGATTTTCCTGTGTTCAGGCAGATGGACTTTTCCCGTAGGAAGCAGGCGGATGGATTTTCCTGTAATCAGGCAGATGACTTTTCCCGCATGAAGTAGGTAGATGATTTGCCTGTGTGGATAGGCAGGTGAATTCCTTGTCATTAGACGGAAATGTTCTCCCAACAAAGTCGTCGGGATTTTTTCTGTGTTGGCAGAATCTAGCGTCCTAACATGGACAAAGTTCTATCCCCGCGGTGATAGAGCCCTTTTTTCGGGTTGATGAAAATGATCCCCAGCATGGTCGCTAAGTTGTTTTCTCCGTATTAACAGACGGCGGAGTTTTAACATGGACATAAAGTAGGGTATTTTGACAAGAGGGAGTTTAAAGCCTGTGGCGATACGCAGGATGTTGACATTAAAATCAGGTTTTGGTATCAGATAATTGATCAGTTGGTTGCCGTAGCAACCGGATTCAGTCAACGGATGTTGTTTTCCAAGCAGTTTGTGCAGTTTATTTATGCGGTTGGCAAATTTTCGGGTTCTTGGTATTCAACTGTCTCGTACCTCGATTGTTTGAAGGCCGTTCGCTCTTCACCCATTCGGGTCCAAGCCGTTTGAATAGGGGCAGCTGTTGCACCCTAAAATTTGCTCAACCTATTTCACCTGGTTTATGTTTCAATTGCATTATTATTTGTATAGTCACACCATGTACATGGTCCAAACATTTGCATATCATAACATAGCAAGTCATCTAACAGGGGATCAAGTGCCATTCTTATCTAAGGAAGCACTTCAAGGGGCCTTATTCAAGCTGAAGAATATCCAAGTCATCAAGAAATGGGTTGAAGCTTTGAGGAGATTTGAATGTCAACAAGTGGATTTCTCTCCTAACTTGAAGTGTATTGAGGGTCATCAATGGGGTATGAAGCATGGAATTATGAATTTGAGGTGTGTATGGATCCTATGGGAGGCCTAGAGATCTCTATGGAAGCTTAGACAAGTCATGATGTCAAGCTCAAGAACCACAGTTGAGGAGTGTACAAGTAGGGTTTCATCTGGGTAACCCTAGGTCAAGGAGAGTAGAGAAAGGGCATCAAGACCTAGCTTTAAGTCATGTAAGTCATGGATTGAGATGTTAAATCATGTTTATGAATTAGTCAAGATCAAATTCAAGAGAATCAAGAGTGGTTGGAGGTGTTGAGACAGGGTTCCTAGGTTAAAATCCCCTGTATAGCACTAGACTTCCAAGCCACACAAGTCCAAATAAAAGTTTCAAATGGATTCTTGGCCAACATGAAACTTGTAGAGCTTCTCAATAGATTTAATTTGATTACTAGAATTCTTCAAGAAGATTTGTGGAACTCAAGTTATGGTTCTTGCAAGTTATATGTCACCAGAGGACACTGAAATTTATATGTGAAAGCCACTTGACTTCCAAGAAACTTTTTCCCATCAAGGAGTTTTCAAATGGATTCTTGGCCAACATAAGAATTGTAGGGCTTGATCTTAGCTTTAATTTGAGTACTAGAAGTCCTCAATAAGATTTGTGGAACTCAAGTTATGATCTTAGCAATCCAGGGGTATTTTGGGAAAGTTGAATTATAGGTCATTTTCCAACATAGGTCAAAATCTCTATCTTCCACTCCTCAAATGGAAAAATGTTCAACATGAGATGTGCTTAAAATGATGTTTTTAGGTCATATAAGAAGTCATGGGTGATTGGAATGGCTTGTATCACAAAGTTTCCCAAAATGGCCTAAAAAGGGAGATTTTTCAAATGATTCAAAGGAGGGAAATTGGGATTTTTGATATATGAGCCATACACATGGCATATGGGTAGTCATTTTGAATGGAAATTGGATTTTAATCACATTGGCAATTCCAAAATTTTGAGATGAGCCATGGTTTTATGAGTTGCTTTGGAAATGGCTTTCTTACATCATAAGTAACATATGCAAAACCACTCTTTAGAGCATAACCAAGGCCTTAACCCTTTCCAATCCATTCAAAATATCATTTGGAGAGAATTTGGATCAGAATCAAGGTATTGAAGCAAGCTAAAACTCAGCTGCCATGTATGAACTTATCATGGTAATTTCAAATGCAAGAGATATTGAATTTCTCACATAGATCATTTCTGAAGTTTCTAGAGCATTCCTACAAGTTCTATATAAGGTTTGTGATTGATTCAAGGCATTGGTTGGTGAAGATTGAGAGAGATTGGAGAGATAGAATTCTGAATTTGCTCCTTGCAAAACAGAATCGGTTACATCATTTTGATCCATTTCAATCCAAACTTTTGCACTCAGTGTCTTTATCTTGAGTTGTTGAGTGAATTCATGAAGATTTCTGGCCAAGATTGTTGAAGAATCAAGAGATTGCAACTTGAGTTCGAAGCTTGCAACTCAGAATCGAATTTGGTGATTCAAGAGGATTCAACACAATTGATTGCATACAGAAGCTTTATCAAGCATCATTGAACATATCTGGAAAGTTTTAGAGTGTGGCTTGAAGGATTCATCACTCTGTTCATCAGAATTTCGCAGGTATGTAAATCTCATCGTGCAGCTTAGTATAGGCATAATTGTTAGGTTTTAAATGGTTAGATTCATTATAGATGATGGTTAGGACGTTTCTGGATTGGTTTGGAGTTGATTGGTGACAATTAAGATGGATGATCAATTTCTGTTTGAGCTTAGTTCTTGTGATTCTTGGAGGATTAATGGTGTTTAGATGATGGTAATTGATCAGTGTAGCATGTAGTTCATGTTAGTACCTTTAATTTTGAGAATGGTGACCATCGAGACTTGGTGATTTCTCTGCAACTTTGATCGGGTTTGGCTTTTGAGGGTGAATCAATGATTTTGGAGGCCGTATTAATGAGCAGGGTGAAAAATTAGGTGGGATAGGGTATTTGGTTGCAAAGATTGGTGAGGTTTTGAAGTGGGCTCGTCGGAGAAGACAGTGTTTTCCACCGTGGACCACCGCCTGAGAATAGTTTCAGGCCACCTGAGATTGTTGGAGAAGATGAGCGAGAGACCATTGGATTAGTCTGAGAAGAGACTTTGTATGCGTATCCAAGGGCCACGATTCAAACTCACAGATTTCCTCTGATTGCCAAAACGCCCCGTTTCAATAATTGAGGTGGCAGCCCAGGTCATCCCCAGTTAGCAACCTACGTGGACGCGCCCTCAACTCTTGGATCTGATTACCAGTCTTATGATCCATTGGCTCACGTTTTATCTTCAGTTTTATTTTCTTAATTCATTTTTTAATTGTTTTAATATTTTCTTTTATTCCATTTTATTTCTAAAATCCATAATAAATCCAATATTGATCCAAAAAATATTTTAAAAATACCTCCATGATCTTGGATTTATTTGTGATTTTATGAAATCAGGAAATCTCATTTTTACCCATTTTTCAATATAATTTGATTTTCTCCATTTTGTTATTTTCTTTAATTTTGTACATTTGTTACACGATTTTGTGGATTTTATTGTGACTGATTGGTGAATGATTTTGAGATTATTCTTGTTGGATTGATTAGGTTAGGGAAGCATGTACCTTTAGAAATTTTATCACAATTTTGTGAATAAAATTTAGGTTAGTTTGAAAGGTGAATAGGAGAGGTGTTAGAATTAGGGTTTCAAGACAAATAGTTGTAGTGTTGTGCATAGTTTGAGGTTTAAATGGTTGATTTAGGGTTTGGGATTCATATGGGATATTGGGTATAGGGTTAGGTTCCCTTAGAAATTTACCTAGGATTTTCTGATAAGCTTTAGCATTTTATCTGATTTTTGCAACTTGTGTGATGATTGTGGATTTCTCCTTTGGATGTTGGATTTGGTTATGCTTGTGTGGGGCTATTTTGGAGTGCTTTTGGCTTGGGCTTTGCTTGGATGACTTGAAAATCAAATGAAGTTTCTTTGGGATGGCTTAAAGAATCTTGGAGTTGAAGACTTTTCTTTTGTTAGAGGGCTTGTCAGAGGCTTAGGGATTAGGGTTCATAGGAAGAGCAATAGAGTAGTCTTGTTTCTTCTGTCAAACATAGAGAGCTTCTTGTGCCTCTATTCCATCCCATGACACAAGGTCCCCCAAAGAAGTTCCATCTCTCCTTAGGAGGGATGTAGAGCATGCTTTGGTTGGGTAGAACCTTGAGGATACCTTTCACTTGCTATGTTAAGATCTTAGTGATTTCCTTGGGTTGTCGCTGAGCCTCTTAACATCTCAACTTCATCTATCATTAATTGATTCTCTTCTGGAGTGGTTGCATTGAAGAAGGAAACCTATGGAAGGTGAAGTTCAGTGAAGATTGGGGAAGATGAAATTTGGGCCTGTCAGAACTGGTTATCTGTTGAAGCTAGGGTTTTGCTGCTTTGTGTTGAAGTTGTTTACTGGGTGAGGTTCAGGCTTGCTAGAGATGGGACTTATTGAAGATATGAGCTTATCTAAAGCTTGAATATGGGTGAAGAGTGAAGATGGGATCTTGCTTGAAGTTGTTACTGTCAACCTTTTTGCTGTTAATCAACTGTAGTTGTCAGAGCTGTTGCTGTTTGAACTGCTTACTGTAGGAGCTGGTGTTGCTGTCAGAGCTGGTGTTGGATTTTATTTCTGTTTCTGTATTGTTGTTGGCTTGTTCAGCTTGCCCCTTAGGTTTGAAGTGAAGTTGTTTCACTTTGCCTATTGTTTTCCCAGGTTCGAGGTTGAGTGGGACTCCCTTGCCTCGCTTGTATTGATGCATTGCATGCATGTTTACTGTTTACTGTATATCTGTTTCTTTTGCTGTTTATCCCCTAGGATCTCTGATTCCCTCTGTGCAGGAAGGAATTATGACAGACATTAGGTTTTAACCCATGCATGACAACATTAGGTTAGTTTTATTACCTTTTCAACCCTAGGTTTCTTAGAGCCTCTTTCTCTTCTATCTCAAACAAATTCAAAACACAGTAATAAGGATAATCGATGTCGTACGCTACGAGCCTTAAGCTATTTGAGAGAGGATTGCTGGAGGGTCACTCTTCAGTAATCTGACTGCTTAGTGTGTTACCCTTAGGGTGACATACGACGTAGTCACTCTCAAATCATAGTCTCTAATGCGTCAGAGATTGCAAACATCTTAAAAAACAATTCTTGCGTAAAAGACTGAAAACAAACATCAAAGTGTCATTTTTGTCCGCTTGGACTCCTAATCAAAAGAAAACCTTTTCAGAAGGATCTAAAAATCAGTCAGACAAATCTGTGTCTTCCGTGGCCCGAACTACGTTTGCTCTGATCTTTCATGTTGTATGAAAGTACGTAGGCATAGGATGCCGTATCCTAGCGAGCAACATTTCCCTCCTTTCCCGTAGGTAGGAGAACTACGTTGACTCTGATTTCTCATTCCAGACGGGAATACGTAGGCATAAAGTGCGATACTTTGCCGAGTCATTTTCTTTTATTTTAACCCTTGACCCTTTAGGGTAGATAGAATAACAATCCGTACTAGAAAACAAGCATGGATCCCATCGAGTACGACAGACGTGAGGGGTGCTAATACCTTCCCCTTGCGTAACCCAGGATTTGGTTGCGATGACCATTCCTTTCCCGTTTTGCGTTAGGTTTACTCTGAGCGTTTCCTTTCTCTCAGTTGGGATAAATAACACACGGTGGCGACTCTTCTGTCATAGCCGGCGCCGATTTTCGCAATAGCGACATTATGACACTCATTCAAGAAACAAAGTAATTTAACATGCTAGGAATCGTTCTAAACATCCATGCAAACCTAATTTTTTTCAAAATCCCAATCTCCCAAATTCAACCTAAATGACCAATTCTTCAGAAATTGTAGCATTGAAAGTACAAAGGAATGGAAACGGAACAAACCTGATTGAAGAAGTTGATTGATTCTGAAATGCTAAAGTTAGGGTTTGCACAGGGTGGATTCTCAAAATGTTTGTGTGATGTGAGAGTGAAAAGTGTTGAAGTGAGAGTGAAAACGTGACCCTAGATGTTCAGACTAAAACAAAATAGAATAAAACGATTATGGGCCCAAATGAGTAGCCCACTGAATAAAAAGAAAAACCTGGTTTCGCTCTGCTCGCATAGCGAAGAGCTAGCGAACACTCGCCCTGTCTTCGCCTAGCGAGTGCTAGCAAACATCACATATTTTTGTTTTTCAAAGCAACAAAACACAACATAATTCGGCAAGTTCCACCATTTAAAACACCAACAAGCACACAACACAAAGCTATAAATACTTACAACGTTGGGGTGCCTCATAACAAGCACTTTGTTTAACGTTGTTGGAGCTCAACGGTCTGCTGCGATCACTGATCGCCGAAATGCACGGAGGTGGTGTCCCGCTTGAAATCACCACCCAAGTATACTTTCAACCATTGGATATTTTGTCCAAGTCTCTTTGGTCTTGAAATTTTCAATAACAATGGCCCCAAAACTCAATCTCTCGAATTCGAAACGGACCCGACCACTTAGACTTCAATTTTCCGAGGAATAATTTCAACCTTGAATTGAACAGTAACACCATCTGCCCCACTTCAAATGTTTTGGGCACAAGCTTTTTATCATGGTGCATCTTCACGTGGTCCTTGTAAATTTCGTTTGAATCATACGCTTGAAGGCGGATTTCGTCCAACTCATGAAGTTTGCATTTCCTTTTTTCACCACTCAAGTGTTGATTAAAATTCAGCAACTTCAAAGCCCAAAAGGCCTTGTGTTCCAACTCCACTGGAAGATGACAATTTTTCCCATAAACCATTTTGAAAGGTGTGAGACCAATCGGAGCTCTGAAAGCGGTCCGATAGGCCCACAATGCATCATCCAGCTTGCTTGCCCAATCTTTTTGCGAAGCAGATAAGATTTTTTCCAACATTTTTTTAATTTCTCGATTCGATACCTCCGCTTGCCCATTAGCTTGCGGATGGTATGGTGTTTTAACTCGGTGTCACACACCATACTGCTCTAAAGCTTTGGCTAACTAGGTGTTACAAAAGTGCGAACCATCGTCACTTAGTAACACACGCGGAGTACCGAAACGAGAAAAAATGTTCTTTTCCAAAAATTTTATTACGGTTTTCCCGTCTGCCTTAGGGATAGCTATGGCTTCCACCCACTTGGAGACATAGTCTACCTCAACCAAAATGTATTCATTACCAAAAGACGGTGGAAATGGACCAACAAAATCAATGCCCCAACAATCGAAAATTTTGACTTCTATCATATTTTCAATGGCATTTCATTTCGTTGCGTTATTCCACCACTTCTCTGACACTTGTCACAACTTTTTGTATGCGCGTACGCATCTTTGAATAAGGACGGCCAATAAAATCCCGATTGAAGGACTTTTGCGGCCGTTCTCGTATTGTTAAAATGCCTTCCATATGGAGAGTTGTGACAATGCCACAGAATATCTTTGGCTTCCTTTTCCGAAACACATTTACATAAGATGTTATCGACTCCAAGTTTAAAAAGATGTGGTTCGTCCCAAACAAAGTACCTGGCGTCAGATAAATTTTTTTTCTTTTGATGGCCAGTTAGACCTTCCGGTATCAATCTGGTGGCTTTGTGGTTAGCCATATCGGCGAACCAAGGTCTAACAGTTACCATATACAATTTTTCATCGGGAAACTCCTTCCTCACCTCTTTCTCATGCCTTGTAACTTCAGCATTCACAAGTCGGGACAAGTGATCTGCTACCAAATTCTTGGATCCCTTTTTATCGCGAATTTCAAGATCAAATTCTTGGAGTAAAAGAATCCAACGAATTAATCGTTGTTTGGAATCCGATTTGGTTAGCAGATACTTAATCGCCGTGTGATCGGTGTATATCACAACTTTTGATCCGATCAAATAAGAACGAAACTTTTCCAATGCGTACACTATAACGAGCAATTCTTTTTCCGTTGTCGCATAATTGATTTGAGCTTCGTTAAGAACCTTGCTTGCATAATGTATCGCATGGAAATTTTTGTTTTTTCTTTGGCCTAAAACTGCACCAACCGCATAATCGCTCGCGTCACACATAAGTTCAAAATCATTTTGCCAATTTGGTGCGACAATTATGGGTGCAGTTATAAGGCTTTGCTTCAAAGAATCAAAAGCGGTCATGCAAGAATTATCAAAAATAAAATGCTTATCTTTGTTGAGCAAGTGGCTCAATGGCTTTGCTATCTTCGCGAAGTCCTTGATAAATCTTCGATAAAATCCCGCATGACCCAGAAAACTTCTAATTCCCTTCACACTCAGAGGCGGCGGTAGCTTCTCAATCACCTCTACCTTAGCTCTATCAACTTCAAGTCCCTTTGAAGAAACCTTGTGCCCAAGCACAATGCTCTCCATGACCATGAAATTACATTTCTCCCAATTAAGCATTAGATTGGTTTCCACACACCTTTCCAAAACGACATCAAGATTTTTTAGACAAAGATTGAATGACGGCCCAAAACTGAGAAATCATCCATGAAAACCTCGATCTTCTTCTCAATCAAGTCCGAGAAGATTGCTTGCATACACCGTTGAAAATTCGTCGGCGCGTTACACAAACCAAACGGCTTCCTTCGGTAAGCAAAAATTCCAAAAGGACAAGTAAAAGTTGTTTTTTCGTGATCTTCCGGATTGAAAATGATTTGGTTATACCCGGAATAACCATCCAAAAAACAATAATACTCTTGACCGGAGAGCCTCTCGAGCATTTGATCCATAAACGGAAGAGGAAAGTGATCTTTTCTCGTAGCTTGATTTAGCCTACGGTAGTCAATGCACATTCTCCATCCCGTTACGGTCTTCGTTGGAATCAACTCATTTTTTTCATTTCGGATGACCGTCATTCCACCCTTCTTCAGTACCACTTGAACTAGACTCACCCATGGACTATCGGATATAGGATAAATCATGTCGGGATCCAACATCTTGACAACTTCTTTTCTCACTACTTCTTTCATAGTGGGAATCAATCGTCTTTGCAGTTGAGCTACCGACTTGAAGTCTTCTTCCATAAAAATACGATGCATGCAATAGGAAGGACTTATCCCTTTCAAATCGGAAAGAGTCCAACCCATCGGTTCTTGATTTTTCTTCAACACTTCAAGTAATTTCCGTTCTTCCTCCATGGTTAACTCCACACTTATGATTATCGGCTTATTTTTTTCTTTGTCAAGGAACACATACTTCAAATGAGATGGAAACAACTTCAACTCAAGCTTGCCTTCCTCGTTGTTCTCTTTTTTCAACTCTTCCACCTTTTCTTTCGAAAGTGGGATTTCCTCTAATTCTTCTAGTTCCTTCAAACATTTTTCAATTTCTCGTTCCTCTTCTTCATTGATCTTTGAAAGAGCATTGGTTAGGACTTGTTGTAACGGCGTGGACACTTGTAATAATTCTTTGACTTCTTCAATTTCCACTTTCGTTGCATCAATCCTAAAACAATCGGTTTTGTCTTTAGAAAGTTTCATGGCCTCAAAAAGATTGAAGCATATCTCCTCATCAAGAACTCTCACTTTCAAGAGACCATCATCCATATCAATTGCCATACGAGCGATCTTCATGAATGGTCGACCAAGAATCAATGGAGAGTCTTCATCTTCCTCCATATCAATTACTACGAAGTCGATTGGGAACAAAAACTTATCCACCTTTACCAACACATCTTTGGCTGCACCATGAGGGTGAGTCGTAGATTTGTCGGCTAGTTGCAATGTCATTTGAGTAGATTTTATTTCCATATAACCCAATCGCTTCACAATCGATAGAGGTATCAAATTTATGCTAGAGCCTAAATCAATCAATCCCTTGCCAACATAGGTATTTCCAATGGTAATGGGCAAGGTCACACGTCCCGGATCACTTTCTTTCCGTGGGAGAGTACGTTGAATAATAGCGCTACAACTAGCATCTACCATGATTGTCTCTTGATCCGTATACTGCTTTTTCTTCATGAGAATGTCTTTCATGAACTTCACGTACTTCAGCATTTTCTCCAATGCTTCGGAAAATGGGATATTAATTTGCAATTGTTTGAAAATATCCATAAATCGAGCATAATGTCTAGCATTGTCTTTCCTTGTCGGAGCATGCGGGTAAGGCAAATTTTGAATTGGTATCGGATTAACTTGCTCCTTTCCTTTTTTTGACCTTCTCACTCTTTCTTCTCTCTTACTTTTCTCTCCTTCCTCATTTTTTTTATTTTCTCATTTTCAACTAAACCTCCCTCAACATTGTTTTCTACTTCTTCCTCGACATTTTCACTCTCTTTTTCAACTACAACTTCCTCCCTCACCTCTTCCTCACCTACGCCCATGTCAATTTCTCTTCCGCTCCTTATAAGAATAGCCTTGCAATGCTCCTTCGGATTTGGAGTAGCGGTAGCCGTGAAATGCCTTTTTTGTTGGTTGGCCAATTGTTTTGATAATTGCCCAACTTGTGTTTCCAAATTTTTGATGGACGCATCGGTATTCTTTTGGTTGGACATTGACATTTGCATGAATTAGGTAAGAGTTTCCTCCATTTTGGATGGTGCATTTTGAGTTTGAGGTGGAGGTTGTATGTAGTTTTTATATGGTTGTTGATTTGAAGGTCTGGCTTCTTGTGGTCTCCAAGGTTGTTGGTAACCTTGGTTTTGTTGTTGATAAGGTGGCCTTTGTTGATATCCTTGATTTTGGTTGCCGGCATAATTGGCCTCTTCCAAGACGGGAGGACAATATCCGGTAGGATGGTCACCTTTATATAACTCACAACTCGCCGCTTGAAGTTGAGTAGGAACTTCTTGCATTTCTTTAATTTGTTGTGGAAGCTTTGACATTTGTTGAGTCAAGAGCTCCACTTGTTGCATAAGAAGTTTTTTTGGGGCAAGAATAGCGTCATTTGTACCTAACTCAAGCACACCGGGTTTTCTTTGAGCTACCCCACGCTTATGATTCTCTTGATAATCATTAAGTGCCATCTTCTCAATAATTGCAATTGCATTGTCGGCGCTTTTTGACATCAAAGAACCTCCCGCCGTAGCATCCAGTAAGGTCTTGTGAACCGAAAGGAAACCATTGCGAAAAATATGAACTTGAGTAAGCTCATCAAAACCGTGTCCTTTGCACTTTCTTAGCATAGATTTGAATCTCTCCCAAGCTTCGTTGAGTGATTCACTTGCTCTTTAAGAAAACACAGCTATCTCAATTTTAGCTTCCATGAAATGGTTGTGTGGAAAGAACCGTTCAAGAAACTTATCTTCTAAAAGATTTCAATCCGTCATAGTTGTTGTCGATTGATCAAGATACCATTCCTTCGCTTTCCCAATCAAGGAATGAGGAAACATTCTCCTAAATAATGACTCTTCGTCAGCTTCGGTAGCTTCCGTTGCGCCCACAATCTCGTAGAATTTTGTAAGATGTGTGAACAGATCCTCATGATCTAATCTCGTGAAAGGATTTTGATAGGCAAGTTCTAGGATTCCCGTTTTCATCTCGGCTTGTCTTCCATTTTGAAGATTACGTGCGAACTAAGCGGTATGTCTTGGACTGTTCGTACATGGAGTGGAAACTGGAGGTGGAGGTGGAGGTGCTTCTATAGTTGGTGAATTAGGTGAAGGGAATGAAGAATATTCTCCGAGCTCTTGTCTTGCAATAGCTTGTTGTCGTCTTCGCCTTGTACGACTATTGGTACGACGTGCGGTTCTCTCAATCTCCGAATCAAAAAGAAGGTTTTTCACCGAACCTGTCCATGCATAAATGAATTTTGCACACAAACTAAACAATTAAAAAGCATAAAGAATTACAAAGACAAGAGATTCACAATACAAAAATCTTAATATCACTAAACTATTGCAATGCTTGCAATATTCAACTAATAATCCCCGGCAACGGCTCCATTTTGTTAGAAGTATTTTTCATAAGTGTTTTATCGTCTCCACAGGGATTGAAGAGAATAAAAATGCTAGCCATTCAACGGTTCAATGACTTAAGACAAAGGGGGGTTTTTAATGGTTTCAATCTTGTAACAAAAGTTTGCAAGAAATAAAGCGTAATAAAAATCGGTCTTAAATTTGATAAAAGCATGCCAAGATTAGGGTTCGCTAGTCCGTCCTAAACGTATTCTACCAAAAAAATATGTGAACAAATTTCTAACCAACATAACCGTGTATCCTTGCAAAAACGTTCATCTCTAAATCGATTTCGTGATTGTTATTGTTTCGAATGTTAGATGATCTCTCTACCTGACGGATCGGAACAATAAGCTTTAATAACGATACAAAGCAGATATCAACTTTCAAATCTATCTCTAGCATTTGTATAGTTAATAGATGAAGAGATTAGGTCAAGACTTGGAAAGTTTATCTCTAATACAAACCAAACCATATATGTAAAAATAATGGCAAATAACTTCATATATATTGATTAAGAACTTGTTCACATACAAGAGATTAAGAAGAATACATAAAATCTGAACCAACTACTCCTAACCTTGATAAGAAAGGGATTTAGCTACTCATTTTCATGATGACTTGAGCAACAAGTTTCAGGAGAAGGTTGATCAACATCTAAGTCGAATAATCGAGAATGGATGGGAATCCACCTTCTTTTTGTGAAATGTTGCTAAGAGATGATGAAGAATGAAGGAAATGAGATTCTAGGTCAGAAAACTCCTCTCAATTCAAGTACAAACAAAATAAGATATTTTCCAAAAAGTAGCCCATGCTACTTATAGAAGTGGTTGTGTGCTGTTATGCTCGCTAGGCGGGCAGTCATTCTCTAGGCGAGTCATTCGCTGTGCTGCTCGCCTAGCGAACTTAGGATCCTTTCGCCAATGTCCCAAGTCTGGGAGCATTCGCTGCTTGCTCGCTAATGAGTCGCCTAGCGAGTTATTCGCTGCCTCACTCGCCTAGCGTGTTTATGCTCCTTTTGCTTCTGCCCAAAATTTGGAGGTGCTTCGCCTAGCGAGCTCTTCGCTACCTTACTCGCCTAGCGAGTTTATGGTATTTTTGCCACTGTCCAAGTCTGGGAGTGCTCGCTGGCATCTCGCTGCGTCTTCGCCTAGCGAGTGCTTCGCTGATTCCCTCACTAGGCGAGCTTGTTGATGTTTGCTTGCTTTCTTGGTTTCTTTGTCAACTTCCTTGTGTCTCAAGTTTCTACTCTTTCATGCCTAAATCCTGCACAATAACACACAAATTAAAGATACCAAGATCCTTTCTCATAATGCTATAAACCAACCAAAGCAAAGGCGACTTTGAATACTTTCTCGACAAAAAGGAGTGAAAGATGCCCATATTTGATAGCTCAAATAAGCATAATTGGGCTTCTAACAAAGACTCGCTATTACCAAAAGGATAATAGTAAGCAAACACACAAATTTCCAACACCAAAAGGATGACGGACTTATCTCCAAAAGGATGATAGTAAACTCACACAACTCTGACACCAAAAAGATGACGGATCTATCGCTGAAAGGATGATAGTGAACACACACAACTCCGACACCAAAAGGATGACAGATCTATCACCAAAAGGATGATAGAGAACACACGATGATCCTTCACCAAAAGGATGAAAGTGAGGTCAAAACTTGCTATTACCAAAAGGATAATAGTAAGTAAACACATAAGATTCTGATGTGTCGTTCACCAAAAGGATGATTCATAAACCAAAGATTCACTTATTACTGGCACCAAAATGATGATAAATCTATCACCAAAAGGATGGTAGAGGACACACGACTCAAACCCTTCACCAAAAGGATGAAAGGGAGGTCGACACTTGCTATTATCAAAAGGATAATAGTAAGTACATACAGATTGTCGACACCAAAAAGATGACGGGTTTATCACCAAAAGGATGATAGAGCACACACACTCACAGGGATATCTGACACAAAAAAGATGACATACCTATCACCAAAAGGATGATTGTAAACACAGAGATATATGACACCAAAAGGATGACAGACCTATCACCAAAAGGATGATATTAAACACACGCACCTCCGACACCAAAGGGATGACAGACCTATCACCAAAAGGATGATAGTAAACACACACAAATATCCGACACCAAAAGGATGACAGACCTATCACCAAAAGGGTGATAGTGGACACACGCAATGACCCTTCACCAAAAGGATGAAAGTGAGGTCACAACTTACTACTACCAAAAGGATAATAGTAAGCAAACACAAATTCTCGACACCAAAAGGATGACGGGTCTACCACCAAAAGGATGATAGTAAAACACACACACAGGGATATATATGGCACTGAAAGGATAACAGACCTATCACCAAAAGGATGAAAGTGAGGCCACAAATTACTACTACCAAAAGGATAATAGTAAGAAAAACAATATCAAAGGTTATCATTCACCAAAAGGATGATACACAGACCAAAGGTTCACGAATTTCTAACACCAAAAGGATGATGGTAACGATATAAGCTACTACCACCAAAAGGATGATAAGAACTTCCCAAATTTGAGGGCCACCGACACCAAAAGGATGAAGGTTAAATTGAAACAGCATGAGTGGCTACCACCAAAAGGATGATAGTAGATTGCCAACACCAAAAGGATGAAGGTTGAATTGAGTTAATAGGGTTTGGCTACCACTAAAAGGCTGATAGTAGGGCAATTAACCAAAAGTTCAAGTTTGTTGGAGATATGATAAATGAGGCTTATTTGGAGACATCAACAAAAGGTTGGGGCAAAGAAGTCACTGAGGAACACCATCCTTGTCAACAAAAGATTGAAAGGAGCCCAACTCACTAGGGAACGCCCAAGAGGAAGGTTGAATTTTGTTTGGAGAAAAAACCATGATTAGTCTGAGGATAGAAACTCCATCAACAAAAGGTTGAAGAGAACCAATTCAATGAGGAACGCCCACTGACTTGCTTGGAGATCACAACTTTATCAACAAAAGGTTGAAATAACTCCATAAAGAACACCCACAGATCTGAAGAAGATGCATCTGCCTGGGATGAAGATTGCTTTGAGATTGATCAACAAAAGGTTGAAACAACTTCGTGAGGAACGCCCACGGATTTGAAGGAGATATCCCTAGCTAGGCTGAAGATCTCCTTGAAATCTCGACTTTATCAATAAAAGGTTGAAAAGACTCTGTGAGGAACGCCCATAGACTTGAAGAAGATGTGTCTGCCTAGGCTGAAGATCATTCTGTAATCTTGTCTTAATCAACAAAAGGTTGATACAACTTCGTGAGGAACACCCACAAACTTGAAGAAGATGCCCTTGGATGGGCTGAAGACCGCCTTGGAATCTTGGCTATTAATCGTGGATCTTGATCTGCGCATGTATGAATGCTTGATGTAATGATGTTCCATGTTGAATGGAAATACAATGCAAGTGCTGATGCGCAAAGATGAAAGTGATGGGGGATTATGGTTTGGTTTTATACGCAAATAATGCACATGATGCTTATGATGTCGAATGTGATGCACATGATGCGTATGATGCATATGATTGCAGATGGGTGATTCAATATATTTTGCAAGGATGTCAGCATGGTGGACTTTTGGTAGTTGCCAATGCGGATTGGACTTTAGGTGGTGGGTGGGTTTGACTTCCTCGACATTCAGTTCATTGAAGACGCCATGATTGAAGCATACGAAGATGCTCTTGATGCTCCAAGTTTGATCACTTGATTGATTTATCGTGAATTCATTGTGAGAGAATCACAACCCCGTGCTTGATGGTCAGAATAACTTGAAGATGAGCGTAGCAACATCACCGACTCATGAAGATTATGCTTTTTCTCTGAACTCGACGATTGATATTGTGTGACAGGATCTACTTGACCAATTTGAAGATACAGAGAGGATCTGTCTTATGCAACTTGCTTTTCCCCAGTCTGAATGTGGTAATGGTCTGCCTCTAATTAACCAGTTCTGAAGCGGTTTGATCTTTGGAAGCTAAGCTTTGATGTGATTCTGAAATGACCTGCCCCTGATCGAGCTCTAGAGCATTGATTCGGGTCGACACCACTGAGAGTTCAAGTTCCTTCTTTGATTTCCCCTTGTTAGACTGATTTGCAGTTAACATTTCACATTCACAAATGGTAATTTTAATGCAATGTTCATGCAAGTTTTGAAAAAGATTTGTTTTTTGGAGTGTTGTGATAGTGTGATACAAATGCACTGTTAGTTCAGACGTTGTGTTAATTTGCCAGTGTAAAAGGTATAGCAAGGATAATGACACCAATGTTGAAGATTAGAAAATATGTGGGGAGTCGGTTTACGCAACCTTACAATAGTATGCTTTCAGAATAAACATTGCCTCAATCAGGTCTTTTTAAGGTTGTAACGTGGTCTGGTTCACGGTTCATGAAACAAAAGATATTAGGATCACATTTTGTTTTGTACCCACCCCTTCTTCGTGATGATCTCCAGTCATACGTTCAGTTAATTCTGCACATGTTTTTCTTCCAAAAGGGTTGACGGTGTAAACGTGATTACTTAAGGTTTGATCGAACTGGTAGTCACCTTATTTTGTTTTTGATGGATGTCAGTAACCCTTTGATTTGATATGGCGGTCACTAGATTTTGTTTTTGTTGAGGATTCGAGGGCCTCTTTTGTTTTGCATTTGATCCCTAACTTTTGGATGGACTGATTTCGCTTTTCAAGTCCATTGGGATTGCCTTGATTTTTGCCTAAGTCTCCTTTTGAGGTGTTCGACTTAGCAGGCTTTTGATTTTTTGTTGTTGGACGATTGTGACAGCCAAATCATGGGTCTGAACAACCACCATGTCTTCTGGAATTTTGCTCTGTGATTCAAGTGTAATTGGATTAACTGAACACTACCCTGTCCTAGGTTGAGTGTAAGGGTTTATGGATCAGAATGAAATTGCTACTTCTTGGCTCGAAGTGGTTTACTAGGGATTAAATCCTTGTCTCTCCAGTGTTTGGGGGAATTGACACAATGCCTGTATATCATCGGCAGGATTTTATCCAAAAGCATACAGTTTACTGTTATGGGTATTTCGTTGTCATCATCCTCCCTCCAATCATTGCTAAACAACAGTTGATAAAGAGAGTGAAGTGAACAAATATGTGTCGGTGCTTTGCAGTAAATGAAAAAATAAAGAGTGAATACGACATAAATAATTCAAAGTATGCATAATCACTACATTAATAAAACCAAATACAAACGGAAATGTTTAAAGGACACAGTACTTAAACAAACAAAGACAAAATACAAGAATGCAAATGACGGGATGGCAACATGATTGTCTTCTTCGGGGAAAATGAACTTGAATTGACTTAATTGGATTTGGCTTGATGCTGGTACTAGCTTGGTGGTGGCATAGGGTTGGTCGTGACATTCAGAGTCTTCCCTTTGAATGTGAGAAACTTTGTGTTGACTAAGTCTTGAACTTTATGTTTGAAGCCTCTGCAATCCTCAATCATGTGCCCTGGAGCGCCCTTATGGTACTCGTAGTGAGCATTAGCATCATAGTCTAGAGGAATGACAGTTGGAGGAGCTAGGTCTCTCTAGGTAATCGCCCTTTTCTCCAGCAATTCAGAAAAGATCTGAGCATAAGACATAGGTAGGCGATCAAAGTTCATATCTGGCCTCCTTGTCCTCTGCTGATTAGGTTGACGTTGTTGTTGAGCAGCCTGTTGTTGTTGATTCTGAGGCGGGTACTGATACCTTTTCTGATGATATGACGGTTGCTGAAGAATTGGAGCTTGAACAATTGGTTGATAAGGCATTGGAGCATATTGCGCTGCAGCAACATACGGATACTGAAAGTAAGGGATATGATAAGGCGTTAGGATAGGAACTTGTTGATGAGCTTACCCTTTCTAAATAGAGATGGCATTTGTTTTTCCCTCTTTCTTTTTGTATCAGTTGAAAGACTTCTTGGCTCCAGTCTGACTGCTAGAACCTCCGTTGATCTTTCCACTTTTCAGACCTTCTTTAATTCTCTCGCTAATGATCACCAAGTCAGAGAATCCTGAAGACACACTACTGATCAACTTTTCATAGTATTGGCCTTGCAAGGTACCCATGAAGATGTCAATCAGTTCACGGTGAACAAGCGGCGGATGCACTCTTGCAGCTAACTTTCTCCAGCGCTGTGTGTACTCCTTAAAGGATTCGTTGTCCTTTTGAGCCATACTCTGAAGTTGGGTATGATTCAGAGCAAGGTCATTGTTGTATTTGTATTGCTTAACAAAAGCTTCAGCTAACTCAGCCCAAGTGTGTACACTACTATGCTCCAATTGCATATACCACTCGAGTGATGCTCCAGACAAGTTGTCTTAAAAAAAATGAATCATCAGCTTTTCATCTCTGGCATAGGCATCCATCTTGCGACAATACATCTTTAGATGGATGTTGGGACAACTAAGACCTTTGTACTTCTAGAATTTTGGCACCTTAAACTTGGGAGGAATGACAACATCTGGCACCAAGCACATTTCCAGAGCATTCAGAGAAGTTGAGTTGTGCCCCTCCATAACTCAGAGTTTTTCAGCTAGATCACGACCCATTTTGATAGCTTCAGAATCCTGAGTAGCAACAGGATTGAAAATGGGGATAGTAACATGATAGTTTTGCACATCATCATACTGATCTTGCAGATTCTCTTTATCATGAGGAATGGAGATTTGAATGATTGTAGCTTGGGCTTGTAGGATGGCTCCAACAATAACTCTAGGTGTTAGGAGTGGTTGAGAAGTGTCTCCTTCAGCTTTGGTAGTGAAGTTCATCGGTATCCCATAGGTGATGGGGTTGGGAACATGAATTGAGAGCCTTGAGGTAGATCCTTGCACAGGAACGTTGTTGTTGACAGCAGTAGCATCACGCAGTTTTTCTTCCTTTCTAGTCGTGGTAATGGCCTCGAGAATCTGGTCGATCTTGCCCTTGATAGAGTCAAAATCCTCTTGGAAAGCGGCTTGCTCTTATTGAATCGGCTCCTCTTAAGTTGTGTATCGGTGTCGAGGAATCAACTTGATTTACTGGAGATGAAGGAAGGAGAAATGAGTTTCTACTATTGAAATGAAATGCAAGAATGCATAACTGATGCAATTCAATGCAATGACATGTATGCAAGATGCAATGCAATATGCAAGATCCAGGATCATAAGATCATAGGTTCAAACAGATCTAAGGTTGTTCGAGGAACGGGTCAATAACCAAAGTCACTAATCAAAGAAACCCCACAGGTAGGTTTTAAGATGTGTTGGTACCTAGAGTCATGGATATCTTTCAAAGACATTATAGCCATGATGAAGCCTCATTAGACGATAATATCCTTGAAAGGATCTCCTCTAGGTGAGGTTTTCTATCTTCCCTGTCGCGGTGAAATTTGGATACCAAGCTATTGATGAGCTTGAATCTTAATTCATTTGAAACCGAACTTTGATTTGTCCAGAGGAAGGGAAAAAGATCGAAATACCCACAATGCAATGCAAATGCAAGCTAGAGAGTTATAGGTTCGGGGGTTGGTTAAACTTAGGGAAGGTGCTAGCATCCTAAGTTTATGTAGTACTCTACAGGAACCTCTTATTTTAATGTTGTTTATTGCTAAAGGTTATCTGCTTAAGGATGAAAGACCTAGGGGTTTATTTCTAAGTATACTCGATAAGATATCGCATCTTATGCCTACATATCCTTACGGGAGTGGAATCAGAGTATTTGTAGTTCCCCTAAAGGGCTTGAGGAGTGCTTTGACTGTGGTCAAAGTTCCTACGGGATTAGGGTAGTTGATTGATTGATTTTAGGAGAAAAGATAAGTTTTCATTTTAAGGGAGAGTACTTGATTTAACCACCACAACTTTGTAGGAAAATAGTCTTTGCATCGTCTTAAGAGAATGGCTCAAGTACTCGGATTGTCAACAAGTACGCCTCTATCTCTCCTAAGGCAAAGTCCCTACATATTAATTGAATTGTTATGGGGTAGGAGTTTTATTTCGCTTAAGATGATTAACATCTTATTATCTAATGTGTTTGAATAGTTTGAATTGAGTTGATCAACTTGAATGGGATCAAGGATCATGGGGAGTATGATGCAAATGAGATACATACGCATAATTGTTTAGGTTATACGCAGATTCTTCCTTTGGACGTTATGCAATGCGATAATAAATTGCAGGAAGGTAAATAGCGGTAAAGTAAAGGCAAATAAGTAAATCCATACATAAACGCATGAAAGCGCTAAGTGTGCGAATTGTGAGCGTGCGAACGGATCGGATACGGAAGCGTGCACGATTGATTAAGCCATGTGATATCAATTAATTTTAGTTGAATTGTATTTCGGTGAAATTGGTTTTAAGAGAGATTATTTAAAAGGGTGAATTGATCTTAAGGAGAATGTTGAATTAGCTTTATTTAGTAAAGTAAAATTTTATGGATTAGTTTTGATAGAAATAAGTTTTAAATGAATAAAATGATTTATTAAATAGAAGTTTTCTGATATAAGTTAATTATGAAAAAGGTTTTTAATATTATAAAAGAAAAAGGGTGTTAAAATTAAATTAAGAAATATTTTATTATTAAGGTGTCCTTTTAGTTATTAATAAAATATAGATTATTTAGAAAAAGGATCTCTAACTAAAAGGTTTTTTCTTATTGAATAATAAAAGGTTATTATAAAATTCAGATTATTTAGATTATGAAATATAAAAGGGTTGTTTTTATTATTTGTTTTTTTAAAAGTTATCTAAAATAAGGAAAATATTTTATTAATTAAAAACAAGTTAAATTGCAATAAAAAAAGGGTTCCTATTTAAAATAAAAGTTGTGTTATTAATATAAAATATAGAGTTGATTTAAATTATGAAGAAGTTTTCTCATTAAAAAGAAATATATAAATACTTAATAAAAGGGGTTATTAGGTTGGTGAATAAATTATTAATGAAGTGAAAATAATAAATTGATTTTTATAAAAGAAAGGGAGTAAATTAAAAGGCTTATTATATTTAGATAAAATGGTAGATTAAAGGTTTTATTAAAATAAATTATTATAACGGTTAATTAGGTTATTTAATTAATTAAATGCTAAGATTTATGGGTTAATTAACTAATTAGACGGATAATGGAAGGTTAGTGGAGCGCATGGATCGTGTGCGCGTGGGTGCACAAGGCTTCCGTGGGGCTGCGTAGTGTGATGCGTACAATGATCTATTGAAAGATCGTGTGGTGACTGTGAGGGCGTATGATACTATCGTGTGTGTGTGTGTGTGTGTGTGTGTGTGTGCACATATGATTATTACAGCAATGAAACAAAAATTAAAACATGACAAAGAAACCCTAAAATCAAAACGAATCCTCTTCTTCTACCAAAGCACCGTCGACGCTCTCTCTTTCCTTGCTCTTTCCTTGCTCTTCGCCGTTCATTCTTCTCTCTTCTCCATCCTTCGATTTACTACATAAATCAAACAAAAATGAAAAGTTAAATGTTAGTGAAAAATCTCACGATTCTTGGATTTTTGCAGGTGGTGGATTTGTGGTGGATGAAGGTTTTGCGGCGACTTCATGAAGGATGGCGGGTATGGGTTTTGACGGCACGGTTTTGCGATGAAGGCTCGCCTCGGTTTCTCCGGCGGATCGTTGGGATTTTCGGCAATGAGACTCTGAAAAAAGCTAAGTTCTCTTCCTTTGATCTCTTATGGTTTCAAATTGGGGCTCTGTGGATTTTGCGGATTGCTGTGTGCTCTTGTTGCGTGTTGGGTTTTTTTCTTCCTTTTTCACCCCCTGTTATCTCTGCTTTATAGGCTCAAAAGAATCGTAATTGATTTGAATTGAAGGGTGATGATTAAGCTGTTGGTTCTGTATCTGGAAAGAAGTAAACATGATTTCTGATTGTGAGGATATTTTCGTTGTGTATTGAACGAGTTTTTAAACTTTCTTATTTTAAACACAACTGTCGGGAGACAAAATTCAATCTTTCCTGATTCAGCTTGAATGTGTTTGGAAAGGAATAAGAACCAAACTTGTTGTTTAACCTTTCAATTAGCAGCATTTTGAAAACCTAACAACAGCTTGCCGAGAATGCTTTGTATTAATTATGTCAGATTTTACCGGATTGTGTTGGCTGTAATTAGAAAATCCGATGCAATGATTGTTTGAAATTTCTTGCAGGGAGAAAGCCTGTAGCAGTTCTAGCTGGACGGCGATTAAATCCCCCTTACAAGCTGCATCCAAATGGTGGTTTCTATGCTTGCAGGGCTTCCAAAACGCAATTAGAATGGTTCAATCGTCGGTAAGGCATGTGAAATAACATGTCTTGAATAATAAGGTGTAGCAAACCGTAATGCTCTCTTATGATAACTCTGAAACAGGCACAACGAGGGCGGACTTGATGGGAAAGCCGGCTGCAGATATATAGGCTGGTCTTGCCTCTGAAGGTGATGGTGTGCTCACAATATCATCAATTCATGGACCAATCTCCTACATGACCATAAAGTGCACCGGATTTTGGAGGAATTGAATGACCGGCGAGGAGCTCCGTCTTAAATCTCGAACGTGGTCTTGGAATCAAATTCTGGAAAAAGTTACTTACGGCGTCCTCCTATAATGCCTTTAGTCTGTTATCTCACAGCTTAGCAACCTCGGGATCGGCATCAGCTCGGGAAAGCTTGGAAGCAAACCAGAAGACATAAGGAGTAGCATCTTCTGCTGAGGCTGGGACCTCCGCTGTTACGGTATGTGCGGCGAGACAATCTTTCATAAGCCTTCTTCAACAAAAACCGTGTGGCATGCGTACCTACCGGCTGCTGTGTTTTGTATTGTTTCTTATCTTTTCATGTAACATCCAGGAGGGGTTCTGCAGACTTCACGGTGAAGGTGGGAGGTTGTGCGTGTTATTCCACAGTTACCGCAGTTCGATTTTCAAACTGTCATCTCATTCAAGTTGCCGACGTTTAGCAGGATTTGTAAGAACAAAGACTAAGATCCAACCTTCTCATGTGTATCGTCAAGCACTCATGGAGGTACTCATACTGTAACCAATAATGGCCTTTTTAAAGGAGGTTTGTTAAATGCTTGGTGGTATTTTAATCATTTTTGATCAAATAACCGTAGCTTCCGTAATGTTGTTTGTTACAGAACTAAGCAGCCTAGAACATCACTATTAAGAGTCACAAAGGTTGTTATCAAGCATGGACTACTACTGCATCATTTGGAACTTGATGAATTTTACTCGGCTTTTCAGTCTCAATGTTTTCTTTTTCATTGTTCTTAATGGAAGTGGCGGCATAAACATGGCATGGAGCAGCATTCTGGAGATGTTCTTAGTAGCTCGCGTATGGCTTATTCAGAGTGGCTTTGACGAGATTGGGATATTGACACATGAGCTTGGGACATTGGTGATTATGACTGATCTTTGAGGTATGTCAATTTACTGATGACAATTGTGTTTCATTTTGATCTTTTAAACAATTATGTTTTCTCATCTTGATTGTACTCATGCAAACACTAATATAGTCACTTGACAAAACCGGTTTTCCGTTTTAGTGATAGCTAACTCCTACATCCTGCATTTCATATGTTTGCAGCAAAATATGGAACGTCCCGAGGAGTAAAGGGTGGGCCTCTCCATGAAGTTCATGACGCGAGTGTGTACCCCAATAAAAAAGAAGATGGGCTTATGTTGACAACACTAGAAAACTCAAAAGGAAGACCAGAATTTCTTGTTACCAATTGCCTAACAGCAATGCTTATTATTGTAGAAATTTGAGTTAATCTTGAATATCAGCATGGAAATAGTTGGGTTTTCTTTGTAATAGGCCAAGAGTTTTGACATTTTCTAATCTTTATGATAATCCCAATTTTAGTTTTATTTCAAATCTCATGAATATATGAACCTTGTCGAGCTCCCAGATTCTCATGGCCATTTGGATTTTTTTACCACATAGTGACTTCGAGCAAATGATTACAGATCTGAATTGAGGTTGCAATACCATAACCTTGCTAATAACCATGTACATGTTTTGAGTTGGTACAAACTGAAGTTTTGATCATATGTTTAAAATTTGGGATTGAACTTCAAATTTCTAAGCTTTATATTGGAACTCATAATATTATTTCAATGAATCTACAAATCTTGAACGCCACTTTGAGACATTATAGCGAGAACTTGATTTAATGTCCTATTCAAACAATGGCAACCTCACAATGTCAACAAGATTCCAATTCTTTTCCTAAAATCCCGAGAGCATAATGATTCAAAATCCATGAATAGGAACGGTACTGGACTTGATCTTCCAACACAAACCAATCTGATGAGATTTTAAATCCTATAATGGATTTACCCCCAACTCAAATCTCCTCTTGAATGTATAGTATACAATCTCCTTAAAACCATATAAAACTTTGTGCCCTAAATCATCTTGCCTCAAATCAAATGAACAGAGAAACCCTGGTCCTCTATTGATTAAAGGGTTATGGGAACAAGGGCGTGTGGTTCCACAATACTCCGCAAAACTGGTAGGAGGTAAGGAGTACACAAAGTCTTCATGACTTCCAAACTTTCTTTAGTGACCTCACTTCACAAAACAGCACAAGCAAACTGGTTAAAAGGTTAGCTATGCTTAAAATGATTGACTTAAATGATATGCAAGAAAATGCACAAGGAGGTGGGATCTTAAGGTCAAAAATTAGGGTGTGACATTCCCCACGAGAAAGACTCCTTGGAGGCGTCCACTACACAACCATCAACACACGGGTTCAAAGACAGGTTCTCAGAGTCATAGATCGATGTTGAAAATATTATTGTCAGAAAGTAATACGTTCAAGGGATCTCATCTGATTGGGGCGTTCGTATTAACCCAAAAGGAGTCAACACTACCAACCACCATGGATAAAACGGGTTAATGGTCCTTGGGATCAACGATTTAGGCTCGAAAACATTATTGCCATGGCAAAGACTCACCACAACAATAACATCTCCAAGGGAATCTACTCCAAGTAGGATTTTCGTTTTGGCCTCACGCGGAAGATACCACGCAAATCTCAACTACATAACCACCATCCTAATCCTAGGGTTTTCCTCAGACTTGGGTATCGAGCCATCTCACAAAGTACCCATGAATCAGAGAAGCCCAACAATGTCACAGAAAGTAACACAGATAAGGAATAGGAAAATAAATAGGTAAATAAACGAGAAGAAAACAAGTAAGCGAAGCTATCGAGATCACAATTAGAACTAAGATAGGCTCGACTCTCTCTTACATGGAACAATATGTTCCCCAGCAGAGTTGACAACTATCGAACCTCAAAAAATACACAATCGAGAAATACGACCCTCGCGCAAAAGGTGTGAAAAACGATTCAACAGAGTCGCCACCGAACTTTATTTATCCCAAAAGAGGGAAAGGAAAGTATCGAGAAAACCTTTAAAGAGAGACAAGAACATGGTCATCGCAACCATATTCTGGGTTCGGGAGTCGGTTACGTAAGAGGAAGGTATTAGCACCCCCTACGTCCGTTGTACTCAATGGGAACCTCTTAATTCGAATTGTGATGAACGTTAGCTAAGCTTATTTGTTTTCTTCTCAATGATAAATGGGAAACGGTAAGATAAAAGGGAGTTTATGCTAAGGGGAAAATGGGTGATTTTAGGATAGGGTGCTCGCCAAGGATTTGGGCCCTTGTGCTTACGTATGCTCATTCTGACAAGAATGAGGAATCAGAGTGCTCATAGTTTGACTACAGGAAAGGATAGAGGGGAAACATGGAAGATGGATAAAAGGTAGCTCGCCAAGATCATAGAAATCTTATGCCTACGTATATTCATTCAAGCGAGAATGAAGAATCAAAGTGTCTGTAGTTCGTGGATACGCCCATGAAAGAAAGGGGTTAATATGTTGAAGTTTGGTTTGGATGACGATTACTCGAAGCTTAAGAAAGGCTCCTCGGGCCCAAGTAATCGGGAGAATGAGTCAAAGACTTGACTATCTCTCTTTTTCATCTTGAAAAAAGGTTGTGTTCAAAAAGTGTTTTGAATGATGAATATTGGAAGATAACTTGAATGTTATCGAGTTAGAAGTGTTTTAGAGATGTCAATTGTTCACACACGGGTAAGAGAACTCGCACCCAAACAACTGAAAAGAGATCAAAGGCTCAATCCCCCTATTTTTCACCTTGAAAGAGTTTCGATAGTTGTTAATCTTTTTGAAGTTTGATTGCAAAAACCCATTTGACTTTGGATCAAGGGTTTGATTATATTTGCATGCAAAGAAGTTGATTGTGAGGCAAAAGGAACTCGACTTAAAAGTTGTTTGAAAAAAAAAGGCTCGACGATGTATCAATAGTTCTAAAAGAGGTGTGAATCGATCATAGTCCCTAGGGGTTCTACTAGTAATGAAACCACGACGAAAGGTGCAAGTGTGTGCGATAGGATGATGGTGATGCTAAAGAGCAATCGACTTATAGAGGGGTTTGAAAATGGCTCGACGAAGAATTGAGAATTAGTTTGAAAATGGTGTAGTATATGCTAGTCCCTAGGGGTGCTCATAGTAAACAAAACCACAATCAAAAAGTTGAAGGTGAGATAATACTTAGAAGGGGGGTTGAATAAGTATGAAAGATTAAGACTTAAAATAATAATCACATAATTATTTTTATCCTGGTTCGTTTAAACAACTACTCCAGTCCACCCTTCCTAGAGTGATTTGCTTTTTTCAACAAGGACTTAATCCACTATTAAATCAAACTGATTACAATAGTAACACCTAAGAACAATTGTTCTTAGTCTTCTCAAGAGCTACTGATTCCAACTGAATCCTCTTAAGGAAAAACCTTTACAATCTGTGTAAATTAAATACAAGAGTATTAATGCTTCTATAAAGCTTTTATCACAACCGTGATTTTTCTCTTAAGTTTAAGTACAAGAAATTCTAAGAAGAATATGAAATAGTGAGAGCTTATAATAATATGATTTCTTTTCAGCAAATTGTGTCACTGAAGAATGTGGTGGAGTTCTCCTTTTATAGGCAGCTGATCCAAGGATGCTGAGCGTTGAAAAGAGAGTCCCAAAAAGGTCTGAGCCTTTTTGTCTTCACATCAAGTGACCTTTCCTTAAATTAGATAACATAGAAAAATCTTTTTTGTCTGTGTAATTGTGTCTAGCACAAAAGAGGAAAGAGACGTTGATTTACTCCAACGGATATATTCTTGAATATTTCTTCTTCAGTTTTTAGCAAGTTCTTCAGAGTCTGAGTGGATCAGAGTCTTCTAATGATATTCAGAACTTTGTTGTATCAGAGTCTTCTGCAGCATGTGTGCTTTCAGCGTGTTGATCATCAGAGCATATTTGACACAGAACTTCAGTACTTGGCAGCGTTGGTACTTTCAGAAACATCTGTAGAATTATGCTTTGAGAAACTCTTCAAACAATATTCTTCTTTGCTTCAGATGCTTCAGCTTCAGATGCTTCTGACTAGCTTCAGATGCTTCTGACTCAAAATGTTCTGGAGCTTCTTGTTTCAGATCCTTCTGGAGACTACGCTCAGGATCTTCTGAAAAGAGCAATCAGAATCTTCTGTAAGATGCATCTGGCGCTTCAGAGTCAGGATAACTTCTTGTATACAATACAAATTTGCTTCTAGAGAGTTAATTTCATTTCAATCTGCAGTAAAACTCTCAAACAAATTTTAGAGTATATAATTCTTAAATATAAAATTTCCTAACAATTATCATCAAAACAAAGAGTTATTATTAAGAACCAATTTGTGTTCTAACAATCTCCCCCTTTTTGATGTGGACAAAAAGTATCAGAAATTTTATTTAACTGAACAAAAAGAATTATAACTCCCCCTGAGATGATGAATCTCCCCCTGAGTTAAATATGAAAAAGGAAAAGAAACTTCCCTTTTGTCTTGAGTAATCTTCAGAGTTAGATCTTGTTTGTTCTTATAACATTTTAGGGTTAGAATGTCTTGCAGATATAAGATTCAGAGTTTGATAAATGATAAATGATCTGAGAGACTCAGAGTTTCTTTTATAGAGTGTTCTTATCAAATGTTCTGAAATAGTCAAGTTAAATGTTAGATTGAATAGATATGTCTGAAGATTCATTCTGGTGAAGTTATATTGAACAGTTCAGATCTATATTTTCTCCCCCTTTTTTGTCATAAGCAAAAAGTAAAACTTTTAAAAAGACAAATAAAAGGAACAATAAAGAAGATAATTCAATGGAGAAAACTGATTCATTCAAAATATCAGAGCAAGAGTACATAGATAATCATCAGAAGATATAGCAATAAAATTCAGATGCAAGCAACAGATGCAAAAACATTAGAATGAAAAAAAATCTAAGAGTGTTTGGACAAAAGCATCTTCAGTAGATCTGTAATCTCATAGGAGGATTGCTCTTGCTTGGACATCCACTTAGTCATAGTTTCATTCTTCTCATCTTGCTTTGACATCCATTATGTCATATCCTCAGACTTCTTATCCTGCTTAGCCATCCAGGATTTTATTTCTGACTGACCAGCCTCCAGAGCAGCAATCTTGTCTTCAAAGTCTGGATGTTCTGTCTTTATCTCAGATGAAGAAGTTGGAGGTTATGTAGCCTGAACAGAGTCAATTGCCATTGGTTCTGTAGATCCTGAAGAGGGTTCTACCAGAGTCATAGTCAATGCATTAGCAGTAGATTCTGTTGGAGGTGGAGGAGCATCTAAACGAAGCAGAGGTTCAGTTTTGTTGACAGTCCAGAATATAGTCCTTTCAGCTCTGAGCTTTGCATCATCAGAACAAACGTTCTTCAGATTGGAAGCTACAGTGTTGAATCTGTTTATGAATCCTTTCCAGATGATGTCAGATTCATTTGCATCCATTGTTTCTGAGCATTTCTTCTGAACAGTACCTAAAGACATCTGTATTTCTTGCAAAAATGTTTGAAATAAATGATCAATATTAAGTTTGGGCTGTGGTTTAAGCAAGGTTTCCAGAGTTATATGTTTAGGTTTGGGAGTTGGTGGTAAAAGTGATTTTTGGATGGAAATCAGAGGAGGGGGATAATATGGAATGAAAGGAATTTCTGGTTTTGGAGGTAAGGATTTGTTTAAAGCATTAATCAAATGAGGTTTTGGTCTTGTGCGAGGGTAAACATCATCAAAAGGTTCATTTGAGTATGGTTTGAAAGCAGATGTTGGTGGTTCAGCAGATGCAACTGTGTTATCAGATGCATGTTGCAGAGCTGAAACAACAGCTTTACCAGATGTTGCAGATATGGTGGCTAAAGATCCTACATTGGTCATTGATTAAATATAAGATAGAATCACAGATGGAAGAGCCTGTCTGAGTTTTGGTTTCAAAGGGTTGAGGGGTTCAGAAGGTTCAACTCTATCATAAAAATCTTTTAGTTTGAAACCATAAGATAGATTATGGTAAAGAGAAGAAACTTGGGCACAAGATATACCAGATGATGTTGGATTGGAATTGGGGATTAATAACTCAGATGATGGTGCAGGTGGAGGCATAAGATCTGGAATGGGAGTTTTAGAAGGTATGGTTGATTCAGGTTCAGGTTCAGATTGGTTTATCTCAGAGTATTTTTTAGATGGAGAGATTAGAAAATCTGGGTGGATATCTGATTCTGAGGAGTTAGAGGATTTTGTTGGTGTACAAGAGGTAGAAGATACTTGAAACACTGTTTTTAGTGGTGTTACATCAAGAACATCTGTCTCAGGGATGTGAGGTTCAGAAGTGTTGGTAGGTTTTGAAGGAATGTCAGATTGTTTGGATGGAGGTTCTGAGATTGGTGAATCAGAAGGAATAATTATTGGTTCTGATGAAACAGGAGCAGAGGTTACTTTTGTAGGATCAGAAGTAACAGGTGCAATAGTTTCAGAAGGTGGATTATTTGATGGTGGATTGTCAGAGGCTTTTTTTGGTTGAACTTCTTTTGGTTGGTTTTCCGGATGTTCAGAGGTTTGTTGTTGATCAGATTTTTGTTTTTCAGATGGTTGTTGTATTGATGGTTGATGATCTGATGGTTTTGGTTCTGATGGTTGAGGACGTGGAACAAAGTGTTTGATATGTATTTTGGGTTGAGAAGGTTTTGATACAGAAACTGTTGTTTGTTTTTGAGGTGAAACAGAACTGGGGGCAGTAACAGAAGTGGTTTGAGTAACAGGAGGTTTTGGAACAGACTTAATATTAGAATCATTAATAACAAGATTTGCAGAAGTTACAGATGACTTAGTACCTTTTACTTTAATCCTCTTGGCAGGTACAGAGGCAGCTTCTTTAGAGTCTTTTCTCTTCAAGAGCCTCTTGGGCTTCTCAGCAATCTTGACCTTCTTCTGGACAGGTTCAGATTCTTCTACAGGCTGAGTCCTTTTCCTCTGAAGTGGTGCTTCTTCTTCTCCTGCATCTGGTAGTGGTTGTTTAACTAGCTGAAACACATTGGCAGGAACAGGTATTCCTTCCTTCTTGCATTCCTCAATATACATAAGCACTATATGTCTAGGTTCTTCAACAAAGAATAGAGGAAAGTCAGCTACAGGAACCCTCTTATTCAATTCAGACACATTCAGCCTCTTTGGAGAAGTAGTGAGTTCATCAACAATTTTGAGTCTCAGAAGACTTTTAGCGTTCAGAGGTTTTCCCATAATAAACTCTAATTCCTCTGTAACCCCAGCAGCGTACAGAGCAATCACTAAACCATTCTCAGTAAGAAGATCTGAGATCAACCTTCCAAAGGGGATCCAAGTCCTGATCTTCTGGCCTTTCTCTTTCACAGATTCTCTAGATGCATTGATATGGTTCCACAGATGCATGAACAGAATGTATGGAAGATCTACCTTGGTGCTCTGACTAAGGCAATACATGAAATAGATCTGTTCATTATTGACATAGTCTGGAGAATTGGTTGATTTCCTGTGGTGGATGCATCCCATGAAGATCTTGGCCCAGATCTTGTAATCAGGCTTCAGATCTTTGAATTTGTTAGAAGCTTGACCAACAGTCATAACTTCTTCATAAACCTCATCCATGTCCACACGCCCAACTGGCAAGTGGGAAACACCATCTGTTTCTTCATATCCTATGAATCTTCTTATCAGATCCTCTGTGATGATAATCTCTTTTCCCAGCACATAAGATAAGATGAACTTGGGATAAACTGATGCATGCATCCAGAATTCTTTCACAAGGAGAGGGTAAACTGGTCAAAACAGCCTATCAAAGTACTTAACCCATCCTTGAGCTCTAATTATGGAACGAAATTCAAACCCATTATCTGCCAGAGAATCAAACTCAACCATAGATTCACACAGAACTTCTAGTTTATCAACAGGCATTAGAAGTGTTCTTTTGGGAGGAGAATATGGAGCAACACCCAAGTTTTCTGAAGTCACAGCAGCCATAGTAGATTGGAATTGAGCAGTTGTTGATGATGAAGTTACCATTAAAGAATACTTTGTCAAACACTTAGGTTTTGGGTTTTTATGCAGAGAAAATAGGAGATGAAAACGCATGTAAATTCTGAGAGAGTGAAAAGTGTGAAAGTGAATACAAGACAAGTATTTATACTAAACACTTAGGCACATCAACAGTCAGAAAAACGCACGTTTAAACATGAAGGTGAGAAAATACTTAGAAGGGGGGGTTGAATAAGTATGACAGAAAATAATCAAAGATAAAAACTCAAGTATTTTTATCCTGGTTCGTTGAACTCAACTACTCCAGTCCACCCTTTTCAAGAGTGATTTGCCTTTCTCAACAAGGACTTAATCCACTATTCAAATCAACTGATTACAAATAGCAACACCTAAGAACAACTGTTCTTAGTCTTCTCAAGAGCTACTGATCTGACCTAGATCCTCTTAAGGAAAACAACACCTAAGAACAACTGTTCTTAGTCTTCTCAAGAGCTACTGATCTAACCCTAGATCCTCTTAAGGAAAACTTCCTTTACAAATTAATGTAATACAATGTAAGAGTAAGAAATTGCTTCTAATAAAGCTATAAACACAACTGTGTTATTTCTCTAAGTTTAGAACAATGTATGAACAGCAAAGAATATGAGAGCTTTTCGCGTGAGAGAGTGTTCTTGCAATGATTTCGTCTTAATTCGTCACTGAAGAAAGTGCTATGATATCCTTTATATAGCCACTTGAATATTGGAGAGAATATTTTACCGTTGGAGAAGATATTTCCAATATCAAATAGTACTGTCCTTTGTACTATTGCAGCAGAGAGACGGCGCACAAAATGTGGGTGTAGCAATTGTCTGCTGAGCTGTGAATTTACCATATATGGAATGTATCAGAGGAATAATCTTCTTGCAGAGATTTATGTCTATCCCAATTAAGGAAAGATTTGCTGGCATATTCCAACGGATATATTAAAATAATCTTCTTCAAATAATTCTTCAGATAGTTCAGATCAACAATCAATATCAGAGTCTTCAGTCTTCAGAATCTTCTGGAAACTTCAGAGCCTAAGATGTTCTTCAGATGTTGCTGAATCAGAGTCTGGTGCAGCTGTGTGCTTGAAGCGTAACATGCTCTTAGATCAGAGTCTTCACTCAGATCAGAGTCTTCTCTCATTCAGAGTCTCTTCACTCAGAGTCTTCTTTCATTCAGATTCTTGATAATATATGCAGCGTGTTGTATCTTCAGAATCTTGATGACTAAGCTCTTATACTTCAGATTCTTCTAATCTTCAGATGCTCTTGAGCCATTCAGAATTTATTGTTCACATCAAATTTGCTCTTTAAGATTAAAATCTTTTGTGCCTGTAGAAAACAGTTTAGAACAAATTTAGAGAGTATAATTCTTGTATACAAATTATCATTAATGTTATCATCAAAACATAGAGATATTACTAAGACACAATCTGTGCTCTTACAATCTCCCCCTTTTTGATGATGACAAAACATGAGAAATTTGTTCAATAAAAATATGAATTAAAATTACTCCCCCTGAGATTAACAATCTCCCCCTGAAATGAATACTCTAATGGAATTAGATACTTCCCTTTCTGGTTGAGTACATTTCAGATTCAGAGCCTGATTGAAGCCTGGTTGACATATGTTTGACTTCTAGAGTCAAAGCTTGATGCCATATTAAAGCTTGATGCCAGATGAACAACTTCAGAACACCTGGTTGTTAATCTTGCCATTTCCTGTCTTGAGTTATCTTTTAGATCATAGTACTCAAGGTTAGATATCAGAGTCTGGTCTACTCAGATTTAGCTATTTTTGATCAGGTTCTGAAAAGATAGATCTCAGGAAAAACTTCAATGAAATTTGTCAGATTTTTTAATAATATCTGGGACACTTAAATTCAAAGAATGTTAGTAACATGTCTGACTTAGTTCAGATAATTGCTTATAGATTTGAACAATCAGATTCTATTTTGTTTCTCCCCCTTTTTGTCATAATCAAAAAGAATTTTAAAAGACAGTAAAGATGCAGAAGAAACACATATCCAGATAAGCAAAAAGATCATTGTCATTAAGTCAAGAGAACATGCAGATTCAGATAAAAGCAAACAAAACATATCAGAAGAAAATCAAAACAAAGCAAAACATGAAAAACTTGTGCAAAACATCAAGTAGGTTTAGCAGATGAGGCTTGTTGAGAAGCAATGAGTTGCAGCAATGCTGTAATCCTTTCTGAATTTTCATCTTGCTTAGCCATCCAAGATTTCATTTCTTCATTTGTTTTCTTTTGATCAACCATAAAATCCTTAAGTTCTTTGACATCCTTCTGAAGATTTGTAGATTCTGAAACAGTAGATTCTGAAACAGGCTGAGTAACATCAGGTGCAGGAATTTATGGAGGTGGAGGAGCTTCTAGAAGAAGAATAGGAGGAGTGTTTCTCTTAATCCGTTTTTGATAAGCAGCAAACCTTACTTTTGACAATCTAAGACATTGAGTCCTGATTTTCAAAGCCTCCCTATTCAGTCTATAAAGATATTTCTTCCAAACAGCGTCAGCAGCCTCTTTGTCCATAGTAGTCATGCAAACATCCATAATGTCAGCAAAGTCTGAGACATTATCCTTATCAAAATCTCTTAACAGAGTATAAACACGTGATCCCAATTCTTCTTCATCAGGGATTCTGGGTTTTCTTGGTTGGGTTGGTTGTGTTTGTGGTGTTTGTTCAGAAGGTTGAGGTTGTGAGGATGGATGTTCAGATGTTTGTGGTTCAGAAGGTTGAGGATTGATTTGTGGTTCAGATGTTGGTTGGTTGGTTTGTGGTTCAGATGTTTGTTGGTCAGAATGTTGTGGTTGAGGTATTGAGGGAATTGGTTGGGTTTCTGTTGGTTGTGGAGTGTTTTGGATTTCAAGAGGTTGTGGAGTGAGAGTTTGAGTTGGGGAATTTTGTGAAGAAGGTGGATGTTCAGAAGTTGGAGATTTAAACAGCTGTTTCCAAACACTCTCAGAACGAGGTTGTTTGAGATCATTCAAGCATTCATTAATGTAACCAGATGATTCATCATCAGATGATGCATCAGAGTGGTTAGATTTTTCAGAAGTTGAAGATAAAATGACAGACTGGTTTAAAGGTGTGACATCTAATATCTCATCAGGGTGAATGAGATGTTCAGGTTGGTCAGAGTGTTCAGGGTGAACATCCTCTGGAATGGTATATTCTGGGATAGTGTTTTGTGGTTGTGGTGTTGTTTGTTTATTTTGTTGTGGAATTTCTGTTTGTATGTTTGTTGGTTGCTTGGATTGTGGTGTATGAGGGGGGACAGAAGATGGTTTAGAGGGTGTGGGGGTATCAGAATGATGAACAGGATTAGAATCAGTGTTAAATACCTGTTTCAGAGTATCTCTAATTTCTTCAAAAGTTGCTGCAGGAGGATTTGGTTGAACCTTCTTCAGCTTCTTCCTTTTCTTCTTCTTTTCAGCATCTGAATGCTTCCTTTTCTTCTGATGACCTTCACTATCAACTTTTCTCTTACGTCTTCTTTCCCTTGTCAAATCAGGAAGAACTTGGCCTTCCTTCTGCACAAGATTGGCAGGAATCTCAACACCATCTCTTAGGCAGCGAGCAACATACTCAGCAATAATTTCTCTAGGTTCATCTGAGGTGAATAAAGGAAAATCCTTAACAGGAATCCTTCTTCCCTTAACTTCTTCAGAGTTAGTTTTCCTTGGTTTCTCAGATAAATCATCAACCAGTTTCATCCTTCTCAGAGTTAAACCGTTTATTTCAGAGCCAATGATATAAGTCAGATCTTCTGTCAACCCAGCCTCTTGCAGATGCGCCACAAGTTGGTTTTCTATCAGAATATCTGAAATCAGCCTTCCCATAGGGATCCATGTTCTGACTTTTCCAGATTTATCTCTGGCTGTTTCCCTTGTTTCCTTGACGTGAGATACCAGATGATTAAACAACAAATATGGAAGATCAATCTGAATGTTTTGGTGTAAACAATACATGAAGTAAAGTTGTTCAGCATTAACATAATCAGAAGAGTTTGAAGAGGGTCTGTGAAAGATGGTGTTCATGAAAATCTTAGCCCATATCTTGTAAGTGGGTTTCAAGAACTTAACCTTCTTACAAGGTTCACCAGTAGTACAGATTTCTTGACATACATCTTTCAGGTCTTCACGCGCAGAAGACAGAGAGGTTACTCCATCAGTTGCCTTAAAACCTATGAGTTTCCTTATCAGGTTTTCAGTGATAACTATCTTTTTTCCCAGCACACAGGAGTGAATGAACTTTGGAGTAGCATATGCATGGATCCAGAACTCCTTCACTAACTTTGGATACACAGGACCCATAAGCCTGTCAAAGTAACCGTCCCAGCCTTGTGCTTTGATTGAAGAAATCAGATCAAACCCATTTTCAGCAAGATCTTCTAAGTCCACGAAACTTTCACACAGTACTTCTAGTGAATCAACAGCAGTTAGGAGAGTGCGTACTGGTTCTTGAACAGTGGTAGCATTTTTGGTAGTAACAGCGTTTGAAGTAGATGCCATTGTTGACGATGATGAAGAAGATGAAGGTTTCTGAGTTCTTTTAGGGTTTGCAAAGAGAGAGAACAACAAACAAAAGCGCATATGTGTTTGAGAATGTGAAAAGTGTGAATGTGTTAAGAGAGTGGTTTATATAGACAAATAAAGCAAGCATGGGAAACACAACAGACACACATAGGACACATACGCACGTTTGCATTAAATGAAAAGTAATCATTTTTAATTATGATATGACATTTGGGGGAAAATCAAGACAGATTGAGATTTTCAAAGCAATACCTTAAACGTCACAATCAGTAGGTGTACTCCATCTTTTCAGATTCTGAGTGACACGTGTTTGCTTGCATGTGATTCTATAACTCTTAAGAAATGAAACGTTTTCAACTTTTAGATCCTCTGAGATGGTCAGTTCAGAGTTTCACACAAAAAAAATAATTCACAGATAAATTAAACAAGCAAGACAGATGAAATACTTCAGAGTGTTAAACACTTAGCATCTGAGAAGTTGACTCTGAGAAATATTACTCTGGACAAGAATCCATACAAATATTTTTCAGAATAAACTTAAACCTATCTTCAGCAAGGGGTTTTGTGAAAATATCTGCCCATTGATGATCTGTATCAACAAAGGCTAAATTTATTACACCCTTCTGAACATAGTCTCTGATGAAATGATGTTTAATCTCTATATGTTTGGCCTTAGAGTGTAAAATTGGATTTTTGGATAAACATATAGCAGAAGTATTATCACAGAAGATAGAAAGATTACTCTCATAGATTTGATAATCTTCTAGTTGACTCTTCATCCAGAGCATCTGAGTGGAACATCCAGCAGCAGCAATGTATTCTGCCTCTGTGGTTGATAGTGCAATTGTTGGTTGCTTCTTGCTGTACCACGAGATCAGATGACTTCCAAGAAACTGACAGCTTCCAGAAGTACTTTTGCGCTCAACTCTATCTCCAGCATAGTCAGCATCACAGAATCCAACTAGTGAATATTCGTCAGATCTTCTGTAACACAAACCAACATTAGCAGTACCTTTCAGATACCTTAGAATCCTCTTAACAGCAGTTAAGTGTGATTCTCTAGGATCTGATTGGAATCTAGCACATAAACAAACACTAAACAGAATGTCTGGTCTAGAAGCAGTCAAATAAAGAAGAGATCCTATCATACCTCTGTAGAGTTTCTGATCTACCTTCTTACTTACCTCTTCCTTACCTAGAGTGCTTGTAGGATGCATTGGAGTCTTTGCCATTTTGCTATCCAGCATGTTAAACTTCTTCAGAAGCTCTTTAACATACTTGGTATGATGTATGTAGGTGCACTCTGGAGTCTGATTTACTTGGATTCCCAGAAAGAATCTCAGTTCTCCCATCATGCTCATCTCAAATTCTGCCTGCATACATTTAGCAAACTCCTTTCCAAGCATAATATTTGTTGATCCAAAAATAATATCATCTACATAAATTTGACAAATCAACAAATCTTTCTTAATGGTTTTACAAAATAGTGTGGTATCCACTTTTCCTCTGATGAAATTTTTCTTTAGAAGAAAATTACTCAACCTCTCATACCAAGCTCTGGGAGCTTGTTTTAGTCCATAAAGAGATTTTTTTAGTTTGTAAACATGATCTGGAAAATTTTCATTTTCAAAACCAGGAGGTTGGTGGACATACACTTCCTCTTCTATAATTCCATTAAGAAAAGCACTTTTAACATCCATCTGATAAAGAGTGATGTTATGTTGTGCAGCAAATGAAATAAGCAAGCGTATAGACTCTAACCTTGCAACAGGAGCATATGTTTCTGTGTAGTCTATGCCTTCTTGTTGACTGTAGCCTTGAGCAACCAGTCTTTCTTTGTTCCTTTCAACTTCTCCTTTCTCATTAAGTTTATTTCTGAAAACCCATTTTGTTCCAATGACATTGAAACCTTTAGGTCTTGGAACCAGATCCCAGACTTCATTCCTTGTGAATTGATTCAGCTCCTCTTGCATAGCTAAAATCCATTCATTATCTTCCAGAGCCTCATCAACAGATGTTGGTTCTATAATTGACACTAAGCCACAGAAGGAAGATTCAGAAGTTCTGAGAAATGCTCTTGTCCTTATTGGATCATCTTTCTTTCCAATTATCACATCCTCTGGATGAGAAGCTTTCATTCTGGAAGAAGATCCTCTGACTGTTGGTCTTTCAGAAATATGCAGATTGTCAAGTTGGGAAGTTAGAGGCGTAGCATCTGGGTTTGCTTCAGAGTCTTTGTCTTCAGTCTTGTCTGCCTCTGAGCCTTCAGAGTCTGTGAGAATAACTTCTCTATCTGCAGAACTTTCAACTTGCTTTGGCTTTTCAGAGCCAAGCTTATCATCAAATCTAACATGAATAGATTCTTCCACAATCTGTGTTTCAGTATTGAATACTCTGTAGCCTTTAGAGCGTTCAGAATAACCAAGCATGAAACACTTCTGTGCTTTGGAATCAAACTTGTTCAGATGATCTTTAGTGTTAAGCATATAACAAATACATCCAAATGGATGAAAATAAGCAATGTTGGGCTTTCTGTTTCTCCACAATTCATAGGGAGTCTTTTCCAGAAGAGGTCTTACAGACACTCTGTTCTGAATATAACATGCTGTATTTATTGCTTCTGCCCAAAAGTATTTTGCCAGATTTGTCTCGTTGATCATGGTTCTGGCCATTTCTTGCAATGTTCTATTTTTCCTCTCTACAACTCCATTTTGTTGTGGAGTTCTAGGACAGGAGAAATCATGTGCAATTCCTTTTTCAGAAAAATATTTTTCAAAATATTTGTTTTCAAATTCACCACCATGATCACTTCTGACTTTAATAATTTTGCATTCTTTTTCAGTCTGGACTTGATTGCAGAAGTCAATGAACACAGAATGAGACTCATCCTTGTGTTTTAGAAACTTTACCCATGTCCATCTGCTGTAGTCATCTACAATGACTAACCCATACTTCTTGCCTCTGATGGATGCAGTTTTCACTGGTCCAAACAGATCAATATGAAGTAATTCCAATGGTCTAGAAGTGGAAACAACATTTTTTGGTTTAAAATGAGATTTTGAAAATTTACCCTTTTGACATGCGCCACACAGAGCATCTGAATTGAACTTCAGATTAGGGAGTCCTCTGACCAGATTGAGTTTATTAATCTGAGATATACGTCTCATATTAATATGTCCCAATCTTCTATGCCAGACCCATTGCTCATCATTCACAGATAAAAGGCATTTTACATTTTGAACTTTAAGTTCTGAAAGGTTAATTTTGTAAATGTTGTTTTTCCTCTTTCCACTGAATAGGATTGAACCATTCTTTTGACATACAGCTTTGCAACATTTTTGATTAAAGATGATATCATAACCATTGTCACTTAATTGACTTATGGACAATAGATTATGTTTCAATCCTTCAACTAACAGAACATTAGAAATAGAGGGTAGGTTACCATTACCTATTGTACCAGAGCCAATGATCTTGCCCTTCTGGTTCCCTCCAAATTTCACGTCCCCTCCAGATCTAAGTTCCAGGCTTTGGAACATAGACCTTTCGCCCGTCATATGTCGTGAGCATCCAGAGTCCAGGTACCATGATTGGTGTCTGGATTTTGCTGCTAAGAACATCTGCAACAGGTATTATTTTACTTTTAGGTACCCAGATCTTCTTGGGTCCTTTGGGGTTAGATGTTCTGTGGTTTTGCCTAAACTTCTGTTTTTCAACATAGTGTTTATTCTGGCTAGCCCTTGGCTTAAACACATAAGTACTCTTTTCAGAGCTTGTATGTTTAATATCATTCAGATGACCAAACTTAAAATGAGAATACAGAGGAGTCTTCTTGATGAAGAGTTTATCAACAGATTTTGGATTGCTTCCAGAGGAAGATTCACATCCAATGCCTCTTCTGTTGTTCCCACTAACACCATAGATCATAGAAGCCATTTTGCTTCTGTCTATGCTTTTAGTGAGGAATCTTTTAAAACTGGAGTCATATTTTTCTAAAATATTTTCACTTGACTCTGTTTCAGTATCAGATTCTTGTTGAGTTGTTTCTAAATCATTTTTGAGTTTTAAATTTATTTCTTTCTGCTCAACAAGTTCTGTTCTCAGAAGATCAATCTCAGATTCAAGATTGCTTTTCAGCTTCTTGTATTTGAGTTTAATCTTGCTGTAGCTTTCCAATATGTCAGATAAACTTTCAACAAGTTCAGCTCTGGAGAGTTCAGAAAATACCTCTTCAGAGTCAGAGTCTGATTCTGACTCAGATTCAGATGATGACGTTCCTTCATCTTGATCATTTGTGTTGGCCATCAGCGCAACATTTGCACATTCTTCCTCAGATTCAGAAGATGATTCAGATTCATCTGAGTCATCCCATGTAGCCATCAGAACCTTTTTCTTTTTATCAAACTTCCTTTTGGGTATTTCCTTTTGAAGTTTGGGACATTCACTCTTGTAGTGTCCAGGTTCTTTACATTCATAGCAAGAGACCTCTTTCTTGCCAGATCTTCTGTGTCCAGAAGATTCTCTCTTTTGATCAGATCTTCTGAAGTTGTTGAACTTCTTCCCTTTGTGCTTCCAGAGTTTGTTGATCCTTCTGGACAGCATGGATAATTCATCTTCTTCTTCAGAAGAAGATTCCTCAGAGCTTTCTTCATTTACCTGCAAAGCTTTAACAGATTTGTTAGATTTAAAAGCTAAGGATTTACCTTTATCTTTCTTCTGGGGTTCATCTTCCTCCAGCTCAATCTCATGACTTCTCAAAGAACTGATGAGTTCTTCTAATGAGATTTTGTTCAGATCCTTGGCCAGCTTCAATGCAGTCACCATAGGTCTCCATCTGGTAGGAAGACTTCTGATGATCTTCTTGACATGATCAGATGTTGAGTAGCCCTTGTCCAGAACTTTCAACCCAGCTGTTAGAATCTGAAATCTGGAAAACATAGTCTCAATGTTCTCAGATTCTTCCATCTTGAACGCTTCATACTTCTGTATCAGCGCCAGAGCCTTTGTTTCTTTCACCTGAGAGTTTCCCTCATGAGTCATTTTGAGAGACTCAAACATATCATGAGCAGTGTCTCTGTTGGTAATCTTCTCATACTCTGTATGAGAGATTGCATTAAGAAGTATGGTTCTGGCTTTGTGATGATTCTTGAATTCTTTCTTCTGCTCCTCAGTCATTGATTTTCTATCAATCTTTTTGCCATCCTTAGTAGGATGTTCATATCCATCAATGACTAAATCCCAGAGATCAGCATCATACCCCAAGAAAAAACTTTCAAGTCTATCTTTCCAATAATCAAATTTTTCTCCATCAAACATTGGAGGTTTGGTGCTGATTCTGTCTCCTTCATATTTGTTGCTTGATGTAGGAATATCACCCATATTAGCAACCAAATAAATAACAGAGTATTCTTCTCACTGGATCTTTATCTGTCACGGTTAAGTGAATGCACACTCAGAACCGGAGCTCTGATGCCAACTGAAGGTGAGAAAATACTTAGAAGGGGGGGTTGAATAAGTATGACAGAAAATAATCAAAGATAAAAACTCAAGTATTTTTATCCTGGTTCGTTGAACTCAACTACTCCAGTCCACCCTTTTCAAGAGTGATTTGCCTTTCTCAACAAGGACTTAATCCACTATTCAAATCAACTGATTACAAATAGCAACACCTAAGAACAACTGTTCTTAGTCTTCTCAAGAGCTACTGATCTGACCTAGATCCTCTTAAGGAAAACAACACCTAAGAACAACTGTTCTTAGTCTTCTCAAGAGCTACTGATCTAACCCTAGATCCTCTTAAGGAAAACTTCCTTTACAAATTAATGTAATACAATGTAAGAGTAAGAAATTGCTTCTAATAAAGCTATAAACACAACTGTGTTATTTCTCTAAGTTTAGAACAATGTATGAACAGCAAAGAATATGAGAGCTTTTCGCGTGAGAGAGTGTTCTTGCAATGATTTCGTCTTAATTCGTCACTGAAGAAAGTGCTATGATATCCTTTATATAGCCACTTGAATATTGGAGAGAATATTTTACCGTTGGAGAAGATATTTCCAATATCAAATAGTACTGTCCTTTGTACTATTGCAGCAGAGAGACGGCGCACAAAATGTGGGTGTAGCAATTGTCTGCTGAGCTGTGAATTTACCATATATGGAATGTATCAGAGGAATAATCTTCTTGCAGAGATTTATGTCTATCCCAATTAAGGAAAGATTTGCTGGCATATTCCAACAGATATATTAAAATAATCTTCTTCAAATAATTCTTCAGATAGTTCAGATCAACAATCAATATCAGAGTCTTCAGTCTTCAGAATCTTCTGGAAACTTCAGAGCCTAAGATGTTCTTCAGATGTTGCTGAATCAGAGTCTGGTGCAGCTGTGTGCTTGAAGCGTAACATGCTCTTAGATCAGAGTCTTCACTCAGATCAGAGTCTTCTCTCATTCAGAGTCTCTTCACTCAGAGTCTTCTTTCATTCAGATTCTTGATAATATATGCAGCGTGTTGTATCTTCAGAATCTTGATGACTAAGCTCTTATACTTCAGATTCTTCTAATCTTCAGATGCTCTTGAGCCATTCAGAATTTATTGTTCACATCAAATTTGCTCTTTAAGATTAAAATCTTTTGTGCCTGTAGAAAACAGTTTAGAACAAATTTAGAGAGTATAATTCTTGTATACAAATTATCATTAATGTTATCATCAAAACATAGAGATATTACTAAGACACAATCTGTGCTCTTACAAAACAAGCATTAAATGAAGAGAATAAAAATCATTTCAAAACATTAAATGCTTCTGACAATTTGGGGGGAAAACCAAGATTCTTACTATTCAAACTTCACCTCAAACGTCTCTTCAGTTATGTACACGCCACCTCTTCAGATTTTGTGTGACACGTGTTTACTTACATGCTGTTCTGAATTCTCTAAAGATGGTTAGTTCAGAATTTCACATCAGAAATATTGATCAGAATAGAATAAATAAACAGAAGAAATACTTCAGAGCATTTAAGCATTTTTGCATCTGTAACAATTTGCTTCTGATAAATATCATTCTGGACAAAAATCCATACCAATATTTTTCAGAATAAAATTGAATCTATCTTCAACAAGGGGTTTTGTAAAAATATCTGCCCATTGATGATCTGTATCAACAAAGGCTAAATTTATGATTCCCTTCTGAACATAGTCTCTGATGAAATGATGCTTAATTTCTATATGTTTTGCCTTAGAATGTAAAATGGGATTCTTGGACAAACATATAGCAGAAGTATTATCACAAAAGATAGAAATGTTACTCTCAAAAATTTGATAATCTTCTAGTTGACTCTTCATCCAGAGCATCTGCGTGCTACATCCAGCAGCAGCAATGTATTCAGCCTCTGTGGTTGAAAGTGCAATTGTGGGTTGCTTCTTGCTGTACCAGGAGATTAAATTTCTTCCTAGAAATTGACAACTTCCAGAAGTACTTTTTCTTTCCACTCTGTCTCCAGCGTAGTCAGCATCACAGAATCCAACTAATTTGAAATCATCAGATTTTCTGTAACACAAACCCACATTAGAAGTACCTTTCAGATACCTTAGAATCCTCTTGACAGCTGTCAAGTGTGATTCTCTAGGATCTGATTGGAATCTAGCACACAGACAAACACTGAACAATATGTCAGGTCTAGAAGCAGTAAGATAAAGAAGAGAGCCAATCATACCTCTGTAGAGCTTCTGGTCTACTTCCTTACTTACCTCTTCTTTGCCAAGTGAGCTAGTAGGATGCATTGGAGTCTTTGCCAGCTTGCTGTCAGACATGTTGAATTTCTTCAGAAGTTCTTTAACATACTTTGTCTGATGTATGTAGGTGCACTCTGGAGTTTGATTAACTTGGATTCCTAGAAAGAATCTGAGTTCTCCCATCATGCTCATTTCAAATTCTGCCTGCATACATGTAGCAAACTCCTTTCCAAGCATAATATTTGTTGATCCAAAAATAATATCATCTACATAAATTTGGCAAATTAGAAGATCTTTCTTAATTGTTTTACAGAATAGTGTTGTATCCACTTTGCCTCTGATGAAATTCTTCTCCAGAAGAAAATTACTCAATCTCTCATACCAAGCTCTGGGAGCTTGTTTTAATCCATATAGAGATTTCTTTAATTTGAAAACATGATCTGGAAATTTTTCATTTTCAAAACCAGGAGGTTGGTGGACATAAACTTCTTCTTCTATAATACCATTAAGAAAGGCACTTTTAACATCCATCTGATATAGAGTGATGTTATTTTGTGCAGCAAAGGAAATAAGAAGGCGTATAAATTCTAACCTTGCCACTGGAGCATATGTCTCAGTGTAATCAATACCTTCTTGCTGACTGTACCCTTGAGCAACCAGCCTTGCCTTATTCCTCTCAACTTCTCCTTTCTCATTTAGCTTATTTCTGAAGACCCATTTTGTACCAATTATATTGAATCCTTGAGGTCTTTGAACTAGATCCCATACATCATTTCTGCTGAATTGATTTAGCTCTTCTTGCATGGCAATAATCCAATCATTGTCTTGCAAAGCTTCTTCTACAGAAGATGGTTCAATTTCTGACACTAGTCCAAATAGTGATGCTTCAGATGATCTTAGAAAGGATCTTGTTCTGATGAGATCATCCTTCTTTCCAATAATGACATCCTCTGGATGAGAAGCTTTAATTCTGGATGATGATCCTCTGATAGTTGACTCTTCAGAAATGTTTAGATTATTCATCTGAGAAGTTAAGGGAGTAGTATCTGGAGTTGCTTTTGGTTCCTTCACTTGAATTTTGTCTGCTTCTGGAACTTCAGAGTCAATAAAGACTACTTCCCTATCTGCAGAGTTATCAACCTGCTTTGGCTTTTCAGAGCCAAGCTTATCATCAAATCTGACATGAATGGATTCTTCCACAATCTGTGTCTCAGTGTTGTATACTCTGTAGCCTTTAGAGCATTCAGAATATCCAAGCATGAAACACTTCTGTGCTTTGGAATCAAACTTGCTCAGATTTTCCTTAGTGTTTAACATATAGCAAATACATCCAAAAGGATGAAAATAAGAAATGTTGGGCTTTTTGTTCTTCCACAATTCATAAGGAGTCTTCTTCAGAAGAGGTCTAACAGACACTATATTCTGAATGTAACATGCTGTATTGATTGCTTCTGCCCAAAAATGTTTTGCCAGATTTGTCTCATTGATCATGGTTCTGGCCATTTCTTGCAAAGTTTTGTTTTTCCTCTCTACAACCCCATTCTGTTGTGGAGTTCTAGGACAGGAAAAATCATGAGCAATGCCATTTTCAGAAAAATATTTTTCAAAATATTTATTTTCAAATTCACCACCATGATCACTTCTGACTTTTATAATTTTGAAATTCTTTTCATTCTGGACTTGCTTGCAGAAGTCAAAGAACATAGAATGTGACTCATCCTTGTGTTTTAAGAACTTTACCCATGTCCATCTGCTAAAGTCATCAACAATGACTAACCCATACTTCTTGCCTCTGATGGATGCAGTTTTCACTGGTCCAAACAAATCAATATGAAGTAATTCTAGTGGTTTAGAAGTAGAAACAACATTTTTTGATTTGAAAGATGTTTTTGAAAACTTCCCTTTCTGACATGCTTCACAAAGAGCATCTGAAGTGAACTTCAGATTAGGGAGTCCTCTGATAAGATTTAGTTTATTAATCTGAGATATACGTCTCATATTAATATGGCCCAATCTTCTGTGCCAGACCCATTGCTCTTCATTAACAGACAAGAGGCATTTAACATTTTGAACTTTAAGTTCTGAAAGATTTATTTTATAAATGTTGTTTTTCCTCTTACCACTAAATAGGATAGAGCCATCCTTTTGACTAATAGCTTTACAACATTTTTGATTAAAGGTAATATCATAACCATTGTCACTTAATTGACTTATGGACAATAAGTTATGCTTTAACCCTTCAACAAGTAAAACATTAGTAATAGAGGGAAGTTTACCATTTCCAATAGTGCCAGATCCAATGATCTTGCCCTTCTGGTTCCCTCCAAACTTCACGTCACCTCCAGATCTAAGTTCCAGGCTTTGGAACATAGACTTTTCTCCTGTCATGTGTCGTGAGCATCCAGAGTCCAGGTACCATGATTGGTGTCCTGACCTTGCTGCTAAGAACATCTGCAACAGGAATTATTTTGTTTTTAGGTACCCAGATCTTCTTGGGTCCTTTGGGGTTAGTTGGTTTGTAGGTTTGTCTAAACTTCTGTTTTTCAACATAATGTTTATTCTGACTTGCCTTGGGTTTAAACACATAAGTATTCTTCTCAGAGCTTGTGTGTTTAATGTCATTTAAGTGACCAAATTTAAATTGAGAATACAGAGGTGTCTTCTTGATGAAAAGTTTGTCAACAGGTTTTGGATTGCTTCCAGATGAAGATTCATATCCAATACCTCTTCTGTTGTTTCCATTAACACCATAGATCATGGAAGCCATCTTGCTTCTGTCTATGCTCTTAGTAAGAAATCTCTGAAAGCTAGAGTCATATTTTTCTAAAATGTTTTCACATGACTTAGTCTCAGATTCAAATTCTTGTTGAGTTATTTCAAAGTCATTTTTGATTTTCAGATTAATTTCGTTTTGCTCAACAAGTTCTCTCTTCAGGAGATCAATCTCATATTTAAGATTGCTTTTCAGCTTCTTGTATTTGAGTTTGATATTGTTATAACTTTTAAGAACTTCTGTTAAAACTTTTATGAGTTCTTCTTTGGTAAGTTTAGTCATTACCTCTTCTGCGTCATCATCAGATTCAGATTCTGATTCATATCCTGAGGTACCTTCCTCTTGATCCTCTGTGCTGGCCATCAGTGCAACATTGGCACATTCTTCTTCTGATTCAGAAGATGATTCAGATTCATCTGAGTCATCCCATGTTGCCATCAGAACCTTCTTCTTTTTGTTAAACTTCTTCTTGGGTTTTTCTTTCTGAACTTTGGGGAAATCATTCTTGTAGTGCCCAGGTTCTTTGCACTCATAGCACACAACTTCTTTCTTGGCAGATCTTCTGTGTCCAGAAGATTCCTTTCTATTATCAGATCTTCTGAAGTTGTTGAACTTCTTTCCCTTGTGCTTCCAGAGTCTGTTGATCCTTCTGGACAACATGGATAACTCATCTTCTTCTTCAGAAGAAGATTCTTCAGAGCTTTCTTGAATGACCTGCAAAGCTTTAGCAGTTTTGTTAGATTTTAATGCAACAGATTTACCTTTTTCTTTCTTCTGAGGTTCATCTTCCTCAAGCTCAATCTCATGGCTCCTCAGTGAGCTGATGAGTTCTTCTAGAGAGATCTTGTTCAGATCTTTAGCCATCTTCAAGGCAGTCACCATTGGTCTCCATCTGGTAGGAAGACTTCTGATGATTTTCTTTACGTGATCTGATGTAGAGTATCCCTTGTCCAGAACTTTCAGCCCAGCAGTGAGTATCTGAAATCTGGAGAACATGGCTTCAACAGATTCAGAGTCTTCCATTTTGAAGGCCTCATACTTCTGGATCAGAGACAGAGCTTTTGTCTCCTTAACTTGAGAATTTCCCTCATGAGTCATTTTTAGGGATTCAAACATATCAAAAGCAGTCTCCCTGTTTGTAATTTTCTCATACTCTGTATGTGAAATTGCATTCAATAAAATGGTCCTGGCTTTGTGGTGATTTCTGAAATCTTTCTTCTGAGCATTTGTAATAGATTTTCTGTCAATCTTTTTGCCATTCCCATCTGTGGGATGGACATATCCATCTATGACAAGATCCCATAGATCAGCATCATATCCTAGGAAAAAACTCTCAATTCTGTCTTTCCAGTAGTCAAATTTCTCCCCATCAAACATTGGGGGTTTGGTGCTGATCCTATCCCTTTCTTCATATTTATTGTTAATATTGGATGTTGAATTATCAGCCATGGTAACAACTAAATATATATCAAAGTATTTCTCTCTGGATCTTTAGTGACACTGTTAAGTGGTAGCACACTCAGAACCGGAGCTCTGATGCCAACTGAAGGTGAGATAATACTTAGAAGGGGGGTTGAATAAGTATGAAAGATTAAGACTTAAAATAATAATCACACAATTATTTTTATCCTGGTTCGTTTAAACAACTACTCCAGTCCACCCTTCTTAGAGTGATTTGCCTTTTTCAACAAGGACTTAATCCACTATTAAATCAAATTGATTACAATAGTAACACCTAAGAACAACTGTTCTTAGTCTTCTCAAGAGCTACTGATTCCAACTGAATCCTCTTAAGGAAAAACCTTTACAATCAATGTAAATTAAATACAAGAGTATTAATGCTTCTATAAAGCTTTTATCACAACAATGATTTTTCTCTTAAGTTTAAGTACAAGAAATTCTAAGAAGAATATGAAATAGTGAGAGCTTAGAATAATATGATTTCTTTTCAGCAAATTGTGTCACTGAAGAATGTGGTGGAGTTCTCCTTTTATAGGCAGCTGATCCAAGTATGCTGAGCGTTGGAAAGAGAGTCCCAAAAAGGTCTGAGCCTTTTTATCTTCACATCAAGTGACCTTTCCTTAAATTAGATAACATAGAAAAATCCTTTTTGTCTGTGTAATTGTGTCTAGCACAAAAGAGGAAAGAGACGTTGATTTACTCCAACGGATATATTCTTGAATATTTCTTCTTTAATTTTTAGCAAGTTCTTCAGAGTCTGAATGGATTAGAGTCTTCTAATGATATTCAGAACTTTGCTGTATCAGAGTCTTCTGCAGCATGTGTGCTTTCAGCGTGTTGATCATCAGAGCATATTTGACACAGAACTTCAGTACTTGGCAGCGTTGGTACTTTCAGAAACTTCTGTAGAATTATGCTTTGAGAAACTCTTCAAACAATATTCTTCTTTGCTTCAGATGCTTCAGCTTCAGATGCTTCTGACTAGCTTCAGATGCTTCTGACTTAAAATGTTCTGGAGCTTCTTGTTTCAGATCCTTCTGGAGACTACGCTCAGGATCTTCTGAAAAGAGCAATCAGAATCTTCTGTAAGATGCATCTGGCGCTTCAGAGTCAAGATAACTTCTTGTATACAATACAGATTTGCTTCTAGAGAGTTAATTTCATTTCAATCTGCAGTAAAACTCTCAAACAAATTTTAGAGTATATAATTCTTAAATATAAAATTTCCTAACAGTTATCATCAAAACAAAGAGTTATTATTAAGAACCAATCTGTGTTCTAACAAAAGTGAGTAAAATGCGTACATCGAAATGGGAGCGAGGTACATGTAAGTTACACAGGACTACAAGAAATAAAAGTTCTCATTGTTAGGTAGTCCAAGAGGAATCCGTGTGTGTGCGACGTGTCCTAAACTAAGCCTTGAGAAAGAGTCGGACAAAAGCTCCAAGCTAACGTATCTGCACAAAAGTCCAAGTTCCTTTATTTGGAAAAGTAACCAACAACCCACCAATTAGTCTTTTACAGTTTCAATTGTTATTGGTGTGTTTTTGAATAATATGAACAAAATATGAATAAGATGATAAGGTGAATATGATATGAATAAGAACAATATGAATAATATGATCAAGAATAATAATATAAATGAGATATATTGACGAAAAATTAAAGCAAGAGTATATTGAACGGAAATTAAAGTTAGTGCTAAATTGTTATTGTATTGGATGAATTGGGCCAACTTTAGCGCTAAACCATCGTAGCATTATCTATGAAGAATATCATGCTATAGGAGGTCGCGCAATTGATATTTGTGCTAAAACACGATGGAGAAATGCTATTGTGAATCATTCTCCAAAGAAATCGTCTTAATCATAAACTTTCGTTGATTAATTGAAGGTAACCTATCACAATACCAAAATATAGAAAATGATCTCGATGATAATTCACTACAGATTTGAAATAATAAAGGTTAAACAACCTCAACAATCAACATTCATGATGTTTAGATCTCATTGACCAAAAACAAAAAGGAAAATAAAATTGAGACAAAATTGAAATGAAAAGTGAAAATAGATCAATAAATTAGTAACATAGATCAAAAAACCTAAATGAATTAAATAATAAGAACTTATTTAAAATATAAAACAAAGGTTAAAAACAAATTTAATATAAAGACAGTCAAGGGGGGTGTGAAGAACCATTTGAAAAACTTCATGGGCTTAGTAAAGCCCAAACTAAATCAAGAACCCTTTTTAAAACAAAAACTCAGCATAAGAAAATAAACCCAAATCAAAAAGGCATGACACGGTTTCTAAAATGCATTAGCCTTTGCTTTTCTTTTAAAACAAATTCAAAGGCTCCATTTAAAGAGTAACATGGCTAGAAAAATCAAAAAAGGAAGTTGGTGGTGCGGATTCCAAAAGGGCTCCAAGGCTCAATACTAGTATCAGTGTGTAATCAAAGAAACCAACAAATGTGAAACTTAAAAAACACGGTTTAATCAAACATATTAAACAAAATATCAACATCACCAGGACTACTCAGTGACAAAATCAAAATGAGGATCTGAAAGAGAGAAACAAATCAACATCAGAAATTGAAATCAAAGCAACATCATCGCATCATTCCATTTTCAACCTTTGAGCTTGGTCGCGACTCACTCCGCCTCAAAGTCAAATGCTTGCTCACTTCAAGTTTTGTTTTGTGTACGATTTTGTTTTTGGGTTAGTGAGTCTCACGATTTGCGTGATTTTTTGTTGGATTTATTTTGTGTTTCAAATAAACCCTTTCTTCTACTCACTTTCTTCTCTCTGTTGTTCTTCGGTTGGTTTTACTTTGAAGCTATTATTGTTACTAATTTTTAGGGGAGGTGGGTTCATATTTTCGAAGGTGTATTGAAGGTTGAAGAAGGTGGGTGAAGAGCAAGGTTTTGGGTTTGTTTGAAAGAGGTTGATGAAGGGATTTTCGCAGCATAAGGATGGCTGCTAAGGCCTGATGAAATTTTGAAAAATGAGATTAATTTATACAGGAGAATTGAGCGTATTTTAGTAAGAGAGATTGTTGCTGCTGAGTTTTTATTATGTTGTCATACTGTAGGTCGTTCTGTGTGCGTTGCGGATTATTTTCGTGATGTTGTATGGTACAGTTTTCGAGGTGGGTGATAGCATAGATAATATTCTTGCCATTAAACATAATTATTTTTGTAATTATTTATAATTATTTTCATTTATATCTGTCATTACTCATAGGTTTGAATAACCTATTATTACTGTATTATTGTCGCGGTGAAATTTGGATACCAAACTATTGATTAGTTTGAATCTTTAATTCATTTTTACAACCGAACTTGGATTTGTCCAAAGGAAGGGATAAAGATCGAAATTCCCACAATGCAATGCAAATGTAAGCTAGAGAGTTAAAGGTTCGGGGGTCGGTTAAACTTAGGGAAGGTGCTAGCATCCTAAGTTTTTGTAGTACTCTACAGGAACCTCTTTTTTATGTTTGTTTATTGCTATGGTTTATCTGCTTAATGGTTGAAAGACCTAGGGGTTTATTTCTAAGTACACTCGATAAGATATCGCATCTTATGCCTACATATCCTTACGGGAGTGGAATCAAAGTATATGTAGTTCCCCTAAAGGGTTTGAGGAGTTCTTTGACTGTGGTAAAAGTTCCTACGGGATTAGGGTAAGTGTTTGATTGATTTTAGGAGAAAAGACGAGTTGTCATTTTAGGAGAGATTTAACCGCCACAAATTGTAGGAAAATAGTCTTTGCATCATCTTAAGAGAAGGGCTCAAGTACTCGGATATTGATCGACGAGTACGTCTCTATCTCTCTTAAGGCAAAGTCCCTACGGTGTTGATTGTATTGTTATAGGGTGGAGATTCTATCTCGCTTAAGATGATTAACATCTTTTTCTCTATTGTGTTTGAATATTGTTGTTTTGAGTTGATTGTTTCTATTTGTAAAGTAAAGACAAAGGTCCTCCTATGGGGTAGGATCTGTCCTAAAAGATCGACTTGAATGGGATCAAGGATTGTAGGGGAGTATGATGCAAATGATGCACTACACACAAGTGTTGAATCATATGTAGGTTTTTCCTTTGGACGTATGCAATGCGGTAAGATAAACGCGGTAAATGTAAATTGCGGAAAGTAAAGACAGTAAAGTAAATCCATACACACGCATGAAAGCGTTAAGTGCAAGTGAGTGAATTGTGAATGTGCGAACGGATGTAAGCGGGCATGATTAATTGATGGCGGTGTTGATTATTTTTTTAGTGAGATTGATTAATTTAAAAGAGGGGAAGAAATTGTTTTTTATGGTTTTTGAGAATATTATTGAGTTAAAATTAAGTCTAAGTTAAAGAGACATTAAATTAATTAAGTTGGAATAGAGAAAAAAAGTTAATCTTAAGTTTTAAAAAAAGGTTTCATTATTTTTTGTAATTTTAAGTGAAAATATTTTGAGTTTTATGTTATTATTAAAAGGAGAAAAAAAGAAACTAAATAAAAATCTAAATCTAATTATTTATTGAAATTTTAATTCTAATAATTTTTAATTTAACTAAACTAAAAATTAAACCAAATAATATATATATATATATATATATATATATATATATATATATATATATATATATATATATATATATATATATATATATATATATATATATATATATATATATATATATATATATATATATATATATATATATATATATATATATATATATATATATATATATATATATATATATATATATATATATATATATATATATATATATATATATATATATATATATATATATAAAGGCTGATTAATAATTAATTAACTTAAATGAATTAATTAGGTTAAATTACTGGTTGAGGTTAATTAATAGAGATTAGGTGGGTTAATGAAAAAGTCATTGGGTTAATTGGTGATTAATTAGAGACTAATTAGGGAGTTGGGCAGATTAGTGAGGGTTAACGGTTAATCAGTGAGGATAATGGAAGGTTAGTGGATTAATTAAGGGGTCAATTAGAGAGGGCGAGTGATTCAGCGGTGTAAGTGTGTGGGGGTTTGTCGCTTTCGCCAAAATAAGGTGTCGGCACAACAGAAGAGTCGCCACCTTTCGTTATTTATCCCCCAGAGCGGGAAAGGAAACGATCGGAAAAACCTGACGAAAAAGGGTAAAACAAGGTCATCGCAACCATTGTCTGGGTTCGGGAGTCGGTTACGCAAGGGGAAGGTATTAGCACCCCTCACGTCCGTCGTACTCGACGGGATCCACGCTTGTTGTGTTTACTTGGACGGGTTGGTTTTATTCTATCTACCTATCAAGGCTGGCTGCAAAAGAAAAGAAAAATGACTCGGCAAAACGTCGCACTTTATGCCTACGTATTCTCATCAGAGAACGAGAAATTAGAGTCAACGTAGTTCGGCCTACGAAGGATTATGGGGGAAGGTAGCTCGCCGAGACATCGTCGTCTTGTGCCTACGTACTCTCAACAGGTATGAGAGATCATAGCATACGTAGTTCGGGAAACTACGGTTTATTTCCTGTCTGTTACGAAAGAAGTGTTTTTATTGTGTTTGCGATTTCAACCGCACTAGAGACTATGACCTGAGAGTGAATGTGTCGCATGTCACCCAAAGGGTACCATACTAAACATCCAGACTGTGGAAAAGAAACTCTCCCACAATCCTTTCTCAGATAGCTTAAGGCTCGTAACGTACGAAAGAAATCATTCATGATTACTGTATCTTAAACTGTTTTGAGATGAGAAGAGAACAGGCCCAACTAGGAGGGAGACTATCAAGTCTTACTGTTGTCATGCCATGGATTCATCCTATGGTTGAGGTTTGAACAGGGAACTCCTAGATGTTGTCATGCATAGGTTTCAACCTAAAGTTCTATCATCAGATCCTTATCAAAGGAAATGAGAGTCCTAAGGGATCATGTCAATGATACACCAAAACAGACAAAGCATCAGCTTAACAGTAAAATGCATGCAATGCAAGTGAGGGAGGAAATGTGTGTGGGGCTTCAGCCTCCACAAGCTCATCTCAACCTCAAGCCAGTCATGAAATAACAGATAAAATGAAATAACAGATACTGAAATATAAACAACATGCTATCAAGCAATAAACAGTAAACTGCAATCAGACAGATAAAATGAAATAAAATGCCATCAGGCCGACAAACCACATGGGCAAGGGAGTTGGGCTCTACCGAATACCCGCAAGCAAAGCCACGCAGTAACAATACAAGCAGAGGGAGCAACTCAACCTCTAATGCAATCATGCTCCTAGATTCTACCTATTCTAGATGAACTTATTATAATGCATCAAACAAGACAAACAAAACACACAATACAGAAAAGAAAAAGAAGAAAACAGAAGAAAGCTTCTCTCTCAGCTCCAAGCTTCAGCTTCTCCAACAGCAACTCAGTCTTCAGACTTCAATCACTTGCTTTTCCAGGTTTCAACCCTACATCATGAGTTTCAACTCATCCTCTCCCTTAAGCTTCAGCTTCTTTGATCAGCTCCACCCTCAGGCTTCACCTAATCTTCAAGGATATTCAAGTATCAATTTGATCTTGTTGCTCTTCAAGCTTCAGCTGGAATGGAAATCTTCAAGGATTCATCCTCTTCAATACTCTTCAATGAAGTCTTCACCTTCATGCTCAGGCTCTGCATCTCTCAAGACAATCAAAACCAGAGAAAATCACTTACTGGATAAGCTGGGGGATATTGAACTGCTTATTGCTCACCAAAGGTGACTTATAAGGGTTCAACATCAGAGGACTGGTTCCCTCAAAAGTTCTACTTCCAAAGTACATCACTAATCCCTCCAAAGGAGAGAGGTGTATACCATGGAAGGAATTTGAATCATAGGGAGGAATGGAGGTGAATGATGCCATCCATGTTTGAGAAAGAAGTTATCTACATCTAAACTCTTCCTAATCCTTAACCCTAAAACAAAACAAAAAAAGAAAAGAAAACCAAGCTCTCAAGCTCCTCAATGCATCTTCAAGTCTTCTACTATGCTCTTCAATACTCCACAAAGAGATACTAAGATTTCCAAGCTCACAAATCAAAGCAACTAAACAAACATGCCCTAAAGGCAACACAAACAATCAACCAATACAAAAATCAACTAAAAATAGCATACTATTATATTAAATCCTAATATAATTTCTAAGGGATCCTACATACCTACCTTTAATACCCATATATGTCCCATAGTCTAAATTGTCCTAAAAACCCAAAATCTAAAGTTGTTATGGACCTATGTTGAAGTTTTACCCTAATTTGATCATTCTAATGTCATCTAATCAAACTACCTAAAATAAAGCCCTAAAAATTATGGTATAAAAACCAGGGGTACCTAATATCCACATCTAATTGTCCTAAAAAGATTGGGGGAAAAATCCTAAAGGAGCTACCTAAACAAAAATCTACAAAATTACATATCAATATAGAAGCATTAAAAAGCAATTAAAGTAAAAAAAAATGCAAAAATATTAAAATGAAATAAAATGGCAATTTTATGATTTTATATTTTTCTAGACAGAAAATAGAAAGTGGAGAAAAAATTCCCATTAAAAAATATTCATTTTTCTATTTATTATGCATTTTTAAAGTTTGATAAAATTTGGAGAAAATTAAAATGATTTATGAATGCATGGGGTGTGACAAGTAATAAAATCCAGTTTGAATTATGATTTGAGCTTAACTGGGAGGTGCCAATAATGATGCGCCTGGGCCCAATGATGAAATCAGAAAAAAGATGGAAAAAAAAACATAAAAAAAGGAAAACTGGCGGTGAAAATAGCAACGAATCATAGTTATAATCTGGAATGGGCCTGCATGGGGGGTGGGAATAGGAATTGAACTTAAGCCCAGAATGGGGCTTTAAGTGAAACGCCGCGTTTCAACACGCTGGCTCTCCCTCTCATTTTCAATTGAATCTGGAGCGTAGGATTTATTTCTCAGTCAACCTTCAAACGCGTATCCAACGGCAATGGAGTCATCCCTAACCTTGGGCAACTAGGGTTTTCAGAAAACATGAAAACACGAGCTCCATGCACAGATCTTCCAGCTCGTCGTTCTCCTTCGTCTCTTGACCAAACTCCTCGATGTAAAAACCAAATTTAGTCCATTTTCCGAGCTGAACAACACTATGGCCTTAGATTTCATTAAAACAATCTCTAGCATCCAAACCGAATGGTGTAACCTCATAGATTTCAAAATATGACCAATACTCGACCTCAACCAAACTCATAATTCTTGGTATCCAAATGATTATCACGTTATACTCATCAAGACCAGCCATTAATCTAGCATTGAAACTCACTAAATCACTAGTTCTAACTCCATCAAGAATTCGTGTCCATGGATGAAACCTCACCAAATGCTCTTAAACTCATCAAAATGGACCACCTAATTGTCTCTAACAGCTCTATGCTAATAATTAACCCTAGACATGCCTAGATTAGGGTGTAGAAGTGGTTTTGCATACCTTGCTTCTTGAAATGGTAGGTGATGAAAATCTTCAATCCAAGCCTTGAAACTCCTCAAGAATGCTCCCTAGATGATGAATCTTCCTCTGTTTGCAGAAGATTTGATGTAGCAAGCTTGTACTTCAAGATCCAATGCAATTTGCTTCCTTGCAATTTCAATGGGAACTCCTTCAATTCTTCATCAATGGAGTTGCAAATCAATATGAACACACTCAGAAATGTTTATGGAGATGATTTGTGAAGAAAAATGGAAAGGTAATGAAGAAGAATCAAGAGATTCAATGTAATTTGCAAATGAAGCTTTATGATTTCAATCACTATTCTCTACCACAATTAACACCAACTATCACCAACCTTTCACCAATGCAAGTTGCATTCAATATATAGAGAGGTTTAGAAAAGTCTAGAACCTCCTAGAATCATCTAGTAAGAACTTGAAGTTTCCATGATATGGTAATTTGCATTTTCACTTCTCATATCATGGTATCTCATGCAAAAACCCTTGTAACTTTGGTAACCAACTTGAATTTATCCCCAAATGATATTTTGGACAAGTTACCATGCATCTCTTCCTTGTTTATTAAGTTTTTCCTTGTTTTGGTTTAGTGCCTTATTATGCAAGCAAGACTTTTCCAAAGCAACCCTATGATGCCAGCCTCAAATCAAAATTGTGGCTGAACCATTGTTCTTAGAATGTCATTTGGAGTCAAAATGACCTATCATATGACATGGTTTGGACTTGTATCTTATGATTTATGATTTTCAACTTCACTTGAATTAACTTATGCCTCATTTTTAGGCCATTTTTATCACTTTTTGATATGAGCCTTTTAAACATCTCATGACCTCACTACTAGCCTTAAAACATCATTCTAAGCAACTTTGATTTTGAATATTTTTCCATTTGAAGCTTGGAAGTAGGAGATATGGCCTTATGCTTGAAATGACCTATAACTTCCAAATGACCAAAATGGCCTTGGCTTGTCAAAGCCATACGTTGAGTTCTACAAATCCTATCAAGGACTTCTAGTACTCTCTAGAAAGCTAAGAAGATGATCTTCAACATTCATGTTGACCAAGAGACCATAGGAATCATCCTACTAGGGCAAAAGTTGTCTGCAAGTTGGGTGACTTTCAAGGACCCAGATTCAGATACCTCAGATGACCTGTAATTTGTCAAAACCATAACTTGAGCTCTGCAAATCCTATCAAGGACTTCTACTACTCAAATTAAAGCTAAGAAAAATCTCTACAACATTTATGTTGTGTGGAAGATGATATGACAATCACATCTTGAGCTAGACTGCCTTGAAGATAGGGATCAAACTAGGGGATTTTACACTGTCAATCCTTAGAAACCCTAGCTTGAAACTTCTCAAACTCCTCAATCATGATGAGTTGGTCTAGGAATCATCCTTATAGTATCTCAATACATCATTCCATGATCACAGGGCCCTTGTATTAGGTCTCAACCTTCTCCAAATCTTCAGTTGACTTAGGGTTGACCCAGTCAAAACCCTAATTCTACCATTCATGGTTGAATCTTCTGAATTCTTGTACAATGACCTCTATAGGCTTCATGATGGCTTTCAAGACATCTCATAAGCTTTCTCAAAGCTTCAAGTCCATCCTCATAGTCTCAGAATCATCTGAGGAGCTCCCACAACTCTCAAGTTATGAGACACACAACCTTGGTTTCGACCAATTCCTTTGAGGATCTCTTGAACTTTCTGACAAAGGTATCAACCTTCAAACACTTGATGGGTAAATAAATGTTGGTCAAATTTTGGGGTGCAACAGCTGCCCCTATTCAAACGGCTTGAACCTGACTGGGTGAGGAGCGAACGACTCTCATCCAATCAAGGTGCGAGACGGTTGAATACCGATAAACCCGGAAATTTGCCAACTGCACACATACACGATCCTCTGGCAGGAACGAATCTTCAAACACATTGAAATACTAGCTGCATGGCAACTAGCTTGAGAAATACTGATCTGACATCGCCGTCAGTTACCCATATTAAATTCCTCTGATATCGCCATCAGACAACCAAAACACCCAACATCGCCGCTGGAGGACTAGAAAACTCGACAAAACCGTCGAACAACCAAAAATACCCAACATCACCGCCGGAGAACCAAAGAATCCGACATACCCAACATCGCCGCTGGAAAACTGAAGGATCTCTGACAAAAACACCCAACATCATCTGACATCGCCGTCAGAAACAAACATCCAACATCGCCGCCGGAGAAAGAAACCACCTGACATCGCCGCCAGAAACAAACAAAACGCCCAACATCGCCGCTGGAAAACTGAATCATCTGACATCGCCGTCAAACCAAACGCCCAACATCGCCGCTGGAGAACTAAAGGATAGTCTGACATCGCCATCAGAAACAAACATAACTCTGAGAGATACTCGACATCGCCGTCGTACCAACATAATCTCTGCTGGGGAGCTAAAGAGTCTGACATTGCCGTCAAACATAATCTCCTGACATCGTCGCCAGAAACAAACATCCAACATCGCCGCTGGAAACAACACACGATCTGACCTCGCCGTCAAGACAAACATCCAACATCGCCGCTGGAAATGAGCATAATCTGACCTCGCCGCCAAGAATAGAACATCATCTGACCTCGCCGTCAAAAACATCCAACATCGCCGCTGGAAACAAACATAATCTGACCTCGCCGTCAAAACATCCAACATCACCGCTGGAAACAAACATAATCTGACCTCGCCGTCAGGGTGAAGAAACTTCGTTGGGGAATTGGTCACACGGTAACCGGTAGTACATAGTCAATCATGCCGTCAGGCATCCAAAGAAACTGTCGGGCATCAGCCGGACTTCAACCATCGGGTTGATCATGTCCAGACTTCAATCATGGAGTCTTCAAGGGAGATTTCAACTTCGCCGTCGAAAACCTGCTAGGGATGATGCTTCGCCGCTGAGGAATCTGGAGAACTATCAAGCAACTCCGCTCCGGGGGTCCAGAAATCATCCTGGAGGAATCAACTCTGCTGAGGACTTTAAGAATCATCTTGAACAAATAACTCTGTCGGGGACCTTCAAGAATCATCTTGAACTGATAACCATTCTGGAGATTTCAGGAATTATCCTGAGTGAACACTCTGTTGGGGATTTCAGGAATCATTCTGGGTAACTCTTGCCGGGGACAAACCAATCATGGCTTGAGCAGCTTCCAAGGATTCGGCTCTCTTGGGACTTCAGGAATCATCCTGGGCGATCTTAGCTGGGGACTCTAAGTATCAACTTAAGCAACCAACTCTGGAGACTGCACTGGGGTCTTAAGAGTCATCTTAAGCAAACGGCCCTGCTGAGGAATTCAAGAATCATCTTGAACTGAAGACTTCGCTGGGGATCTCAAGAATCACCTCGAGAAAGCGACTTCGTTGGGGAGAATGTCAGGAATCATCCTGAGCAACTGATCTTTCGGCGGAACACCTGCAAAACAAGAATGGTAGCAACCTAGATCATGCTTATTATGCATATGCTTCGGCGCCATGCTCCACACGGTGGAAGTGCTATGCGTTTATGATACATGCTATGCAATCATGCACAATGATGCGATCCCGTCAGCAAAATAAATGCCGAGGGGGAAATCCTCCTGTCAAGGGGGAAGAACTACTCAGATAGAGGAATCATTCTGCTGAGGAGAACGTGGACACGCCAATATCAATTGGACTCCGTCTGGGGAAATGATCTTCAGTTGACTGCTGCAGGGGAAACAACTTCGGTTGATTGCTGAGGGGACGAAGCTCTACGAGAACCTGGACCTGCTGAGAGAAAGCGATATCAATCGCGAGAATAAACTGCGTGGCCGTCTCGGCTACCCTCCTGGGGATAAGACTCTGTGGGGAAACAACTTCAGCTGCTCAACACTCCACTGGGGAAAAACCAATCATGGTCTGATCAACTTCCAAGGATTCAGCTCTCTTGGTGATCTGCAAGCTCGGCTGGGGAAGAAGAAATCATTCTGCTTCACTAGAGAGAGTACGACTCTAGGGGAGATACAGCATCAGCTGTTCAACGCTCTGCTAGGGAAACCCACGTCCCAACTGCTTCGCCGGAGAGTACAACTCTGATGAGGAATCTCAATTCCGCTGGGGAAGAAGGAATCATCCGACTTCGGGAGAGAGTACAACTCTGCAGGGGAATACAGCATCAGCTGTTCCAACACTCTACTAGGGAAGAGGGAATCATCCGACTTCGGGAGAGAATACAACTTTGGTGGGGAATTTCAATTCCGCTGGAGACTTCAGTCTGGCACCATCAGTTGCTGCATACCTCGGCGTACGAATAGTTTCCTACGAAACCTGCACTTGTAACCCGGTGCTGTGGGATAAACACGAGCTTCGACGCCCGAACATTGCTATGAAACCTGCACTTGTGACCCGGTGCGGGGGAAAAAATCATGCTTCGGCGCGTGACTCAGCTGAGGCGGTGACGTTCCTTCAGGACGCATCTGCTTGGGGAAGAGAATCATCTCTGCCTGGGGAGACATACCAATGCTCATGATCTTGCGTTCAGACTCTGCGGGGAGAGGCCACTGAACTCTGATGGAGAAGGAGGAATCGTCCTGCTTCAGGGATGCGCACGGCGCTCTGCCTGGGGATATGCTACACCTGTAACAACACAAACAAGCAGACAAGATACCCTTCTCAAAGGGACCTATCAAGGTTATTATCTCGTGACAATATTCAAGTAATTAATTGTTTCAACAATCAATGGCCTAGGCCAGTAAGTTTATGTATGCGCATTTTATCTAAAACATCGGCGTTCTTTTTCGCACACAAAACAGATAAATGCTAAACAGGCAAACAGAATTGCTGAATAGTATGCATTTTATTAATAATGAACCCCTGAATGGGTAAAAAATGTTTTACAACAGAGGCAAGCTCCTGGAATGAGGAAGCCGCGCAAAAATAAAACATAAATATACATCAGTATATACAAATGTCGGCAACGAGGCGTAGACGAACACCATGAGTTGATCCCTCTAAGACCCACTCGACTTCGATACTTCTCCGACGCTTCAGCTTCGGAAGAGATTGATTCAGATAAACGGCCTTCAGGTCCTCCAAACCACTAAACAATTAAAGTCCACACGCGGAACGCAGTCATTTGCTTATTTAAATCCCTAACTTTTGCGTGAACCGCCCTTTGCGGGTTTTCAGTTCACCGGGATACCCTTTTTTGCCGAAGTCGCCCAGTGTAGGTTTTCGACTTCGCGGGTGTACATTTTTTCAATATATCCCTAATTTTTGCCCGAACCTTTTATTTTGTTTTTGGTTCGCCGGGATGCCCCTTTTTTGCCTGGACTCTTTTTTTTTTTTTTTGTCCAGCGGGTCACTTTCAAGCAAAGTATTTTTTGACTGCATCCGCGTTCACCGGGGATGCAAAATCTTCACCATCCATCGTGGATAACAACAAAGCTCCTCCCGAGAAGACCTTGCGGACGACATACGGACCTTCGTAATTCGGAGTCCACTTGCCCCGGTGATCGGAGTGTGGCGGAAGAATCTTCTTCAGGACGAGATCACCCGTCTGAAAGCTTCTAGGACGTACCTTCTTATCATAAGCTTTCTTCATTCGGCTTTGGTACATACGACCAAATGCAATCGACGCTAACCTCTTCTCATCCATCAGGCTGAGTTGGTTCAAGCGATTCGTAATCCATTCTGCCTCGTCGAGCTTCACATCAACCAAAACTCGCAAAGAAGGGATCTCCACTTCTAACGGTAGGACAACTTCCATACCGTACACCAAGGAGAAAGGAGTTGCCCCGGTTGACGTACGTACCGTCGTACGATAACCGTGCAATGCAAACGGCAGCATCTCGTGTCAATCTTTGTATGTCACAACCATCTTCTGAACAATCTTCTTTATGTTCTTGTTGGCGGCTTCGACGACGCCATTCATCTTCGGCCGGTAAGGAGATGAGTTGTGGTGTTCAATCTTGAAGCTCTGGCACAGCTCCTTCATCATCTTGTTATTCAAATTCGAACCATTATCAGTAATGATCCTCTCGGGAACTCCGTAACGACAGATGATGTCCCTCTTTATGAATTTAGCAACCACCTGCTTGGTCACATTAGCATACGAGGCTGCCTCCACCCACTTGGTGAAGTAGTCGATAGCTACCAGAATGAAGCGATGACCATTAGATGCAGTGGGCTCGATCTTGCCTATCTTGTCGATGCCCCACATGGAGAACGGCCACGGGGAGGACATGACATTCAACGGGCACGGCGGCACATGAACTTTATCGGCATAAATCTGGCATTTATGACATCTCTTAGCGAATCTGAAGCAATCCGACTCCATAGTCAGCCAGTAGTATCCTGCTCTCAGGATCTTTCTCGTCATGGCATGCCCGCCGGCGTGCGTACCAAATGTGCCTTCATGGACTTCTTCCATGAGCATGCTCGCCTCTTTCTCATCTACACATCTGAGTAGCACGAGATCGTGGTTTCTCTTATACAACACCCCATCAGGATTGAGATAAAAGTTTCTAGACAGCCTCCGTAGAGTCTTCTTATCCTGGGTTGACGCACCCGCAGGATACTCCTTAGTCATAAGGAAAGTCTGGATGTCATGGAACCATGGCTTGCCGTCGGCGGCATCCTCGATTGCAAAGACAAATTCCGGTCTATCAAGACGCGAAAGGACAATGCTTGGAGCTTCATTCCAAAGATTGACTTTATACATCGAAGCCAACATGGCTAAGGCATCAGCCATCTGATTTTCAGCCCTGGGCACATGATGGAGTTCCACTCGATCGAAGAATGGAAGTAGTCTTCTGGCATAATTCATGTATGGCACCAAATTCGATTGACGAGTTTCCCGCTCCCCTTTAATTTGGTTGATCACAAGCGCTGAGTCACCATATACGTCTAGATTCTTGATTCTCAAATCAATCGCCTCTTCTAGACCCATAATACAAGCTTCATACTCCGCCTCATTGTTGGTGACTGGAAACGTTAGACTCGCAGTAAACGGGATATGGGATCCGTGGGGAGTCGTGATGATAGCCCCGATGCCACTTCCATAGGAATTAACCGCCCCATCGAATATCAACTTCCACTGAGATTTCCTATCTGGCCCCTCGTCGGGCAACGGCTCATCGCAATCCTTCGCTTTGAGAAACATAATATCCTCGTCAGGGAATTCAAACTTCATCGGCTGGTAGTCCTCGATCGGCTGTTCGGCAAGGTAATCAGACAATACGCTTCCCTTAATGGCCTTCTGGGACACGTACTGAATATCATATTCTGTTAACACCATTTGCCATCTGGCAATCCTGCCCGAAAGAGCCTGCTTCTCGAAGACGTACTTGATCGGATCCATCTTCGAAATTAGCATAGTGGTGTGATTGAGCATGTACTGTCGTAAATGTTTGGCAGCCCAAGCTAGTGCACAACACGTCTTCTCCAGCATCGAGTATCGAGATTCACACTCAGTGAACTTTTTACTCAAATAGTAAATGGCATGCTCTTTTCTGCCCGTCTCGTCGTGCTGACCGAGAACACACCCCATACTATTCTCCAGAACTGTCAAGTACATGATTAGTGGTCGTCCAGCCACTGGGGGTATCAAGATTGGAGGTTCTTGAAGATACTGCTTTATCTTTTCGAATGCCTTCTGGCAATCCTCATTCCAAGTAATCGCCTGATCTTTCTTTAAAAGCTTGAACATCGGTTCACAAGTGGTCGTGAGCTGAGAGATAAACCTTGCAATGTAGTTTATTCGGCCCAAGAAACCACGAACTTCTTTTTCTGTTTTCGGCGCTGGCATTTCTTGAATGGCTTTTATCTTCGCAGGATCAACCTCGATGCCTCGTTCACTAACGATAAACCCCAGCAACTTTCCGGACCGCACTCCGAAGGTGCACTTGTTAGGATTCAGCCTCAACCTGAATTTCCTAAGCCTCTCAAAAAGCTTCAATAAGTTGACCAGATGCTCTTCCTCCGTTTGGGACTTCACAATCATGTCATCAACATAGACCTCGATCTCATGATGAATCATATCATGAAACAAAGTTACCATTGCTCGTTGGTAAGTGGCCCCTGCGTTTTTCAGACCGAAGGGCATTACCTTATAGCAAAATGTTCCCCAAGGGGTGATAAACGTCGTTTTCTCCATGTCCTCCGGCGCCATCTTGATCTGGTTGTAGCCGGAGAAGCCATCCATGAATGAAAACACGGAGAACTGGGCTGTGTTGTCGACCAACACATCGATATGAGGCAACCGGAAATCATCTTTAGGGCTCGCCCTATTCAAATCCCGATAATCGACGCACATGCATACCTTACCGTCCTTCTTCGGTACAGGCACTATGTTGGCGACCCACTGAGGGTAAGTGGTGACGGCTAAAAATCCTGCATCCAACTGCTTCTGGACTTCTTCTTTGATTTTTACGGCCATGTCTGGTCTCGTCCTCCTAAGCTTCTGCTTGACGGGAGGGCAATCTTCTCGCAACGGCAAGTGGTGGACCACGATATCCGTGTCAAGTTCGGGCATATCTTCGTATGACCAAGCAAAGACGTCACTATACTCTCGAAGCATCTCGACCAATCTCTGCTTGACATTACTCTGCAACGCAGCCCCTATCCTGACATTTCTGACGAGCTCTTCAGAACCCAGATTTATGATCTCGATATCCTCTTCGTGAGGCAGAATAACCTTTTCCTCTTGTTTCAACAAGCGGGCCAACTCTTCAGGAAGGTCTTCGTCTTCATCAATCTCTTCCTCGGCTTGATAGATCGGGCAATCGAAGTCGAAGTGAGCCGTAGAAGGTCCAGAGTCGATGTCGTCTATTATGTGGATCCTGCAATAACAAGGGTTAAGTTTAAAACAAGAATATGCAGGTTAGCACAAACCCCGTTGCCATTTTACTGTTTTTCAAAACAAATATAAAACAGGAATAACAGAGATCACAATATTTGAATACGAAATAAAACGCCTTTGATTTATTAACAAAATGCATGTACATAATCCAACAAGGCCCTGACAATAAAACCGCTATGCCCCGGGTAGGACATAGGATTGTACAATGATTGTAAAAAGTAAATCATTACTCTTCACTTGTCATCGGGATGATCTTCTTGATGGTCCAATTGTTGAGTTTCTCGCCCGGCTTTCTCGGCTGAATCCAAGAGTCGAGATGACAATCGCTATCCCCGCTGTCTTCAGACGCCGCGTTGATGCTTTCGAAAATCACTCCGCCACTGGTAAATAGGATCGGCCCCTTACCCCGTGACGCACTGCTAGACGAAGAAGAGGAAGCTTCAGCTTCAGGAGAATACCCCAATCCAAACTTATCCTGCTTGTTCGGTATCTCCAAAATATGCCCCCAGCCTGGGGTAGATCCGGCTTCGACGACGGCTCGAGCTTCTTTGAATGAGGAGAGATTCATCTCTGGCTTCTCTGTGACGACAGGAGCTACTTCTTTCACTTTGACGGCTTCAAATGCTTGACAGAGAGTTTCATGGATTTCGCCATCCATTTCAACATACTTAAAGGATGACAAATGGCTCACCATTATGTCCTCCTCACTGCTCACGGTTACTATGCTTCCTCCGACAGCATATTTGAGCTTTTGGTGCAACGTGGAAGTCACGGCACCAGCAGCATGGATCCATGGCCGGCCCAAGAGGCAACTGTAGGCGGGCATGATGTCCATGATATAAAAGACCGTGTCGAACGTTTCCGGACCGACTTGGATCGGCAGGGTCAACTCTCCGAAAACGTGGCGCTTAGTTCCGTCAAATGCTTTCACCACCAGATCACTGGGTGTGCAAAGCAATCCACGAGTGTCCAACTTCATTAATGCCTTCTTCGGAAGCACATTAAGCGACAAACCCGTGTCTACCAGGACGTGCGACATGATTGTGCCTCTGCACTCTATCGAGATGTGCAGGGCGCTGTTGTGATCTCTCCCTTTAGGCGTCAGCTCTAAATCTGTGAAACCTAGCCCGTTTCCAGCATTAACATGGGCTACCACCTCTTCTAGCTGATTCACTGATATCTCTTGCGGTACGTAGGCAGCGTTCAATACCTTCAGTAGCGCGTTGCGGTGTGCTTCAGAACACAGCAACAAGCTGAGAATAGAGATTTTCGAAGGCGTCTGATGAAGATGGTCTACAATCTTGTAGTCGCTCTTTTTGATTAACCGCATAAACTCCTCGGCATCTTTGACAAGCAAATCTTTCTCTACCCCACACAGGACCTCTTCGACGACTTTGCTTTTACCCTTATCAACCACATCAGCTCTGACCGCTTTCTCTGCCACGACCTCTGGCGGTGCAAATACTCTTCCGCTTCGGGTAATACCACTGATTCCTGCAAGATTCTCTACAGTCGACCCGTACGGCTCTAGCTCCAACCTCTGACCGTTGCAATAGACTTCAGCTCCATAATGCCACGGAACGGCATTAGTGCTCTCGAATGGGATCGGCCCAGCTTTAGTGATAATGATCGTAGGCGGTCTCGGCGCAGAGATAGTTATTGGTTGGCGAGGAATGGTGATGGTGGCGACTTCATCGGCCTGTTTCAACACTACCTCTCCTAATACACTTTCAGCCCTCCTGCTGAACTGCAAAATACCCTCAGTCATCAGACTTTGGATTCCTTCTACCAGCTGCTCACATCCATCAGAATGTGTAGCACAATCCATGCATAACTCTCCGCATCCTGGAAAGAACCCTTTCTTCAACAACTTAGCTTTGACGAAACTAAGCGGCGTCTTTAGGTCTTTGACATCAGTCAACAGATCTGCATTCTCTTCTTCGATAATGGCGTTCACTCCACCTCCCCTATGATTAGGCATAGGATTTTTCGTGACATTGGGCACATTATCGGAGAAGTTGATTATCTTGGCGTCTACCAGGTCCTGTACCTTGTGCTTAAAGGGTTTGCAGTTCTCGATTGTATGGCCTGGTGCCCCTGTATGGAAATTGCAAGTGGCATTTGCGTCGTACCCTGGTGGAGGTGTCCCTGTCAAGGGAGCCATCGTCCTCTTCTGAACCAATTGAAGCTGAAGCAGAGTCTGCAAAAGCTGCGCATACGACATAGGCGGTGCTTCGAAGTGACGGTTTGTCAAAGGAGCCCGATTCTGGTACTTTCTATATCCCTGTTGATTCGGTTGCTGCTGCTGCTGCGGAGCTACTGGGATATTTATACTGGCTATCTGCTGCTGAGGGCCCTTTCCCTTTCTCCGAGCGTTGGTCACAGCGCTCGCATCTCCTTCTCGACGCTTACCAGCATAAGGTTTCTTTCCAACTCCTCCAGCTGAGGATGATTCACCTTGAATTTTTCCGATCTTGATACCATTCTCGACGTGCTCGCCCATGGTAATGAGAGCGGAAAATGTCCCGGACATGCCGCTGACTAACTTTTCATAGTAGACCCCTGGGAGGGTAGCCACAAACATCTGCACGAGCTCACATTCAACCATCGGCGGTTGAACCTGAGCAGCCAACTCACGCCACCGCTGGGCGTACTCCTTAAATCCTTCATTATTCCTCTACGAAAGGTTCTGGAGCTGAACTCGGTTCGGGGCCAAGTCGCTATTGTACTGATAGTGGAGGACAAATGCTTCAGCGAGATCCTTCCATGTGCGCACGCTAGTGGGCTCCAGGCCCATGTACCACTCGAGGGATGGACCGGAAAGACTATCTTGGAAGAAGTGCATCAGCAACTTCTCATCCTCTGAATAGGCAGACATCTTCCTGTAGTACGATCGCAGGTGGACACGAGGGCAAGTAGTACCCTTATATTTCTCAAAGACAGACACCTTGAACTTAGGAGGTACCTTGAAATCAGCAATTAACCCCAGCTTGGACATATCAACGCCCAAAGTATTCTGATTCTCAATATCTCTCATTTTCTCTTCAAGTGCTTTGAACCTGAGCCGCGCTTCAGCATTCAGCTCCGCTTCTGCACCTCTTTGAGAGAAGACATCATCCTAATGATCCTCAAGCCACGGTTGAGGCACCAACAGATTCCCGACGCCTGCATTGCCGTTGACCGGCCCGATATTGACATTAGCTCCCAGACTACCATTGCCGACGCCCTTCGCATTGAGTCCGATATTGGCCATCACATTGCCATTAGCACCGCCGTTGCCCCCGGCAACACCATTCTGCGGAGTGTCAACTGGTGGAGGAGTAGGAACAGCCCCACCATGGAGTATGCCGTTGCTATCAACCCTGGAGATCAAACGTTGAACCAAAGTCCTGAGCTGGTCTTGACCATTGGCGACCACTTGCATCAGTTCCATAAAGCGATCCATCCGCTCTCGGAGCTCCTGAACATCTGTCTGCACTTGATCCATGATCCTGGTCTGATTAGCTCGAGTTGAATAACGGTGAATTAACCTCTGATCAATCCTGGAGTCACCGGAAACAGTCTGGAACCTGTGAACCTGAAAAACCTGAAAAAAAAACCTTCAAACACTAAAGGTTAGGAAAAACAACGAGATGTACGCCATGCAAATGCTTCATGCAGATGCATGCGTGTGTCTGTGTGCTTGGGAGATTTCCCCCGATCCTAGTTCCTGAGTGCCAGTGCTGATAATAATAATAAGAAGAAGTCCGAGCCCAATCATGGAAACATCAATCTCATATATAAAGAAAAGCCTATCAAGGCAGTACATAGCATCAGCGAGTACAAGACGAATCAACAGTGTGACCTCAGCCAACAAGCATGGTGATGGTCAGCATACAACAAAGATCAAAACAAAAGGAATACAACTAGTCAAGTACGGCCACGGGCGCGATACTCTGCTAATAACTCCTTCGTCTCTGGATGATCTGGCAAAGTGAGCAACCCCTCGACGAGTAGTTCCCTCTGCATAATGGTATATTGAAGTCCTTCGATCGAACCTTCCCATGCTCCTTCGCCGAAGCAATCTTCTAATTTCCGCTTTTTGGACTCAAACATCAGCTTGTGCTCCTTCAGGTTAGCAAGAGCTTTGTTGAGTTGGCCTTCGGCGGCGTATCTGCGGGCGGTTTCTTCATCAAACCTCCGCTCACTGTCCTTCACCTCGGCTTCCAGCTTGGAGATCTGCAATATCAGCTTATCCTCCCGCTCTTTCCTGGTGGCCAGGGAAGCCTTCCAGTGCTGGTTGAACTTAGATATCCTCCGATATGCCTCGTCCAAATGCTGCTTCTTCGTTGCCAGTACGTCGTTAACAGCTCTGAAGTCTTGACCCATGCGCTCACGATCGGCAATCTGCTTTGCCAGGTCTGTACCCAGTTGGTTCACCAACTCTGTCTGCTTTTTGAAAGAATGAACGGCCTCGTTCCTTTCACTTCGAAGCTGAGCTAACTCCTTCTCCAGTTCTGCATTCGCCCGCTTCAATTCATCCCGTTCAACTAATACCTGGTTATGCTGATGAATGGACACAGTAGTCGGCTCTTCGACTGCTAGAGAGCTTTCTGGCATAACCTGAGGAAACGACATCCCTATAGCGTTGGCCCTGGCCCTGATCCATGCTGTATACGGAGGGTAGGCTTGATTGTTGCTCTTTCCCAACAAAGGCTTTCCTCGCTTACTGATACTGTTCCACGCACGCTGAAGCTTGGACAACAGATCCCCTTCTAAAGTACCCGTGAGGTACAGAGATTCCTGTACCTCTTCATCCTTCGGCGGACTCCTCAAAGCATATGCAAATTGTCGAACCAGCAACAACGGATTGTAGTTTATGCAGCCCTTCCTACCTATCAGAGGTACATTAGGAAACCCGCTGCAATTGAAGATCACCTCAGTACCCAACCTGTTTCTGTCGAACCAATCAATATCATCTGCAGATAAGCTCATCAGACGCTCAGGCCACTCAGTTGTGGCTGCAGACAAGATGAAAGGACCCCTCTTAGGCAAATGACTATCAAGCCATTTGTACAGCAAAGGTACGCAGCATGAGACATTCTTCCCTCTCCGGTTCTCATTCTTGTAATGGATTGAGTGATAGACATCTACGATCAAAGTAGGGACTGGATTCCCTGAAGCAAAGATGTGAAACGCATCAAAGTCTACAAAATCGGGCATGTTAGGGAACAGGATAATGCCATATATGTATAAAGCGAGGATGGCATTGAACGCGTCCCAAATCCATCCTTAGCACACTGCTGAGCCTTAACTACCAGAAACTGCAAAGAGAACCCAGGAACCTTGTTTCAACTAGTCAGCACTAACTCATAGGCGTCCAAATAAAGTGAAGAAGCTAAACCAGCCAGATCAGGCTCAGCATCCATATGGACAAAAGGCATCTGCCTCTTGATAGGCACACCTAGCAAATCAGCATACTCTTCCAGCGTCGGCGCGAGAACAAAGTCCTGAAAAGTGAAACATCTCAGCGGAGGGTCGTAGAACTGCAGTAGAGCATGCAACTCGTTCAACTCGAACACAGAAGGCTTACAAACCAAACTGAGCAACCTGCCATAAGATTTTCTGAACTCATCCCTCACAGAATCACCTGCTAGAGCTATCAAACCAGTCAACTTCGACACATCAGGGGTAGGAAACTTGTAAGCCACAGTCTTCCTCTGAGAAGCCATAACAATACAATAGGAGGCAAGAAATCCTGGATCGGGGAAAACGGTACCTGCAACACAGACACACGTTAATGGAATGCAAATGAATATGCAAACTAATGCAAAATGCAGTCATGCAATAATATATCCAGGTAGCTGCTGTTGTGGAGATTTTGTATCAACAAAACCACGACCACTGATGATAAGAAAACCCCGGTGTAAGACCACAAATTTGATCTGCCAAGAACAACCATCTGATAGGACCACATATACAGGATCAAAATTCTGCTCTGTCAAGAACAAATGTTTGATAATAAGGACCTCGGATGTATGATCAAGAAATATCTGCTGATGAAGTCTTCAGACCCCAAATCAAAAATCTGCCCTATCAAGAACAAACATACAGCTGCTGATGAGATCTTCAGACCCCACTCAAAATCTGCTCTATCAAGAACAAACAACATCTGCTGATGAGATCTTCAGACCCCACTCAAAATCTGCTCTATCAAGAACAAACAGCTGATGACAATACTCTGATCAAAACCTGCTCTATCAAGAACAGACATACACCTGATGATAAGGTCCTCTGATCAAAACCTGCTCTATCAAGAACAGACAAATCTGCAACTGAGAACCCTGATACCAACATAACTGATTCACTGTCAAGAAATCCAGGTAGTCTGAAGGTCAAGGTTTCCTGCAATAAACCCAATCCCACTCACAGGTATGGACCTAAACTGACTCAAGGTACGACATCCTATACGTTCATCAGCGTCACAGACTTTCAAGAGGGGTGATACGATACCCAGAAGGTGTGGCATCACCAGCTCATGAAGCGGCCTCACTTAGCTGAATCACAAATGATCGGTCCCCAGAGTCGACAATCCACCAAACCAGCAACCGTCTCAACCCAAGGGGTTGAAAGTGAAGCCAACCTGATGAACCTCGTCTGAGCGTGGATTTCATGAGACACTAGTGCCTGCAAAGCAAGCACGCGCCCACTAATTTCCACTCTAAGTCTATAGTGCACTCAAGCCTGGGTCTGGCTTCTCACTCATCAGAACTCCCATCCCACAACAGCACAAATAATCATATTATACTGAAAATAAAATGCGGGAAATAAAGTGCGAGAAGTAAAATGCGATAAACAAACGCAACCCAGCAGGCAAACATACAAGCGTTAGGAATGACTCTCATAGGGAACCGAAGAACCAGAGATTCTGGGTTCGATCCCCAGCAGAGTCGCCAGCTGTCGCTTTCGCGAAAATAAGGTGCCGGCACAACAGAAGAGTCGCCACCTTTCGTTATTTATCCCTCAGAGCGGGAAAGGAAACGATCGGAAAAACCTGACGAAAAAGGGTAAGACAAGGTCATCGCAACCATTGTCTGGGTTCGGGAGTCGGTTACGCAAGGGGAAGGTATTAGCACCCCTCACGTCCGTCGTACTCGACGGGATCCACGCTTGTTGTGTTTACTTGGACGGGTTGGTTTTATTCTATCTACCTATCAAGGCTGGCTGCAAAAGAAAAGAAAAATGACTCGGCAAAGCGTCGCACTTTATGCCTACGTATTCTCATCAGAGAACGAGAAATCAGAGTCAACGTAGTTTGGCCTACGAAGGATTATGGGGGAAGGTAGCTCGCCAAGACATCGTCGTCTTGTGCCTACGTACTCTCAACAGGTATGAAAGATCAGAGCATACGTAGTTCGGGAAACTACGGTTTATTTCCTGTCTGTTACGAAAGAAGTGTTTTTTATTGTGTTTGCGATTTCAACCGCACTAGAGACTATGACCTGAGAGTGAATGTGTCGCATGTCACCCAAAGGGTACCATACTAAACATCCAGACTGTGGAAAAGAAACTCTCCCACAATCCTTTCTCAGATAGCTTAAGGCTCGTAACGTACGAAAGAAATCATTCATGATTACTGTATCTTAAACTGTTTTGAGATGAGAAGAAAACAGGCCCAACTAGGAGGGAGACTATCAAGTCTTACTGTTGTCATGCCATGGATTCATCCTATGGTTGAGGTTTGAACAGGGAACTCCTAGATGTTGTCATGCATAGGTTTCAACCTAAAGTTCTATCATCAGATCCTTATCAAAGGAAATGAGAGTCCTAAGGGATCATGTCAATGATACACCAAAACAGACAAAGCATCAGCTTAACAGTAAAATGCATGCAATGCAAGTGAGGGAGGAAATGTGTGTGGGGCTTCAGCCTCCACAAGCTCATTTCAACCTCAAGCCAGTCATGAAATAACAGTAATCATACTGAAATATAAACAACATGCTATCAAGCAATAAACAGTAAACTGCAATCAGACAGATAAAATGAAATAAAATGCCATCAGGTCGACAAACCACATGGGCAAGGGAGCTGGGCTCTACCGAATACCCGCAAGCAAAGCCACGCAGTAACAATACAAGCAGAGGGAGCAACTCAACCTCTAATGCAATCATGCTCCTAGATTCTACCTATTCTAGATGAACTTATTCTAATTCATCAAACAAGACAAACAAAACACACAATACAGAAAAGAAAAAGAAGAAAACAGAAGAAAGCTTCTCTCTCAGCTCCAAGCTTCAGCTTCTCCAACAGCAACTCAGTCTTCAGACTTCAATCACTTGCTTTTCCAGGTTTCAAACCTACATCATGAGTTTCAACTCATCCTCTCCCTTAAGCTTCAGCTTCTTTGATCAGCTCCACCCTCAGGCTTCACCTAATCTTCAGGGATCTTCAAGTATCAATTTGATCTTCTTGCTCTTCAAGCTTCAGCTGGAATGGCAATCTTCAAGGATTCATCCTCTTCAATACTCTTCAATGAAGTCTTCACCTTCATGCTCAGGCTCTGCATCTCTCAAGACAATCAAAACCAGAGAAAATCACTTACTGGATAAGCTGGGGGATATTGAACTGCTTATTGCTCACCAAAGGTGACCTATAAGGGTTCAACATCAGAGGACTGGTTCCCTCAAAAGTTCTACTTCCAAAGTACATCACTAATCCCTCCAAAGGAGAGAGGTGTATACCATGGAAGGACTTTGAATCATAGGGAGGAATGGAGGTGAATGATGCCATCTATGTTTGAGAAAGAAGTTATCTACATCTAAACTCTTCCTAATCCTTAACCCTAAAACAAAACAAAAAAAGAAAAGAAAACCAAGCTCTCAAGCTCCTCAATGCATCTTCAAGTCTTCTACTATGCTCTTCAATGCTCCACAAAGAGATACTAAGCTTTCCAAGCTCACAAATCAAAGCAACTAAACAAACATGCCCTAAAGGCAACACAAGCAATCAACCAATACAAAAATCAACTAAAAATAGCATACTATTATATTAAATCCTAATATAATTTCTAAGGGATCCTACATACCTACCCTTAATACCCATATATGTCCCATAGTCTAAATTGTCCTAAAAACCCAAAATCTAAAGTTGTTATGGACCTATGTTGAAGTTTTACCCTAATTTGATCATTCTAATGTCATCTAATCAAACTACCTAAGATAAAGCCCTAAAAATTATGGTATAAAAACCAGGGGTACCTAATATCCACATCTAATTTTCCTAAAAGGATTGGGGAAAAAAATCCTAAAGGAGCTACCTAAACAAAAATCTACAAAATTACATATCAATATAGAAGCATTAAAAAGCAATTAAAGTAAAAAAATATGAAAAAATATTAAAATGAAATAAAATGGCAATTTTATGATTTTATATTTTTCTAGACAGAAAATGGAAAGTGGAGAAAAAATTCCCATTAAAAAATATTCATTTTTCTATTTATTATGCATTTTTAAAGTTTGATAAAATTTGGAGAAAATTAAAATGATTTATGAATGCATGGGGTGTGACAAGTAATAAAATCCAGTTTGAATTATGATTTGAGCTTAACTGGGAGGTGCCAATAATGATGCGCCTGGGCCCAATGATGAAATCAGAAAAAAGATGAAAAAAAAACATAAAAAAAAGGAAAACTGGCGGTGAAAATAGCAACGAATCATAGTTATAATCTGGAATGGGCCTGCATGGGGGGTGGGAATAGGAATTGAACTTAAGCCCAGAATGGGGATTTAAGTGAAACGCCGCGTTTCAACACGCTGGCTCTCCCTCTCATTTTCAATTGAATCTGGAGCGTAGGATTTATTTCTCAGTCAACCTTCAAACGCGTATCCAACGGCAATGGAGTCATCCCTAACCTTGGGCAACTAGGGTTTTCAGAAAACATGAAAACACGAGCTCCATGCACAGATCTTCCAGCTTGTCGTTCTCCTTCGTCTCTTGACCAAACTCCTCGATGTAAAAACCAAATTTAGTCCATTTTCCGAGTTGAACAACACTATGGCCTTAGATTTCATTAAAACAATCTCTAGCATCCAAACCAAATGGTGTAACCTCATAGATTTCAAAATATGACCAATACTCGACCTCAACCAAACTCATAATTCTTGGTATCCAAATGATTATCATGTTATACTCATCAAGACCAGCCATTAATCTAGCATTGAAACTCACTAAATCACTAGTTCTAACTCCATCAAGAATTCGTGTCCATGGATGAAACCTCACCAAATGCTCTTAAACTCATCAAAATGGACCACCTAATTGTCTCTAACAACTCTATGCTAATAATTAACCCTAGCCATGCCTAGATTAGGGTGTAGAAGTGGTTTTTCATACCTTGCTTCTTAAAATGGTAGGTGATGAAAATCTTCAATCCAAGCCTTGAAACTCCTCAAGAATGCTCCCTAGATGATGAATCTTCCTCTGTTTGCAGAAGATTTGATGTAGCAAGCTTGTACTTCAAGATCCAATGCAATTTGCTTCCTTGCAATTTCAATGGGAACTCCTTCAATTCTTCATCAATGGAGTTGCAAATCAATATGAACACACTCAGAAATGTTTATGGAGATGATTTGTGAAGAAAAATGGAAAGGTAATGAAGAAGACTCAAGAGATTCAATGTAATTTGCAAATGAAGCTTTATGATTTCAATCACTATTCTCTACCACAATTAACACCAACTATCATCAACCTTTCACCAATGCAAGTTGCATTCAATATATAGAGAGGTTTAGAAAAGTCTAGAACCTCCTAGAATCATCTAGTAAGAACTTGAAGTTTCCATGATATGGTAATTTGCATTTTCACTTCTCATATCATGGTATCTCATGCAAAAACCCTTGTAACTTTGGTAACCAACTTGAATTTATCCCCAAATGATATTTTGGACAAGTTACCATGCATCTCTTCCTTGTTTATTAAGCTTTTCCTTGTTTTGGTTTGGTGCCTTATTATGCAAGCAAGACTTTTCCAAAGAAACCCTATGATGCCAGCCTCAAATCAAAATTGTGGCTGAACCATTGTTCTTAGAATGTCATTTGGAGTCAAAATGACCTATCATATGACATGGTTTGAACTTGTAGCTTATGATTTATGATTTTCAACTTCACTTGAATTAACTTAAGCCTCATTTTTAGGCCATTTTTATCACTTTTTGATATGAGCCTTTTCAACATATCATGACCTCCCTACTAGCCTTAAAACATCATTCTAAGAAACTTTGATGTTGAAGATGTTTCCATTTGAAGCTTGGAAGTAGGAGATATGGCCTTATGCTTGAAATGAACTATAACTTCCAAATTGCCAAAATGCCCTTGGCTTGTCAAAGCCATAAGTTGAGTTCTACAAATCCTATCAAGGACTTCTAGTACTCTCTAGAAAGCTAAGAAGATTCTCTTCAACATTCATGTTGACCAAGAGACCATAGGAATCATCCTACTAGGGCAAAAGTTGTCTGCAAGTTGGGTGACTTTCAAGGACCCAGATTCACATACCTCAGATGACCTGTAATTTGTCAAAACCATAACTTGAGCTCTGCAAATCCTATCAAGGATTTCTACTACTCAAATTAAAGATAAGAATAAGCTCTACAACATTCATGTTGTGGGGAAGATGAGATGACAATCACATCTTGAGCTAGACTGCCTTGAAGATAGGGATCAAATTAGGGGATTTTACACTGTCAATCCTTAGAAACCCTAGCTTGAAACTTCTCAAACTCCTCAATCATGATGATTTGGTCTAGGAATCATCCTTATAGTATCTCAATACATCATTCCATGATCACATGGCCCTTGGATTAGGTCTCAACCTTCTCCAAATCTTCAGTTGACTTAGGGTTGACCCAGTCAAAACCCTAATTCTACCATTCATGGTTGAATCTTCTGAATTCTTGTATAATGACCTCTCTAGGATTCATGATGGCTTTCAAGACATCTCATAAGCTTTCTCAAAGCTTCAAGTCCATCCTCATAGTCTCAGAATCATCTGAGGAGCTCCCACAACTCTCAAGTTATGAGACACACAACCTTGGTTTCGACCAATTCCTCTGAGGATCTCTTGAACTTTCTGACAAAGGTATCAACCTTCAAACACTTGATGGGTAAATAAATGTTGGTCAAATTTTGGGGTGCAACAGGGTTCACCGTGGGATGCAGATGGTGGATCGTGCGATGATGATAATTTGAAGAACGTGTGGTGCATGGTGGTGGTTCACAGTAACTACCGTGAGTGCATATACATAATACAATATATGAAAACAAAATGATAGAAAACCCTAAATTTGATTCCCCCTTTTTCGCCGCTACTCTCTCTCGATTCACCCTCTCTTCTCAGCTTCTTCTCTATCTTCTTTCCCTCTTCGTTCTCGTACTTTCTCCTCCTTCTCTCCATCAATTTCTTCTCTCCTTCTTTATGATTCGTGATTCGTATTCTTCTTCGCTTTTCTTCTGTTTTAAAACAAAACATGGACAACTAAAAAGAAAAAAAACAAATATTAGTCAGAAAGCGTAAAAAAACGACGATTACGGCGTCAATGGTTCCAGGCTCGCGGAGATCTATGGAGACGGTGGAGGTTTCTCGCGGACGAAAAGAGTTATGGCGGTTGAAGAGTGATCTTCGGCGACGGTTTTTGATGGCGCGGTGTGATTGCGGACAGGAAAAAATAACATAAGATAAGTTCTCCTCCTTTTTACATTTTAGGTTTTCGAAATTGGGATTAATCTGTGTTGTGAATGAATGGATTACTGTGTTTGTTCGTGAATCATGTCTGTCTTTTTATGGGTTTTTGTTCTCCTCCTTTTATAGGTTCCTTTGAGCCAAAAGATAGTAACTGACAATGAATTTCCTTCCTCTTTCGGTTTTGCTCTGTCTGAAGCATGTTTCTTCAATATAGGAAAGGAAATGATGTCAGCTTGATGGAAATAAATCATTTAATCAAATCCTTTTGGGAATCTCTTGTACTAACTAATCCTCTTTTGAAAACTTTGAATCAGTGCTTCCCTGGTGCAACGGGAAATGAGGATACGTGAGACATAGGAACCGTTGTTATTGCAAAAGATGGGGGTTTTGTGAAAACTGCTCATCTGGTAATGCCAAGCTTCCACCAAGAGAGTGTCCAGTGAATCGAAGACTTACACAAGAGCCTCAAAATTTTAGGTGGGTGTGAACTTCTGGCAGCATATGTTGGTACAACCTCAAATTTAATTGGCTCACAAATTAGATTTTCCTGCCAAGATGTTAATGACTTCGAACCCTGAATAACAAGGAAAATTTTATCTCACTCTGGTTGTTATTGCAAATGAACCATTCACAAGGGGATGAATGAGTTGAGTTAAGATCATCTGCAACAGCCTACTTTGCTTCCTCCGTGTGACGTCTATATCTTTACGGTATCTGTATAAAATATATTGCCTAAATTGAACATCATATAACATGTATGGTAAAGCATATGCAGATAACTGAACTTAGCTTGTTGCTTAGTTTTATTGTAGCACAATCTGTAAGAAACATGGCATTGTTGAGTACTTCAGTTGTTTTGATTCCATGATAGCTATTGCTTGGGAATTTTCCTTGTTCAAATTGTTCACAATTGGAAGCTATTAACTCTCCATTCTTTCCTTTTATTAATTTGTGCAGGTTGATCACGAAGCCGGCGGTGAACCTATCCTTCCTAATCACATCAGCTCAAAAGGGATGAGCAACAATCTTTGTGCGTGCTTCCTGCTTGCTCGAAAAATCGAAGCAGTTCTGATGATAGTTCCTGGAGGTTCATGATGTTGCGAGTAGGTCCACTGGCGGTTTTATTTTGCCACAAATGGTGCATTAAGTCCTTTCGCAGGTAAACAATGTATGTCTGAAGTTGATTCTTTTCCGAATGACATCCTCAACTATCTGCTTGTTTGAAAGATACTTGAACAAAACCTGTTGTCCTCCGTATTATTTCGAAATAGATCCCTTTACTAATTTCCATTTTTTGGTGTTCGCTGGCCTTAACGACTTCTGCAAGTTGAATTGCAGGTGTTTAAATGGGAAATGAGAAGTTAATGCAACGGCATTGTTGAAGTTGGAGGCGGTTGACAAAATCCGTTTAGGTATGATCGATGCTTTGGTCTGAGGTTTTAGATACTTGGTAACACAAGATTTTCGCTTGCTAAATCTCATAGCCTGCTATTCTTTTCTTCTTGACCATTGATATTTGCTTTGGAAATGTAGTGTCGGGTATTAACGTGTCCTGCGGTCATGGACTGCATATGCCGTTGATCAACCCCTCTGGGAGCTTGAGCGAAAGCTGTTATTAATGCTGACAAAAACCTGTGATCTAGTGGCAAAGAGTGAACCTACCCTGCCTCATGGTTATCTCCAATTGCGCAAACAGATTTCAGGTTATGATGTGTTGCATTTCTCTTTATAAGTTGTGTATTTGTTAGGAAAACCGTTATGCCGAATTCATAGGATATTCCCTCGTGATACCTAATGATGAAATGTTGATCTTGTCCCAAACAGGTTACAGATACTGGCGATGGAGCCTAAACCGCGGCGCCGCCGTTGATACTGAGGTTGTTGCTACTGAAGTTCCAAACAAGTGTTGTTGCTGCCTTTTGTAAAGGTCTGACTCTGGAATTCTTAGTGCTGTTAGCATTCTACTGTGTTTCTCCTTTATATTTCCTTAACGGTTTCTTTGTGTTTTTGCGATCGTAAAACTTGCAGGTAGTCTAGATAGACGACGGCCAGCTGTTGGGGTCACTGTCGCGGTGAAATTTGGATACCAAACTATTGATTAGTTTGAATTAGGGCTGGCAACGAACCAAACCAACTCGAAGATAGTTCGGAATTCGACTCGACAATTAAATCGTTGAACTAGGTTCATGAACCAAATGAGTTGAGTATGAGCGAAAAATTAAGTTCGTTAACTAAATGAGCTGAACTTGAACTATACATAGTTCGACTCGTTAGGTTCATGAGTCAACTCGATTACATATGAAAAGAATTATACTGTCTTTAAGATTAAGTTTAAATATTTACTTCAAATCTTAGACAAATTTAATCTTCAATTTATTAGTTTTTGAATTAGACTCTCAAATGTATCTCTTGAAAGTTGTGTAGGTTTTGAATTAGTAGATTTCAAAAATAAAATTAAATTTCAATATGATAACTTTTATTTTATTTTAATATTTTATTTTAAAAATATATATTTATTTAAAATGTTAAATATACTAAAAAATATATATTTTTTAAAAAATAGTTTTTAAGTTCGTGAACCATGTGAGCTGAACCTAATGAGATAAACCTAACGAGTCGAACCGAACTGTTCGTGAACTTATAACGAGTCGAGTTTGAGCTTAAAAAAAAGTTCGTGTCGAACTCGAACTCGAACTCGAATTCGAACAATTCTTAACGAGTCGAGCCGAGCTGAGGTGAGTTCGACTCGACTCGACTCATTTCCAGCCCTAGTTTGAATCGTTAATTCTATTTGCAACCGAACTTTGATTTGTCCAATGGAAGGGATAAAGATCGAAATTCCCACAATGCAATGCAAATGCAAGCTAGATTGTTTAGGTTCGGGGGTTGGTTAAACTTAGGGAAGGTACTAGCATCCTAAGTTTCTGTAGTATCCTACAGGAACCTCTTGTTTTATGTTTGTTTACTGCTATGTGAATATCTGCTTAAGGGATTAGAGACCCTAGTGGTTTATATCTAAGTATACTCGATAATATGTCGCATCTTATGCCTACATATCCTTACGGGAGTGGAATCAGAGTATTTTATAGTTCCCCCTAAAGGGTTTGAGGAGTTCTTTGACTGTGGTCAAAGTTCCTATGAGTTTAGGGTAGTTGTTTTGATTGGGTTTAGGAGAAGAGACGAGTCTTCATGTTAAGGGAGATGTAACCACCACAAATGTAAGAAGGGTTGTAGGAAATGGTCTTTGCATCGTCTTAAGAAAAGGTCTTACATACTCGGATGGTCGCCAAGTATGCCTTTATCGCTCTTAAGGCAAAGTCCCTACATGTTTGATTGTATTGTCGTGGGGTGGAGATTATATCTCACTTAAGATGATTAACATCTATTCTCTATTGTGTTTGAAAAGATTGTATTGTTTTGATTGTGTTGTTTCTATGTTGTAAGGATAAAGAACAATCCTTCCTATGGGGTAGGATCTATCCTAAGTGATCAACTTGAATGGGATCAAGGATCGAGGGGAATATGATGCAAATGATGTGCGACTACACACAACGTTGAATTATGTGTAGGTTTTTCCTTTGGACGGAATGCAACGCAAGAATGGTAAAATGCGATAATATTAAATAACTGTAAAGTAAATTGTGGAAAAAATAAACCATACACATACGCATGAAAGCGCTAGGTGAGTGTGTGCATGGTGAATAAGATAAAGCAGATAAAGATAACTAGAAAATACGCATGAAAGCGCTAAGTGTAAGTGCATGTGTCGTGAAGTGTGAATGTGATCGATTGATTTTGTTTTGATTGTAGTTTAGTTGGGATTGATTTTAATTGATTGATTTTTTAGGTAAAATTATTTTAGAGAAAATATTTTAAAGGGTGAATTGTTTTCAAGGAAAAGTTGATTATTTTAGTGAGATTTGGATTGTTTTTTAGATTATAAATTATAAGTGAATTTGATTTTAAAGGGGAAATGTTGTATTAATTTTAAAGAGTTGTTTATTGGTCGATTTTGAACGAAATGTTGATTTTAATTGGACTGATTTATTTTATTTTGAATAAAGTTATTGTTATTATTAAAAGTTAAATTACATTGATTATAAAATAAATAAAAGGTTGCTTTATCACTTTGTTCCTAAAAATTAAATAGGTTTTAAATATTTTAAAAGAGTTGGTTATTTGTTTATTTTGATAAATAAAATGTAAATCTACTAAATTCTGAGATGGGTTTCTAAAAGGACTTTTAGTTATTTATTTATTTTTAATAAAGATTAATTTAAATAAAAGGTTATTATTTTTTAGGTTAAATAAAAAAAAATTATATTATTAAACATGCAAATGATTTTAATAAAAAAGACAAGTTAATGGGAGAATAGTTCTTGATGAATAAATATTATATTTTTATAAAAGATTAATTTGAAAATGGTGAGGTAAGTGTGAATAAATTGAATTTACTAAATAAATGGAAAATTAAGTTAATTAATTAATTAAAGATTGATTAAGTAAAAGGTAATTTGAAACAAGGTTAATTTTAATAAAACGTTGCTAACTTAGTTTGATAAAAAAGGATTAGAAACTAGGTTAATTAGTAGATTATGATTAATTAAGGGTTAAGGTGGTTATGTGTGTTATTAGTGTGTGATTAGTGATGATAATGATTAGGACATAATAATAGTAAAAATGAAAGAAAGATCAAAAGAGGAACCCTAATTCTCTCCCCCCCTTTTCCGCCTCTATCACCCTCGGATTCACCCTCTCTCGTTTCCATCTCGTCTCCTTCATTCTTTCCACTGCTCTATTCGAACCTGCAACAACAACAACATAATCAAAACAAACAACGATTTCGTGAAGAATGAAGTTTTACCGAAGATCAGCGACGACGAGAAAGATGCTTCGTCGGTGGAAGGCTCTGCGGCTTGCGAAGGCGTCGATGATGAACAGATAAGTTATCTCTCCACTCAATCGTTTTTTTCGAGATGAGGATTTTCTGTGGTTTTTCTTGATAGTGATTTTTCCAATCCGTCTTTTCTTGTTCACTAGTCTCTATATATAGGCTACAAAAATGGGGATTTCCTGATTAAGTCGAATGAATGTTGATTGATGATTGATTTGGGGTTTCCTATTTCAGGTGGAATCAAATTGAAACTATTCCCTTTTCGGTGATTACGGTAATGATATGGTGTTAATGCGTATCAATTGTTTGTTAACATCCAAATTCAAAGTTTTCTTTTTTGAGATTTGGAATAGGATCTTTTTTAGAATCTTCTTCTAATCAGCATATTCTCTAATGGATTGTCAGGTGTGGATAACTACGTTTTCGAGCCAACGAAGGATTAGAAGCCCCAATACTTTTCCAGCCCAACTTGAGCATTTGACCCACCACTTTCAAATATCCTGTCTGATTATGCCTTTACGGGATTTGCAGGTGCTGCACTTCTGTGAAACTTGTTTTATCTTGCACCTGTAAGTTGTTTCTCAGCAATCTTCATGTGTCAATTATCTGTTTGTTGTAGGGTTCGTTAACAGTGTTGCACAAATTGGCGGCGGGGTGCCTGATTCCCACGGAGCGTATCAGTTAACAGGCTGGATCGTTGTAGACTCAAGACGAAGCCATCATTTGCTGTTACAGTATGCTTCCGTATTCCCTATTAGAGTCTCATCCCGTGCATCGTCTAAATCTCCTAAAACAGAAACATTTCCATCAAAGAGGCTCCTTTCAAGCGCTCATATTCTCTGAGTACATCCATTTCTGTAGAGCTCAGGCTCCTTCCTCCTAATGACTATGGAAGCAAAAATCGGGATTATGAATATAGAAACTATTTGCATGATCACGAGACACACATAAAGTATTTTATCTATTCCATTTACAGTAGGGCACACAATGTCAGAAATTGAGATTGATCCAAACTGTAGATCGGGTTCAGAATGCACAGTTGCATCAGAAGGTCCAAGTCTTTCTCCTGCAGACAACTTTCATTAGCTGCAACTTCAACCTTCATGTCTTGTTCGACAGGGGTATGCCTTTTGTGTTGAGCTTATTTTGTGAAAGTTTGGGATTCAATCGATGTGCTGGTTATTGTGTATTGGTTTGCAGGAACGAATTCATGGATGTGGTACGTGAGGAGTAAAGGCTATGTGAGAATGTTGATTCCTGATGAATTGAATTTGGCTAAACGGTCTCAAATATTGGCTGCATTGGACAGGTGCCCGAGTGCTCCGCGTGCATGAAATTCTCTCACAATGGTCTTGACAATTTCAGAGCCGAATCTAACCAAAGCAACTGCTTCATCATCCTTAGCAGGAGAGATCAAGGGTGAAGAAAGAGCATTCATCAAATTTGCTGCTATGACTGAACTTCGGTAATTGCGTCCTTTTCTGGTGTTATATTGTTGTGGCAAAGACAAATGAGAGCCATGCGAATCTGACACCTTTCTTCTCTTGCAGGTTCTTTGATGTTTAACAACATCTTGAAGAGGTGGAATCAAACTCAACATCTGATGTTATTCGCTTACGAGATTTTTGTCACGTGCAGGTGATTCTCAGTAGTGCTAAACTTAACTGTGCATTCCAGGCCTTGGGACACGGCGGTCATATCACATGAAATAAATCCAGCAGTCTTGAATAATTCAACTGGTAGTACATCAGGTCTAGAGCTTGGTGCAGATATGGATGCTGCAGTTGTTATTAATTTGAAGGTAGACACTGCCTCTTGAACTTCAGTAGGGGGGGAGTGGTGCTTGGTATCACTTGGATGAAGGACCAGTTACGGCGTAGAACAAATAGTCGAGGGTGCTGCATTCACATATTTGATTTATACGCACTGACCATAAGGGAAGTTGCTCCCGAAGCGGCAGATTATCATCAGAAGTTTCAATTGAGTTGTTGCCTCGTCATATCTGATTCCAATGTATGCTTCAAAGGTAGCTTTATCTGCAAAGTTTGTCTTTGTACGCTTTCATATGCCCTGTTAATTTCTCGAATCCATTTATGACTTGTTAACTTCTGTTTTCAGGTTACTCCTCCAAGGGACTGTTTGGTGACATGGAGTTGTTTGGTTTCAGGTTTACTCAATGCGAGGCCGGATCGAGGAAGCTTTGGCGGTGATGAATCTGATCAGCAGTTCAGGAAATACTCCTAGTGGTGTCTTGGCTTACTCGGATATCAGGATGCTCTCAAAACGGGAAATGCGCAAATGCCCCACAGGTCTTCAACCAAATGCGAGCTGCAAATGCAGGACCGCCATGGCAAATAGGTGATGACACTCACAACTCTTCTGTCTGGCTGCAAGGAATCAGGTTTAGTCGAAGAAAGGTGGAGATATCTTGACGGCACGCATGAAGATCATGATATTATTCCAATGATTGAGCACTACTGTTGCGTGGTAGACCTCCTTGTAAATCAAAATACTCTTGTGGGAATTTATTGCTGTAATTCATACTTTGTGCTCCCCGAGTTTTCTTACGGAGGCTTTCAATTGTAATCTTCGGTTGATTAAAATCCTTTTTGCTGATTTCTTCAAGACTAGTGCCCTTGATTTGCTTTTATTTGATGTGATATTAACACTTCTGACAATGTTTGTCATTGATATTGAAAGGCTATCACTTCCTCATCATTAATCGCGTGATGCTAATTTCCCATAGTCTTGGTTTTTTTCGCTCCCAGCTTGTTGATAGAAATGACACCAACCAACGTGCCATCATACTAAACCGAATTTCTTACCAAAAAAGAACTTATGAAACTAAGGGCTTGGTAAATCATTCTTAATCCTTTATGCCCATCTTCACTTGATGAATGGAAAGGGTGTTTTGATAAGGGATGAATCATAAATTCTAGAACCAATCATGCACTATGCTCGGGTTTCGATCTTGTGAGTGTTTAAAATAAAAGGGTTTGAAATGGACATGGTCTTCCATTTACATTAGTAAATTTGAACTTGTCAGTTCAAAGTAATATTATCCCCGAGTCATTAATCCATTCCTCTTTTCTTGATAATTAAAGCCTTGAAAGCGTAACTTGCGATATCGCTTGCCATGTCACCGTAATCAGTCCTTGAACGATTACACTCCACATCCCTGGAAAGAAAACGATCTAATCTACACTTGGCACTGTTGCCTGCGTAAAAACTGGTTAGTTGTGATAAATATATACCAAAGTAAAAAAACGAGCAGACGGGATCTTAAGGTCAAAAATTGGGGTGCAACAGTCACTATCTACAGTGGCGAAACGAACCAAATTTTCCTGGGAGTGAAGTGCTTCCTGCAACGGTTTTCTTCATCTTATTCAGATTTGGGGCTACTTTGAGAATATTTGATAGCGGCTTCGTGTTGAGCATACGTGAGCATGAAAGCGTTTCAACTTGAAACAATCTTCTGCTGTAATGTGTGTCTTTGCAGGTTATTTAGACTAATTTCCAATAACCATGAACTCTTAATATCCATGTATTCCTTTATGATCAACAAAACCCTTTGTAATTGTTATGCTAAGGATATTATCGGGAGAGCTCGTAAAAACACCTTCTTTGAAGGATTTGTTTTGGTGTGAGTCCCAAAAACAGGTTGGATGGCCTTTTGCAATGTCTGCGCCATTGCATGCTTGTGTTTATAAATTTAGAAGAATTATGCATATTCGACTTTAGAAAGAAAAGGATTAGTGGTTTCTCATTAACTTGGTGCCGTAATTTCCCCGTCTAATGCCCGTTCATTGTAAATGCAGGTCCAGATATTGACGACGGCGCCGGTTGTTGGTCCCTGTTCTGCCAATTTGGATTTGTCCATTTTATAGTAGTCGTGGCTCAGAACTTCAATATATGGTATTGGGTGCAATACTTGTAAATTTTAAGTGGTCCTCTAAGCTGTAACCTTTGAGTGACTTGTAAATAAATTTAATTTGTAAACACTTGATTTTATGACTTTAAATGGGTTGCACTTCTTGTGATAAGCTTGAAATATACTTAGCTCTTATAGCTTTGTCATGGCTTTAATTATGTAATCTCCACCGTGTATGTATATTTTCTCGGGAAAATTTGATTAGGAGTTATAGCATCCGTCCTTGTGAGCTAGTCTTGGGAGGCAATCTCCATTTTCTTTCACTTTAGTGACACCACATACAGCGAGATGTAGTTGTGCCATCAGCAAATTAAATGTAGGCCCAAGTACTTGTAGTTGTGATACGTCGCACTTTAAAAACAATTTTGAACTTCAAAATTAAGACCAATCATATAAAAGTCTTCCATACAAATCCAAATAAGTTCTTGTCAATATTCAATGAATTCAAGGGTGGACCTCTCATTTTATTTTGAATAGAATCCAAAATAACATCCTTGAAACTTTGTAATGGCTTATGATGCACCTTCCATTCGGCCTGAGGCAGTCACTTCTACATGACTTGCAGAGCATTAGAATTCTTCAGGACATACGCAACGCTTTCATGACTTTCAAAAATCTTTTAACTATCTGCAGAATAAACAAAACTAGGCAAAACGATTAGTTCCAGAGAGATGATTAACCTAAGTGGTATGCCAAAAAAATGCACAAGGAAGCGGGATCTTGAGGTCAAAATTAGGGTGTGACAGATGCCCCTATTTAAGTTACTCCTATCCGGAGATATGGAGATTGAAGTCTCCGTCTCGACGAGATAGGAGGGAGTTAAATATAAACACTGCACGAATTTTTGGCCCTAAGAAACCACCGAATGCATATGATATGCAATGATATGAGAATGCAAGACCCGAGTCCTGTGAGGAAAAGACATCACAGGGGAACAACTAGACACGACACATGGGAAGAACAGGCTCAACAAAGCGAGACTCCACGGGGAAAGATTGACGATCACAAGATATCTCTAGGCGTATTGCGAAGAACTTGTGGGAAAATCCACTGAGGGGCCTAATGTATAGGTCAAATGTAATGTTTTCAAGATAACAACTGGAGAAGTCTACTGTCGAGACCTGTAACTTTAATTGAGAATACCTTTTGCCGAGGTGTCTACTATTTAAAGATTTTTATGGAATCTGCTGCCGAGATTCTATGTTGCAGTTTGCTGGAGATATACTTCTGACGAAGTCTTCTAGAAATCTACTGCCGAGATTAGCCAGGAAATAAAATAGAAATACCTACTGCTGAGGTCTACTGGTAATCTACTGTCGAGATTATCCAGGAAATAAAATAGAAATACCTACTGCCGAGGTCTTCTGGGAATCTACTGCCGAGATTATCCAGGAAATGAGAAAATACTTACTGCTGAGGTCTTTTGGAAATCTACTGCCGAGATTTGCCACGACATGAAATGTCTTTGAAATAAAACCTCCCCGAGCGCCATGGTGTGTTTGCCATGAGCTGGTCTCAGTTTCTTGAAATAACCTCCCCACGCCTCATGGTTTGTTTGCCATGAACGGGTCTCAGTTTCTTGAAATAAACCTCCCCACGCCTCATGGTGTGTTTGCCATGAACGGGTCTCGGTTCCTTCCTGAAATGGTGAAAACTCGTGAGAGCATCTTCACAGGGGATTGAAATATCATTGTAGTTTGTAGAATCATTGTAAATTGTAGATGTTGTTGTAGATTTTCGGTTGTAAGCCATAACGTAACGGGAGGTTGCAAAACTTCACCGGGGATCTTCAAGAGAGATGTGAGTCGGTTGAATTGTAGAGTATGTCTTCTCAAATAAAGAGAGACTAATGTGATAAACTTCCTCGACTTCTCTAGGGAGATGTCACTTGACAAAAATAAACTTGTGTGATGAACTCCCTGGGGAATACATTCCTGAGGAGCATCCTAGCTGTTGCAAAATGTGTGAATTCTCAAATAAAGAGAAATATCTGTATAATATTGTTGGAGAAATATCCATCTTCAATAATTATCTCTCATAAATTCTTCCTGGGGATGGAAATACAAAATAAATGCACGCCCTAGCCATATTCCAAGAGTTGGAGATGTCCACAATGTGATTGTCAGGTACCGAAGTTCAATTCAGGAAATAACTGAGGAGAAACTGTCAAGCAAGACTCAACCATCGAGGTATAAGCTCAAGTGGGAATTTAACTAAAGCAACCGTCTTCCACGAGGATCAAACTCTGTGGGGAAATAGAAATATGATGCTTTTTTTTTGCCTAGGGCTGACGACTCTAACTGGAAGGAGAAGACGCGCCCAACCACTCGGGGATAAACACGACCAAAGAGACAGAACAAGCAACACAAAGATGCAAAAGTGCACATGCCATGCTATCTATCTATATGATATGCGTATGCTTATGCTGACAAAACAAACGGACAGGAGCAACCAGAGGTGAAACATCTTGGAACAAACATCCGACCAATCTTCAAAGATAGAAGTACCACTGGGGATAGGTGGAGAAGTAGATGCGGAATCACACTCCTGCTTTAGAGCTTCAAAAGCTTCCTGGGGAGTAGAAAACATTCCACTTGGGGTATGACATCTTGATAAGTCGGAAAGATTGTCCTGTTGAAGATGAGAATAAAGACCTACCAGGGGTGGATCAAACTCATAATTGGAGAAAACCATGGATAAAATAAATATTCGCCTTAGTGGAGAGATTCTTACTGGAGAAGATGGACGTTGTAGAAGGTCCATTGAGGAGTAAAACACATCCACTTCACTGGGAAGGAAGATTCACTGAGGATTAAAATGTCATCCACTTCATTGGGGAAATGAAGTTTGAGCAAATCACTGGGAATTCTGCATCAAAAAGCTTCATCGAAGAATTGTCATGACCACCAAAAATAAAATTTATCGGGGACATGAAGATGTGGTAAGAACAAGGTAATTCTGCCTTGATGAATTGCGTAATGGTAGTCGTCATTTGAACAACAGGTGTTGTGAATGGATAAAATAATCCTCGCGTCTCAATTGCCCCAAGTCATATGGTTATGAGAAGAAGGTCAATCCAAGAGGATTTTACAGAAAACATGGCGTCCCATTATTTTCAAACTCTCTGGAGAGATTCGCCAAATCTCGACGTAACTGGCCCTGATTGATGGTATTATGACTGAGTCTTCAAATTTCATCATGAATGTTAGCTATGTAATCTTTCTAAGATATCAAGCGAATTTAGCAAGTCAGAGATGTTAATTTCGAAACTGTTAATGCAACACACGTTTGTCTTGAAGTTTTTGAAAAGAGATATCATAATAACTGGTGACCGAAATCACTAGTTAGGATATAAATTTATTTTTATAAAGCCAATATAAAAGCTGAGCATAGCTCATAAGAGTCAGGAAACGTTATCTCACTGAGTATGCTTTCGAATTAAACCTTACTTCAATTAGGACTTTTGAAGGTTGTATTGTGGTTTAGTTTACAATTTGTAAAGCAAAGGAATAAGGGTCAAAGCTTAGTTGTACCCATCCATTTTTGAAAGATGTTCACTTTTTTGAAAGGTTTTAAGTGTTCAATCGAGCTGACTGAAAATTGCCCCAAGTTAACATGAGGTTGAAAGATGGTTAAAGAGGAATTAACCGCTTTATATCTAGTGTTTATGAGGTTTGAAAAAAATGAATGCCTTACATCATCAGCAGGTTTTATTCGAAAGCATACCACGAGGGAGATCTTGCGTTTTATTTCGTCATACTCCTTCCAATTCTTCACCAAAGTGAGGAAAAATTGGGTAGAAGTTGGCGTTATAAAATTATGGAGAAAATTTTAAGAGTGAAACGAATGGATTTCTTCAAGACAAACACTTATTGCACTACTTATTCAAAATAACATGTTCTTACATGCCAATTATGTTTTTAATCAAAGAAAAGAACAAGAACATATAAGCGAACAAAATAAATAGCTAAGGATCTCTAGAGTTTTCACTTATATCAGCGTAACGGTATCCCATTCATGACGGGGCTTTCTCCCCTGAAAGTCAGCATTTCGTCATCTACCATTTCTTGGACTTTCTCTTGAAAAACTTTGCATTCTTCAATCGAATGCCCCAACACTCCATCATGAAATTCACAGCTGGCGTTCGGGATGAACCATGGTGGGTGAGACTTCATGATTCTAGTCTTTCTGGGTGTCATTACCGAGTTTCGGATGAAATAAGACCATAGTTGACTGTAAGTCATTGGGATAAGATCAAACCAGCGAGTTTCTTCTTTCGGAGTACTCAGAGGTATCTTTTGATTCTCAAACCGTCTTCGAACCTGTCGATTCTGATATTGATCTGGAGAAGTCAACCTTCGTTTATGAGATAGTCATCGTCTGCGCTGAGCAGGCGCCACATAGTGATATTGAGGATAAGGTGCTGGAACTGAATCTGGCAGGATTTGAGAGGAATCCCAAACTGCATTAACATCAACGCTTCTTCCCTCTAGGGAATCATCAACTGAAATCTCTTTATCAACTTGGTTGTTCAAGTTATCTTGAATTCTTCCACTTTTGAGTGCATTCTCAATGTTTACTCCGACTTCTACAATTTTGGAGAAATCTAATGGCACAACGCCTACCATCCTAACATAATAAGAGTCTGGTAGTGTTCTTAGAAACATCTTGGTTAAATCTTTCTCTGGAAGTGGTGGATGAACTTGGGATGCCAACTCTTTCCATCGCTGAGCATATTCCCTGAAAGATTCATCATCATTCTTACTCATTCCTTCTAGTTGATCACTGTCTGGAGCCACGTCCAAATTATAATTGTAATTGCTTCACGAAAGCATCGCTAAAGTTCTCCAAGATTGAATACAGTTCCTTTATAGTTTCATATACCATATCAAGGATGCCCCAGATAAGCTTTCTTGAAAGCAGTGCATCATCAATTCGTCATCGCCAACATAAGCAGCCATCTTTCGACAAAACATCGTTAAATGGTACCTTGGACAAATAACACCCTTGTAAACTTCAAAGACAGGCATCTTGAACTTCGAAGGAATGATTACACCTGGAACCAGACATAGGTCACGAGCATCAAGATCAGATGCATTAGCTTCTTTCACTATTTTCAATTGTTCTTTAAGATCACGAAATTCTTTCTCCATTGCTATAAATCTGGGATCATCCACCTTCATCTCAGTACGAACATTATGAGGATTCGGTATAGGTTGTGGAAACTGGGAAACTCTTTTATCACCTTGAACAACCAAGTTATCTTGCACAGGCTGAGGTTGTGTAGGAACATCTACTTGTTGAACAAAGTCGTCAGAAGGAAGATCAAATAACGGATTAGTCACAATTCTGAAGCTAGTCATAGAATCCATATCTTTTTTCTCTTTACTATCCTTTAGATGGTCGAGATGTCAGCTGACAGACAAAGACAGAAAGACGGATGAGGACGCAACGGAAAAGAGACACATGCATATGCAAGATGCTAAATGCTAATGCAAATGCAAGAATGCAGAATGCAGAACATGAAAGGTTTCATGGAACTCAAGTTCTTATAAATGTTACAGAATACCAAATAAAATTATTTACTATTTTTTTGATATCGATTACAAATAAATATTCTTATAAGAGTCCTAGCGTAATAGCTAAATAAAAGCTAGTAAAAGCCCTAAGGAAGTCCTTCATCGTGCTTTGTTGATCTGCTCTCCTACTTGGATCTTCTTGAATATACATAGTCCATGATCAACGTCTAAAGATTAGTTTGATAGAGGAAAATAAATCCTCCATGTCTTCTTTTGTTCTTGTTGGAAGTAAGGGGAAATCCTTTGTTCACTTGGACCTTCGATGATAATGATAGTCTTTTGAACTTCTAATGATCCTCCATGATAATGGAAGCCTCTTGTATTTGTCTTTTGAGTTTTCTTCAATTTGAGCTCCTACATCCTTAGGCCATCCAAGTTAGGACTCTTAAAAGAATATTTCAAAATATTTTCTTTTGTAATCCCTATTGGTTTCTATAATGTTTATAACTAAACTATGAATCCCATGAAACCAATGTAATATGATGCTTCATGGATGCAACAAATACAAGTAAGCACATAAGGACACACAAAGATAAAACAGACAAGGGAGACCCTAGGTTTGCAACGAGCATGGAGCAAAGGTAAACCCATTCCCAAAGGATGTGGACTAAAGGTTGTTTGTACCTATAGAACAAGGTTCTAAAGAGGTTCCCAAAGTCATCAGCCCATCTTTCGGATATTATCAACTTCCCAACTAACTCGGTAGTTAATAATATTCTCAAGAGAACTTCTTTTGAGTGTAGCATCGTGTAGCACTATTTCAGGTGTACTCCCTCATAGTCCTGCGCTACATCCTAATAAAGGCCAAAGTGGGGTTAGGGTGACTACGGTCCTCAATATCATAGACTCCAATCGTCTATAGTAAAAGTTTTCACGATTACTCGTTCAACCGAACCATTCTCGAAAGGGTCTCAACTGAGCGTGATTTTCAAGTCAACTTAGTCGGGACTCAACTCCCTATAAGCCTCGTCGAACATATCACTATCCTATCTTAAGTTCACTCAAGTCCGGGTGTAGGACTTTGTCTCACCACTCAAGGATAACAGCCCAAAAGAAATAAAGAATATACAAATAAGCAAGTAAGCAAATATATAAAGCAATAAAGAAACAAAACAAGATAGGAAAATCCACTGAGGTCCCCAGTGAAGTCGCCATTTCTATCGCGGTGAAATTTGGATACCAAACTATTGATTAGTTTGAATCTTTATATCATTTTTGCAACCGAACTTTGATTTGTCCAAAGGAAGGGATAAAGATCGAAATTCCCACAATGCAATGCAAATGCAAGCTAGAGAGTTAAAGGTTTGGGGTTCGGTTAAACTTAGGGAAGGTTATAGCATCCTAAGTTTCTGTAGTACTCTACAGGAACCTCTTGTTTTATGTTTGTTTAATGCTATGGTTTATCTGCTTAATGGTTGAAAGACCTAGGGGTTTATTTCGAAGTATACTCGATAAGATATCGCATCTTATGCATACATATCCTTACGGGAGTGGAATCAGAGTATCTGTAGTTCCCCTAAAGGGTTTAAGGAGTTCTTTGACTGTGGTCAAAGTTCCTACGGGATTAGGGTAGTTGTTTGAGGAGTTCTTTGACTGTTGTCATTTTAAGAGAGATTTAAATGCCACAAATTGTAGGAAAATAGTCTTTTCATCGTCTTAAGAGAAGGGCTCAAGTACTCATATATTGATCGACGAGTACGCCTCTATCTCTCTTAAGGCAAAGTCCCTACGGTGTTGATTGTATTGTTGTGGGGTGGAGATTCTACCTCGCTTAAGATGATTAACATCTTTTTCTCTATTGTGTTTGAATATTGTTGTTTTGAGTTGATTGTTTCTATGTTGTAAAGTAAAGACAAAGGTCCTCCTATGGGGTAGGATCTGTCCTAAAAGATCGACTTGAATGGGATCAAGGATCGTAGGGGAATATGATGCAAATGATGCACTACACACAAGTGTTGAATCATGTGTAGGTTTTTCCTTTGGACGGATGCAATGCGGTAAGATAAACGCGGTAAATGTAAATTGCGGAAAGTAAAGACAGTAAAGTAAATACATACACACGCATGAAAGCGCTAAGTGCAAGTGAGTGAATTGTGAATGTGCGAACGGATGTAAGCGGGCATGATTAATTGATGGCGGTGTTGATTTTTTTTTAGTGGGATTGATTAATTTAAATGAGGAGAAGAAATTGTTTTTTTTATGGTTTTTGAGAATATTATTGAGTTAAAATTAAATCTAAGTTAAAGAGACATTAAATTAATTAAGTTGGAATAGAGAAAAAAAGTTAATCTTAAGTTTTAAAAAAAAGGTTTCATTATTTTTTGTAATTTTAAGCGAAAATATTTTTTGAGTTTTATGTTATTATTAAAAGGAGAAAAAAAGAAACTAAATAAAAATCTAAATCTAATTATTTATTGAAATTTTAATTCTAAAATTTTTTATTTAACTAAACTAAAAATTAAACCAAATAATATATATATATATATATATATATATATATATATATATATATATATATATATATATATATAAATATATATATATATATATATATATATATATATATATATATATATATATATATATATATATATATATATATAAATATATATATATATATATATATATATATATATATATATATATATATATATATATATATATATATATATATATATATATATATATATATATATATATATATATATATATATATATATATATATATATATATATATATATATATATATATATATATATATATATATATATATATATATATATATATATATATATATATATATATATATATATATATATATATATATATATATATATATATATATATATATATATATATAAAGAAAGAAAGGCCGATTAATAATTAATTAACTTAAATGAATTAATTAGGTTAAATTACTGGTTGAGGTTAATTAATAGAGATTAGGTGGGTTAATGAAAAAGTCATTGGGTTAATTGGTGATTAATTAGAGACTAATTAGGGAGTTAGGAAGATTAGTGAGGGTTAACGGTTAATCAGTGAGGATAATGGAAGGTTAGTGGATTAATTAAGGGGTCAATTAGAGAGGGCGAGTGATTCAGCGGTGTAAGTGTGTGGGGGTTCACCGTAGGATGCAGATCGTGGATCGTGCGATGATGATAATTTGAAGAATGTGCGGTGCATGGTGGTGGTTCACGGTAACCACCATGAGTGCATATACATAATACAATATATGAAAACAAAATGACAAAAAACCCTATATTTGATTCCCCCCTTTTCGCCGCTACTCTCTCTCGATTCACTCTCTCTTCTCAGCTTCTTCTCTATCTTCTTTCCCTCTTTGTTCTCGTACTTTCTCCTCCTTCTCTCCATCAATTTCTTCTCTCCTTCTTTATAATTCGCAATTCGTATTCTTCTTCGCTTTTCTTCTGTTCTAAAACAAAACATGGACAACTCAAAAGAAAAAAACAAATGTTAGTCAGAAAGCGTTAAAAAAATGACGATTACGGCTTCAATGGTTCTGGGCTCGCGGAAATCTATGGAGACGGTGGAGGTTTCTCGCGGACGAAAAGAGTTATGGCGGTTGAAGAGTGATCTCTGGCGATGGTTTTTGACAGCACGGTGGGATTGCGGAGAGGAAAAAATAAAATAAGATAAGTTCTCCTCCTTTTTACATTTTAGGTTTTCGAAATTGGGATTTATCTGTGTTGTGAATGGATGGATTACTGTGTTTGTGCGTGAATCCTATATGTCTTTTTATGGGGTTTTTGTTCTCCTCCTTTTATAGGCTCCTTTGATCCAAAAGATAGTAACTGACAATGAATTTCCTTCCTCTTTTGGTTTTGCTCTGTCTGAAGCATGTTTCTTCAATATAGGAAAGGAAATGATGTCAGCTTGATGGCAATAAATCATTTAATCAAATCCTTTTGGGAATCTCTTGTACTAACTAATCCTCTTTTGACAGCTTTGAATCAGTGCTTCCCTGGTGCAACGAGAAAGGAGGATACGTGAGACATAGGAACCGTTGTTGTGGCAAAAGCTGGAGGTTTTGTGAAAACTGCTCATCTGGTAATGAGAAGCTAATGCAACAACATGGTTGAAGTTGGAGGCGGTTGACAAAATCCGTTTAGGTATGATCGATGCTTTGGTATGAGGTTTTAGATACTTGGTAACACGAGCTTTTCGCTTGCTAAATCTCATAGCCTGCTATTCTTTTCTTCTTGACCATTGATATTTGCTTTGGAAATGCAGTGTCGGGTATTAACGTGTCCTGCGGTCATGGACTGCATATGCCATTGATCAACCCCTCTGGGAGCTTGAGCGAAATCTGTTATTAATGCTGACAAAAACCTGTGATCTAGTGGTAAAGAGTAAACCTGCCCTGCCTCTTGGTTATCTCCAATTGCACGAACGGATTTCAGGTTATGATGTGTTGCATTTCTCTTCATAAGTTGTGTATTTATTAGGAAAACTGTTATGCCGAATTCATAGGATATTCCCTCGTGATACCTAATGATGAAATGTTGATCTTGTCCCAAACAGGTTACGGATACCGGCGATGGGGCGTAAACCGCGGTGCCGCCGTTGATACTGAGGATGTTGTTACTGAAGTTCCAAACAAGTGTCGCTGCTGCCTTTTGTAATGGTCTGACTCTGGAATCCTTAGTGTTGTTAGCATTCTACTGTGTTTCTCCTTTATATTTCCTTAACGTGTTTCTTTGTGTTTTTGCGGTCGTAAAACTTGCAGGTAGTCTAGATGGACGTCAGCCAGCTGTTGGGGTCACTATCTACGGTGGCGAAACGAACCAAATTTTCCTGGGAGTGAATTGCTTCATGCAACGGTTTTCTTCATCTTATTCAGATTTGGGGCTACTTTGAGAATATTTGATAGCGGCTTCGTGTTGAGCATACATGATCATGAAAGCGTTTCAACTTGAAACAATCTTCTACTATGATGTGCGTCTTTGCAGGTTATTTCGACTAATTTCGAATAACCATGAACTCTTAATATCCATGTATTCCTTTATGATCAATAAAACCCTTTGTAATTGTTATGCTAAGGATATTATCGGGAGAGCTCGTAAAAACACCTTCTTTGAAGGATTTGTTTTGGTGTGAGTCCCAAAAACAAGCTGGATGGCCTTTTGTGATGTCTGCGCCATTGCCTGCTTGTGTTTATAAATTTAGAAGAATTCTGCATATTCGACTTTAGAAAGAAACGGATTAGTGGTTTCTCATTATCTTGGTGCCGTAATTTCCCCGTCTAATGCCCGTTCATTGTAAATGCAGGTCCAGATATTGACGACGGCGCCGGTTGTTGGTCCCTGTTCTGCCAATTTAGATTTGTCCATTTTATAGTAGTCGTGGCTCAAAACCTCAAGATGTGGTATTGGGTGCAATACTTGTAAAGTTTAAGTGGTCCTTTAAGTTGTAACCTTTGAGTGACTTGTAAATAAATTTAATTTGTAAACACTTGATTTTATGACTTTAAATGGGTCGCACTTCTTGTGATAAGCTTGAAATATACTTAGCTCTTGTAACTTTGTCATGGCTTTAATTCTGTAATCTCCACCGTGTATGTATATTTTCTCGGGAAAATTTGATTGGGAGTTATAGCATCCATCCTTGTGAGCTAGTCTTGGGAGGCAATCTCCATTTTCTTTCACTTTAGTGACACCACATACAGCAAGATGTAGCCGTGCCATCAGCAAATTAAATGTAGGCCCGAGTACTTGTAGTTGTGATACGTCGCACTTTAAAAACAATTTTGAACTTCGAAATTAAGACCAATCATATAAAGTCTTTCGTACAAATCCAAATAATTTCTTATCAATATTCAATGAATTCAAGGGTGGACCTCTCATTTTATTTTGAATAGAATCCAAAATAACATCCTTGAAACTTTGTAATGGCTTATGATGCGCCTTCCATTCGGCCTGAGGCAGTCACTTCTACATGACTTGCAAAGCATTAGAATTCTTCAGGACATACACAACGCTTTCATGACTTTCAAAAATCTTTTAACTATCTGCAGAATAAACAAAACTAGGCAAAAACGTTAGTTCCGCAGAGATGATTAACCTAAGTGGTATGCCAAAAAAATGCACAAGGAAGCGGGATCTTGAGGTCAAAAATTAGGGTGTGACAATTATATATACTCTTGATCAGATGAATAAAACACAGACAATTATATTATAATAATATTCTCTCTTACATGGTATCACAAGAAAACGCATTTCCAGCGTGACCTTAGCACCGCCGCCGCCGGTTGTTCTACATTCTCACCAGGCCGCCGCTGCCACCATCAGGCTTCACTAGCGTTTCCCACTTTCGCGCTCACGCTGCGAACCATCCCTTTGTCCTCTGTTCGTCGTCGCCACCTTGGTTCTGTTCTGGCAAAATCTATTTCGAACCTGCATCCGTTCTGTTCTGATTCAATCATTCATTGTCAACATGTCTTCCGACACTTCCATGTCATCCTCCGCCGCCGCCTCTTCAAATGCTACAATGTCTTCCTCTACTACTGCTTCATGGAAATCTGATTTTCATCCGGCCCTTGCCGTCACCAATATCAAAAATAGCATCCCCTTTGTGCTAGAGATGGAGAAGGATCACTACACCATGTGGGCTGAATTGTTTGAGGTTCATGCTCGTGCCCACAAGGTTATCGACCACATCATTCCTCAACCCGGAAAAGAGACGCCCGCTTCCACTAATGCTAGTTTTGAAATGTGGACAATCCTTGATTCCACGGTTCTTCAATGGATTTATTCCACCATCTCTCTTGATCTTCTTACCACCATTATGGAAAAAGGATCCAATGCCATGGCTGCTTGGAATCATTTGGCTGATATCTTTGAGGATAATCAAAACTCTTGCGTCATTTCCCTTGAACATGATTTTTCATCTACTCGCATGGAGGATTTTCCTAATGTTTCTGCATAGTGTCAGTGTCTCAAGCAACTCTCTGATCAGCTGAAGAACGTTGGAGCACCAGTCAGTAGTCACCGATTGGTCCTTCAACTGGTGTCTGGACTATCTGAGCCATACCATGGGGTTGCAACCTTGATTCTCCAGAGCAACCCTTTGCCATCATTTTTTCAGGCTTGCTCCATGCTTACCTTGGAAGAATCTGGTTTGGTAAAAATGCACAGCACTAGCTCTCCCACTGCATTGCACACCGCCATTCCACGGGACTCAGATGATTCCCCCCAGCAGCGCTCCAATCGTCGTCAGAATAACCGCTCTGGTTCTGGCCGTAACCGCAATAATCAGACTCGCACCAGAGGGCATGGACAGCACGGTGGTTCCCGATATGATGGTCCCTCATGGACTCCTCATCCATGGCAGCAGCCCCAGTATCCACCATGGTCTTCTTGGGGTTGGACCCCACCTCCTTGGGGTGTACCTCCTTGCCCTTATTCTACATCTCAGTGGACTCGTCCCACCGATCCTTCGAAGCAACCAGGCATCCTAGGCCAGCATCCCCAGGCTCACACTGCCACAGCTTCATCAACTTCCACTGACATTGTCGCTGCTATGCACACCATGTCTCTCACTCCTCCAGACAACACATGGTACATGGACACTGGAGCTTCATCCCATACAACGGCATCCCAAGGTAATCTCTCGTCTTATTCTAAATTGAGTCCTTTAAATCAGAAACTGATTGTTGGCAGTGGACAAGGCATTCTAATTCAAGGGTCCGATCACACAAGCCTACCTACATCTCACAAACACAAAACCTTAAACCTTAACCATGTTTTACACACACCAAAAATTATTAAAAATTTGATTTCCGTGCGACAACTTACTACTGACAATAATGTCTCTATTTCATTTGATCCTTTTGGTTTCTCTGTATTTGACTTTCAGACAAGGATTCCTCTCATGATATGTGATATTCATGGCGATCTCTACCCCGTTACCTCTCCCTCTCACTTTGTTGGTCTTGCTTCTAGTCTCTGGCACAATCGTCTCGGTCATCCCAGTTCTTCCACTTCGCAGTCTCTTCATAGAAATAAGTTCATTCGTAGTGAAAATTTGAGTTCTAAGACTATTTGCAATTCCTGTGTGTTTGGCAAACATATTAAGTTTCCCTTTGATTCATCCAAAAATGTTACTTTAATGCCTTTTGATATTTTACACAGTGATATCTGGACATCACCAATTTTAAGCTCATCTGGTCATCGGTATTATGTTTTATTTTTGGATGATTATTCTGATTTTCTGTGGACGTTTCTGATAACTAACAAATCTCAAGTTTTTCAAATGTTCACTTTGCTTTCTAATCAAATTCATACACAATTTTCTCAAACCGTAAAATGTTTTCAATGTGATAATGGGCGCGAATATAATAATACATTATTTCAGAAATATTGTGTTGATAATGGTCTTATTTTCCGTTTCTCTTTCCCTCACACTTCATCTCAAAATGGCAAAGCGGAACGTAAAATACACACCATTAACAACGTGATTCGCACTCTTCTCGCTCACTCGTCTGTTCCTCCCTCATTTTGGCATCATGCTCTTCAAATGGCTACTTATCTTCTTAATATCCTTCCCCGAAATAATTTGTCAAATCACTCTCCTACTCAACTTCTGTATCATCATAATCCCTCCTACACACATCTTCGCGTTTTTGGCTGTCTTTGTTATCCTCTACTTCCATCCACCACCATCAACAAACTACAACCACGTTCGACCTCGTGTGTCTTCTTAGGGTATCCCACTAATCACAGAGGCTACAAATGTTTTGATTTGTCGCATAGAAAGATCATCATGTCTCAGCATGTCATATTTGATGAGACACAGTTTCCCGTTGCTCACATGCCTTCTCCACCTCCCACCATCTATGATTATTTTACCGATGACCTGCACCCATCTATTGTCCATTAGTGGACCAATCCCACCTTGCAACCTCTTTCCGATGACCTTCCCAGTCCGCCACCTGCTATACCTGACCCTCCATCTATCTCACCCGTCGGGTCCCATAATCCTTCTCATGCCTCCACCACCACAACATCCTCTTCCTCCTCTACAGATACACCCGATGCCTCCCCATCATCTACACCATTGGCCCAGCCTGCACCTCCCACTAGGACTATGGCCACCCGTAGCATGCGAGGTATCTACAAACCCAAAAAGCTCTTTAACCTTTTTGTTGCCATTGATGATTCGACCATCTCACCTCTTCCCAAAAACCACAAACTAGCCATATCTGACCCTAATTGTAAAGTCGCAATGCAGTCTGAATTTAATGCTCTTATTAGAAATAATACGTGGGATTTGGTTCCACGACCTTGTGATGTTAATATTATTCGTTGTATGTGGATTTTTTGTCATAAAAAGAAATCTAATGGCTGTTTTGAGCGTTACAAAGCTCGTCTTGTAGGTGATGGCAAGTCACAGATTGCAGGTGTGGATTGTGATGAGACATTCAGTCCTGTAGTAAAACCGGCGACCATTCGCACCATTTTCACAATTGCTCTGTCCAAATCTTGGCCCATTCATCAGCTAGATATCCAGAATGCATTTCTACATGGTGACCTTCATGAGACAGTTTACATGCATCAGCCACTTGGTTTTCGTGATCCTCATCGTCCAGATTATGTGTGCCGCTTACGAAAATCACTCTATGGTCTGAAGCAAGCGCCTCGTGCCTGATACCAGCGTTTCGCTGACTTTGTCTCTACCATTGGATTCCAACATAGCACTTCAGATCACTCCCTTTTCATCTACCGACGTGGCTCTGATTTGGCTTACATCTTGCTTTATGTTGATGACATCATCCTCATCACCTCCTCCCATGATCTTCGAAAATCCATTATGGCACTTCTTGCCTCTGAGTTTGCTATGAAAGATTTGGGTCCACTGAGTTACTTTTTGGGCATTGTCGTGACCAGACACGCCAATGGGCTCTTCCTTAGTCAAAGTAACTATGGTGGTGAAATTATTGCCCGAGCAGGCATGGCCTCGTGCAAACCTTCAGCTACACCAGTTGACACCAAATAAAAACTTAGTACATCTGCTGGCACTCTGTACGACGATCCTACCTCATATCGAAGTCTTGCCTTAGCCTTGCAGTATCTCACTTTCACTCGTCCTGACATCTCTTATGTTGTTCAGCAGGTGTGCCTTCACATGCATGCTCCTTTCACCGACCACATGCTTGCGCTCAAACGCATCCTACGTTATGTTCAGGGCACCCTACATTATGGTTTGAATCTCTATCCATCCCCTATTGAGAAACTTATATCCTATACTGATGCTGATTGGGGTGGATGTCCTGACACCAGACGTTCTACCTCCGGCTATTGTGTGTTTCTTAGTGAAAACCTCATTTCCTGGTCTTCTAAGAGACAACCCACACTTTCTCGCTCCAATGTAGAAGCTGAGTACAGGGGTGTTGCTAATGTGGTATCTGAATCTTGTTGGCTTCGCAAACTTCTCTTGGAGCTTCACTTTCCACTCTCTCAGGCTACTTTGGTGTAATGTGATAATGTTAGGGCCATCTACCTATCTGGAAATCCGGTACAACATCAACGCACTAAACATATTGAGATGGACATTCACTTTGTTCGGGAAAAGGTCGCTCGTGGCCAGGCACACGTCCTTCATGTTCCCTCCCGTCACCAAATTGCCGACATCTTCACCAAAGGCCTACCTCGTGTTCTTTTTGATGATTTCCGGATCAGTCTAAGCGTCCGTGAACCTCCCGCTTCGACTGTGGGGGTGTGATAGAATAGATAATATTCTTGCCATTAAACATAATTATTTTCATTTATATCTGTCATTACTCATAGGTTTGAATAACCTATTATTATTATTGTATTATATATACTCTTGATCAGATGAATAAAACACAGATAATTATATTATAATAATATTCTCTCTTACAGTGGGGTCAAGTTAAATCTGTTTTGCAATTTATGCATGATGGTTACGTCATGTTGCAAGGGCGTAATGGCAAGGATGTCGTGAATTGAATCATGGTGGATGTTGGCTCAGGATTATGGCTTGCGTGGTTATTTTTGGCAAGTTTCATTTTCACTTTGTCTAGTAGCATTTGGTGAGTGCTTGAAGTTGTTCGCGAAATCACAGTTTATGATGTCATGCTTTTTGTTGTGTGTTGTAATGACCTGCAGGAAGTTTACTCGTGCAAGCTGTGACCGGTTTTGGGTCAGAATGTGAAGGCATGATATATTCATGAAGCTACAGTGTATGGTTTTTAAGTGTAATATGCAAATTTTTCTGAACATGTTGTACTACTAATTTTTTCAATTTTCTAATATTAGTTATATGAAAAACAAATGGACAATGATCTTAATGAACTTTTGTGAATTGGACTCTTGGACCTTTTATGAACTTATGGTTTTTTTTTGTGAATTTTTGTATGTAAAAGGACTAGGTAATGCATAACGGGCCTTGTTGTTATAATCCATGAACTTGCCTTGAACTCTTCATTTTGTTGTATTTAGTAATGCAAATGGGATTTGGAGATTAGTAATGGGCTTTGTATGGTTTAATGAGAAATTTTGTAAAGAAAATGGTAATGAGATCTTGTAACACACTTTAATATAAGTATGGAAATGAACTAAAAGACAGAAAATAGGAAAGAATTAGGGTAAAATTGTCTAGGATTGGATAACTAGTAGTGATTTGCAGATGGACGTGGAAAATAAAATTGTAGATACACATGGATAATGGATTTGGGAACCAAATTGATAATGAAATGAATTTGGATCATGAACAAAAGGTGAATCATGAATTCCCAACTTAAAACCACAAATACGCACTTTGCCTGAACTCAAACCAACACTGCACTCCAACAATCCTTGATTTAATCTTTAAAAAAGCATGAAACTGAAGTAAATTGGATCTTTGAGTTCACTAGGGTCTCTCGTCTAACAACTTGATTCGCCCACAATTAGCCTAAATTGGCACAAGAACTCTAATTGAGGCTTCAGACACACACTTGAATCAATGCACCCTAACCTTGATTATGGAACAAACCCTTTTTCCTTACAAAGATTAGGACCAACTAGATGAACCTCAATCAATATTGCTCACACACCTGACTTGATACCCCGAATAAAACTGGACTTAGGCGAGCAGAAACAACATATATTTTTGGATTTCTTGAGTAACAGTTAGTAAATGAATATACAAGTGGAAATTATACACAGGTAGGACAAATTTGGGGTATAACAGATACTTATGACTTTCAAAACCGAGAGGTTGAGATGCATAGACCTCTTCTTTAATGTATTCGTTTAGAAAATTACTCTTAACATCCATTTGCAATAGTTTGAAGTACTTGGAACAAGCATAGGCAAGTTATAGGCGAATAGCCTCAAGGCGAGCAATGGGAGCATAAGTTTCCTCATAGTCGATCCCTCCTCTTGGTTATAACTTCGCTTTTGTCAAGCTTGTTCCTAAATACCCATTTAGTACCAATCACTCAATGATCTCGTGGAAGGGGGACAAGGTCCCAAACCTTATTTCTTTTAAATTGATTTAACTTATCTTGCATTGCTAAAAACCATTTTTCATCGAGTAAGGCCTCTTTGGAGTTTTTAGGCTCAATTTGAGAGACAAAAGCAAAGTGATAACAAAAGTTACTTAGCTTGGATCTCGGAGTTACTCCCTATGATATATCTCTGAGTATGTTGTTGATGAGATGATCCTTAGAGGATTTCCAAGCAGGAGGAAGGTCATCATTGCTAATTGGATGATCCTCTTCGCTCTTTTCAGAGTTGTGATCTTCCTCCTCCTCAAATTTCACCGACTCAGGTTTATCAGTCCTTTTCAGTGTCCTTGAGTATGTCTTCTGAAGATACACCTGCACCATGAAAAGAAATACCTTTCCCGGTATTTTTCGGATAAGATTCATCAAAAGTAACATGTACGGATTCTTCTACAGTAAGTAACCTTTTATTGAATATTCTATATGCCTTGCTAGTTTGAGAGTATCCAAGAAAGATACCTTCACCGGATTTTGAGTCGAACTTACCAAGTTTCTCTTTACCATTATTCAACACAAAGAATTTACAACCAAAAACATTAAGATGTGATATGTCTTCCTTCCATTTAATAGCTCATATGGAGTTTTGTTAAGAATAAGACGAATAAGCACCCCATTCAAAACATAACATGTCGTACTAATCGCATCGGCCCAAAAATATTTAGGAAGTTTTGTTGCTACGCGAAAAATAACACAGAGTCGCCAGTTGTTGCTACGCGAAAAATGACACAGAGTCGCCACCGGATTTTATCTATCCAAAAGAGGGAAAGGAAAATAGCGATAAAACCTTTAGGGAAAAAGCATGGTCATCGCAACCAAGTCTTAGGTTTTGGGAGTTGGTTATACGAGGGGAAGGTATTAGCACCCCCTCGCATCCATCGTACTCGATGGGATTCAAATAATGAACCAATCCACTTGCGTTGTTCTCGAACATTTTTTTCTTAATTTGAATTTTTTTTTTTTTTCAAAAAAAAAAGAGGATATTCTTCAATATGACAATAAATCCTCCCCCTTCTGATACTGAGGTTTCTGCACTTGAAAACAAAAATCTGGGGCGTATTACGCAAATAATCGGTCTGGTACTCGATATAGTTTTTCCACCAGGGAAGATGCCTTATATTTACAACGCTCTGATAGTTCAAGGTCGAGATACGGTTGGCCAACAAATTCGCGTAACTTGTGAAGTACAGCGATTATTAGGAAATAATCGAGCTAGAGTTGTAGCTATGAGTGCTACAGATGGTCTAAAGAGAGGAATGGAAGTGATTGACACAGGAGTTGCTCTAAGTGTTCCAGTCGGCGGAGCAACCCTAGGTCGAATTTTCAACGTGCTTGGAGAACCCATAGATAATTTGGGTCCTGTAGATACTCGCACAACATCTCCTATTCATAGATCTGCGCCTGCCTTTATACAGTTAGATACACAATTATCCATTTTTGAAACAGGAATTAAAGTAGTCGATCTTTTAGCTCCTTATCGCCGTGGCGGAAAAATAGGACTTTTCGGTGGAGCTGGGGTAGGTAAAACAGTACTCATTATGGAATTGATCAATAACATTGCCAAAGCTCATGGAGGTGTATCTGTATTTGGCGGAGTAGGTGAGCGTACTCGTGAGGGAAATGATCTTTATATGGAAATGAAAGAATCCGGAGTAATTAATGAAAAAAATATTGCGGAATCAAAAGTCGCTTTAGTCTATGGTCAAATGAATGAACCCCCCGGAGCTCGTATGAGAGTTGGTTTAACTGCCCTAACTATGGCAGAATATTTCTGAGATGTCAATGAGCAGGACGTCCTTCTATTTATTAACAATATCTTCCGTTTTGTCCAAGCCGGATCCGAAGTATCGGCCTTATTGGGCCGAATGCCTTCCGCTGTGGGTTATCAACCGACCCTGGGTACTGAAATGGGTACTTTACAAGAAATAATTACTTCTACCAAAGAAGGGTCAATAACTTCTATTCAAGCAGTTTATGTACCTGCAGACGATTTGACCGATCCTGCTCCTGCCACGACATTTGCACATTTGGATGCAACTACTGTACTATCAAGAGGATTAGCTGCCAAAGGTATCTATCCAGCAGTAGATCCTTTAGATTCAACGTCCACCATGCTCCAACCTCGGATTGTCGGTGAAGAACATTATGAAACTGCGCAAAGAGTTAAACAAACGTTACAGCGTTACAAAGAACTTCAGGACATGATATCTATTCTTGGGTTGGACGAAGTATCCGAAGAGGATCACTTAACCGTAGCAAGAGCACGAAAAATGGAACGTTTCTTATCACAACCTTTTTCCGTAGGAGAAGTATTTACTGGTTCCCCAGGGAAATATGTTGGTCTCGCAGAAACAATTAGAGGATTTCAATTGATTCTTTCTGGAGAATTAGATAGTCTTCCTGAACAAGCCTTTTATTTGGTGGGTAATATCAATGAAGCTACTGCGAAGGCTACGAACTTAACTTAGAAATGGAGAACAAATTCAAGAAATGACTTTCCATCACTGGTACATGGACAACTATGTGGACCGATGGACTTACCAGCCTTGATCGTTATAAAGGACGCTGCTACGAGATCGAGCCTGTTCCTGGAGAAGATAATCAATTTATTGCTTATGTAGCTTATCCCTTAGACCTTTTTGAAGAAGGTTCTGTTACTAACATGTTTACCTCCATTGTAGGTAATGTATTTGGGTTCAAGGCCTTGCGCGCTCTACGTCTGGAAGATTTGCGAATCCCTAATGCTTATGTTAAAACTTTCCAAGGTCCTCCTCACGGAATCCAAGTTGAGAGAGATAAATTGAACAAGTATGGACGTCCCCTATTGGGATGTACTATAAAACCCAAATTGGGTTTATCAGCTAAGAATTATGGTAGAGCAGTTTATGAATGTCTCCGCGGGGGACTTGATTTTACCAAAGATGATGAAAATGTGAACTCCCAACCATTTATGAGTTGGAGAGACCGTTTCTTATTTTGTGCCGAAGCAATTTATAAATCACAGGCCGAAACAGGGGAAATCAAAGGACATTATTTGAATGCTACTGCGGGTACATGTGAAGAAATGCTAAAAAGAGCTGTATTTGCTAGAGAATTGGGCGTTCCTATCGTAATGCATGACTACTTAACAGGTGGATTCACTGCAAATACTACCCTGTCTCACTATTGCCGCGATAATGGTCTACTTCTTCATATCCACCGTGCAATGCATGCAGTTATCGATAGACAAAAAAATCATGGTATGCACTTTCGTGTATTAGCTAAAGCCTTACGTTTGTCTGGTGGAGATCATATTCACGCTGGTACTGTAGTAGGTAAACTTGAAGGAGAAAGGGAGATTACTTTAGGTTTTGTTGATTTACTACGTGATCATTATATTGAAAAAGATCGAAGTCGCGGTATTTATTTCACTCAGGATTGGGTTTCTTTACCAGGTGTTATCCCTGTTGCTTCAGGGGGTATTCACTTTTGGCATATGCCTGCTCTGACCGAGATATTTGGAGATGATTCTGTACTCCAATTCGGTGGAGGAACTTTAGGACACCCTTGGGGAAATGCACCTGGTGCCGTAGCGAATCGAGTAGCTCTGGAAGCATGTGTACAAGCTCGGAATGAGGGACGTGATCTTGCTCGCGAGGGTAATGCAATTATCCGTCAAGCTTGCAAATGGAGTCCTGAATTAGCTGCTGCTTGTGAAGTCTGGAAGGAAATCAAATTTGAATTCCCAGCAATGGATACTTTGTAATCCAGTAATAATAATTCGTTCTATTAATTTCCATTAAACTCGGCCCAATCTTTTACTAAAAGGATTGAGCCGAATACTGTACAGAATACTTGTTGTATCTATAAATGAATCCTATGGATCTTTCGGATTGATAGATTTTTTTCTAGTTCATTATTCTTTTTTGATTTGGAATATAATGAATTAAAATAGAAGTATTTTCTATTAATATTGACAACAGTGTATCAAACCAATATAATCCGATCGTGAATAAATGGATCGATTAACTCATGTCAGATAGGTTTTTTACTTCATCAAATGGTGGATTCGTTGTATTTTTTTTTCTTTCATTGTAATTTAATGTCATTCATTGTAATTTAATGTAATATGTAACATAATATGTAACATTTGATTCTATTATTTATAGAATTGCATCTTTTTTTATTGCGATTGGATATAGACATCCTTGTTTGTAATTGGATTAGGGTTGCTAACTCAATGGTAGAGTACTCGGCTTTTAAGTGCGACTCCATTTTTTACACATTTCTATGAACTAATTGGTTCATCCCTACCATCGGTAGGGTTTGTAAGACCACGACTGATCCACCTAGGTTATCTAGCGTGAATGGGTGTTTTTATTAAGAGTTTGTTTGCTTAAGGAAAAGAGGGGTTGGTTTATTTATTTTAATGCTCGCCAAGGATTGTGGCCCTTGTGCCTACGTATCCTCACTTAAAAGAAGTGAAGAAGCAGAGCTCCGTAGTTCGGAGGCTTATAAAATAGTTGTTTGTTGGTTAATTTTATACCTTGAAAAAGGGTTTTTGATTTATGCCCTAAGGCGAAAAAATAGTTTGATGAGTTGATGTTATTTTTAGGTTTTTTGAAGAGAAATGGTTCTTGATTAGGGTTACACAAAAGGACCTTGGATAGAGATGAATGTTTCAAATAGCCAAGTTGAGCGTCTTGTATCTAAAACATTCGGAACGAGTGTAGGAGGATTCCATTCTCATTCCTTCTCCACCACCTTAAAATCCATGGTGTACAACCCTAACCATATATTTATTGTGTTTTGGATTTTTATGAGAAAAGAGGACCACTTGACGTTGGATCAAGGTTTATTGTTTGTAAAGATACATTTGAAGCGATACGGACAAGGTCGATGACGGTGCACAAGGCAACCGACTTACAAGGTTAAAAATGGCTCGACAAAATCGAGAGTTTGTTTTTGAAAATGGTTTTTGGGAATCAAAAGTCACCAAGGATAATAGCAATATTCACACTAAAATCATACAAAGATATGGGGTTAGTCGGCTAAAAAAAATCGAGACATGCAAAAAAAACAGCACGAAGTGAGAAAAAATTTTTTGGAGGTAAAATATCAAAAAAAAAAAGTGAGAAAACAGTGGTGTAACACGGGTGGCCGTGTTGTGTGACACGGCCCGTGTCAGGAGGGGCTTGCAACAAGGAGTTTTGAGGCGTGACAGAGGTGTGACACGGGTGGCCGTGTTGTGTGACACGGGTGGCCGTGTTGTGTGACACGGGTGACCGTGTTGTGTGACACGGCCCGTGTCATAAGGTCTCGGTACTTTACACGTTGAAAACTCAAACAGAGGTGCAACACGGGTGGCCGTGTTGTGTGACACGGCCCGTGTCAGGGGTTCTGGGCATTTTATGCTATGAAAAGTTACATAGAGATGCAACACGGTCAGCCGTGTCGTGTGACACGGCCCGTGTCAGGCTACCAGGTGAAAAAAACCTAATTTTTTTCTTTGTTCTCCTTCATTTTTATGGTTTCTTGAAAAGGGTTTCTTGGTCCCTATTGAGACCTTACATGATATATACAGTACAACAACACACAAGAGAGTAAATGAAATGAATATAAAAGCAAAAAAGTAAAGAGAGAAAGGTTTGAAGGAATGGATACCCAAGAGATTTCTATCCTTCTTGCAAGTCTTCCTTGGTTTTGGTTGAATGTGCTTCACTCTTCACTCTATGTTTTGAAGGCTCTGCTCTTTAATGGTCCTCTTATGCTTCTATATCACTCTCTTTTTTTTTCTGGTTTTTAGGGTTTCTCTTGCTCTTTCTCTATTCTTCTGTTTTTTTCAATGTGTGTAGAATGGATGTTTCAAGACTGATCTCCTTTTGTTTACAGCCCCCTCCTTCTTATCTCTCCCCTCTAGGGTTTTCTCTTCTCCCCACATATCAGATTTTTCATGCAGTGGTGTCTCTTACCACCTTTTCTCATGCCACTCTCTTTCTTTCTATTTCCATGCAAGAGCTATGCTGCATTTTTGCTGTTGCACTTTGCCTATGCTGTTTTTTCTGCAGCACTTTGTGCCTTGCACCCATTTTGTTGGCTTGTGCTTGGACAGCTCCTCTTGGTCAATGCTACCACTTTTTGACAGCATTTTGAAAATTGGATATTTAGATGTATTATCATATGCTATTCTCTTGATTTTGTGACATGTAGATTTTGTGACATGAGGTAATTTGCCATCTCTTGCATGGGGCTGTTTTGCCCATGATCAAACATGCATATTCTTGGTCTTAAGACATTCCAATGTTGATTTAATTCTTGCATATTTCTTGGATGTTTATAAGCATAATGTGGACTTGGTGTGGCATTACCATAACATGAATTTGATTAGAGACTTGAATGAAGATTAGAAATAAATTAATTTCTAAACATTACTTAGAGTTGGAAATCTTGCAACAAATGACATTCTTGAAATATCATGAAATTTCTCTTTGTGATATTCTTGCCTCTAATTCATGAATTCATGATGGATTTCCTTAGAACCATTAAACTTGAAATGGATGAAGTCTTGAATTATGGACTTGTGATCTTGCTCATGCTTTGCAAATTTGGACTCCACTTGATTAAGAATTTGAGACAAAATTGGATGAAGCAATCTTGAATTGGCCTCGAATTTCATGCTCATTAGGAATATATCTTGAATGTCCTAATATTTTTTTAAGTAAATTCTCCTTGAAGAAATCTAGATGAGTAAACCTTCCAATTTAGATCAAACCTTAGATAATGAACCTTTTCTTCCATGTAGTCCAAGATAGACAAGTTATCTCATTTGAAATGGAAAATGACAAATCGACCCAATCTATACCCATATGCTCGATATGCAATAGAATGATGTATGATATGGCGAATGTAGGGTATAAAAGCTAAAGGAGAAAATGAGGGTGTGACAAGTTCACTCTCATTTATCATATTTATTTCGAGTTTTTCTAAAACACGGTTTTTATGTTCCACTACTCCATTTTGTTGAGGAGTAAGTGGCGCGAAAAAATTATGATCAATGTCATTCTTATCACAAAATTCTTCAAAGAGGTGGTTTTCAAATTCACCTCCATGATCGCTTCGGAGTTTTACAATGCATGTATTCATTTTTTTTAGAGAGCTTGGCAAACTTCTCAAAAGCTGAAAAAGTATCACTCTTGCTTGCTAAGAAAATAGTCCAACAAAACTTAGAGTAGTCGTTTACAATCATAAAACCATAGTAATTACCACCCAAGCTTTTAATCTTAGATGGTCCAAAAAGGTCTATATGGAGGAGTTCAAGGGGTCTCATTGTAGAAACAACATTTTATATTTGAACGACATCCTTGTTTGCTTCCCCATTTGGCATGCATCACATAAGTGATCTTTTGAAAATTTGATTTTGGGCAAGCCGACTACTAGATCCTTAGAGACTACTTTATTTAGCAAATCAAAGTTGACATGCACTAATCTCCTATGCCATAGCCATGAATCTTCACTCATGGTGACAAGACATTTAGTTCTACTCAACAATACTTCACTCAAGTCAATCATATATACATTGTTAACCCTAAGGCCTTTGAACACATCATCCTTATTATCATTATGTTCAATCATGCAACAATCCTTTGAAAATGAAACTTTATAACCTTTGTCACATAATTGACTAATGCTAATTAGATTTTGTTTAAAACCCTCAACTAACAGGACGTCTGAGATAGTAGTAGAAGATGGATTATCTACACTACCTTTGTCGAGTATAGCTCCATTTTTATTATCAATGTAGGTTACAAATCCTTTCTTATTTTCCACAAAGTCAATGAATAAGGAAATGGCTCCCGTCATGTGTCTTGAACATCCACTATTGAGAAACCATCTTCTCTCTGTAGACTCAAGACATTTTACCTACACAATTCAAACAGGGGAAATAGGTACCCGATTTTTATTGGGTCCTTGGGTGTGAGTGAATCTTTGGTTGCATTTGGGAAACCATTGGAAAATACCGTTAGGAACCAAAACTATCCTAAATCGACATTTGGAAATGGTGTGACCCTTCTTGCAACAATATATATAAGTAAGGTTAACATGGGTGTTATTTTTTCTATGTTTATCTCTAATCACATAACTGTATTTTTTATACGGATTATTCATGCTTTCTCTAAAATGTGACTGATTAATAGAAAATATGACTTTAGGTTTTAGAGCCTTGTCTAATTTGACTTTAAGAGTTCTAGCCTCCTTTTGCCAAGTGTAACAAGTTTCACAACCTGCCTAATTTAACCAAGTACACTTGTTATCCTCAATTTTACCTTTTGTTTCTTCCATCATAGAGTTATTAAGAGATTCTAATTCCTTTTCGGAATCATAAACCTTTTTTTCAAAATGCCAAAAAATTTTCTTATTTGAAGCTAAGCGTTTAAAAGCTTCTTTAGCCTCATGGTGTAAAGTATCAAAAACCTTTTGTAACTCAAAATGACACATTTTATTAGGGTGTTCATAATTATATTTTCTTACCTCCTTTTTCTTCTTATGATGAGACATGAGACAAAGATTGACGGATTCGTCTTCATGTTGAGCTATCTTCACTAGAGGACTCACTATCGCTTTTCCAAGCAATGTATGCCCTTCTAGGTTTGCCTGATTTCTTTTGTTACCAATTCTTCTCTTTTTATTTGTCTTTCTTTATCAATGGACAATTGGGCTTATAATGACCGACCTTTCCATAATTAAAGCATGACCTGTTTGATTTGCCACTCTTGTTACCTTCATTCTTAGAGGACTTTGATTGTCGTCGAAAGTTGATAAGATTCTTGTCTGAGTGTTGAATTCCATTTTTCTGGATATATCTATTATATCTTCTCACAAATAATCCCAAATATTCACTTGTATCTTCATCATCACCATTAGATTCACTTCCACTTTGCTCTTGTGTTGAGGACTTTGAGCTAGAAGCCTTAAGAGCAATAAACTTCTTGTCTGTGTCTTTCAACTTCTCTTTCTTTTATTTTTTTCTCATGTTTATCAAGACTAATAAGCACTTTCTCATTATCATCAAGCTTACCAAACAAAGTTATGATGTCCAGTGTAGTGAGGTCATTGGCTTCCTTGATCGATGTGACCTTTGGTTGCCATTCCCTATTAAGACATCTCAAAATTTTATTAGTAGAAACTTCATTGGAAACAGGTCTTTCAAGTGTATTTAAGCGATTGATTACATGAGAAAATCTCTTTCATTTCAGCAATGGTTTCACCTTGCTTTATATGAAAGAGATCAAACTCTTGTGCCAAAGTATTGATTCGAGCTAGTTTTACATCATTAGTTCCATCATGGACAACTTGTAATGCATCCCACATAGCCTTAGCGGTAGTACAATGGGAAGCTCTATAATATTCATCAACTCCCAAAGAGTAAATGAGAATATTTCTATCTTTCCAATCCTAACTATACTTTTTCTCATTTTCTTCGTTCCATTATCCTTTTGGCTTAGGCACAACAACATTATTCGCATCAGTCATGGTTATTTCCATAAGACCATTATGAATAACATTCCATATCTTTCTATCAATAAAATTGATATGCACCTGCATACAATCTTTCCAATAACTATAGTTCTCACCTATAAAAACGGGTGCTCTATTGTACACCCCTTTTGGTTCGTTGGCCATTTTCTAAAAAGTTATATGCGAAGCACTAGATGAATCAGTGCTCGTGATACCACATGTTAGACAATGGAAATGATCTAGAAGGGGTTGAATATATCACTAATTTTTAACAAGATTCGGCGCTTAAAAGATTGTTACAAAAATGTGCGGAAGCAGCCGAGGATTTTAATCGTCTAAACGAACCGTTATTGGTAAGATCGAATATGCGTAGCCAAATGAACAGAAATTAATGAGAAAACGAATCGATACGTTGCCAATTAATCAATACAAACAATGATCACTTTGTTAGTTCCATGGTTCTATGATATAGAATTGTCCATGGTTCTATGATTGGCTAAATTTTGGTAAAACATGATCCTGCACTGGTGTTAAGCAGGATGTTATAACATCTCCATCTACTGTGGTGAAAGAACTGATGTGGAGTGTTTTAATGTGAATGTCATGCTGAATGTCGTGACATCCATCACGACATCCATCTGTTGTCATGACAGAACTACTGTCATGTGTGAAAAATAGCAGGAGTAGTGGTGCAGCAGGAGCTAGCAGGAGCTGATAACAGAACTGTTGTCATGTGTTGACATCTGGTGCAGCAGGAGCTAACAAGAGCAGATGACATAACTGCTGTCATGGATGCAGAAGGAGCTAGCAGGAGCTGAGTGTCATGACATCAATGTCTAGTACAGCAGTAGCTGCTATGTGTTAGCAGTGACCACAACAAGTTAAGTTGTGATAAAGTTCCTCACAGGTAGTGAGTGAGGTGTGTTGTCATGTGTCTTAAGCAGGACATCATTGCATGACAACAGAAGGAGCTGCTAGTGTATATCTCTTGACAGAATTGGTTTGGATTGATGAGACCATGTTGAAAATACCTCATCAGTAAATATGTCAAGGAGATTTATTAGGAACAAGAACAGATTGTATTGATATTCATAAAAGGATCTTGGAGACCTTTTAGGAAACTTTAATATACTTGTTTCTAATGTTATTCTGCAGAAGATTGGGTGAAGCCAGGTCTGGTGTAAAGAAAAATTCGCAGAAGAGTGGATGTCATACTGGATTTCATATGACATTGAGCGTATGACATCAGACGTGCACAAAAGGCATGTTGGTTTTCTGTTATATTACAAAGAAAACTCATGCTATACTTTAGGAAACCTGTTATGACTCATAAGTTATCTCAAGAGAGATTCTAGGAAGTGCTGACCATATCATGAAAATCCATGACCTAATTTGACAGCTCCTTGAATTGTGGAAATTAGTTTTACTTTTTTAAAATTAATGTTTGTTACTTACGACCAGCCCAAGCCCAGTCTGCATTGCTATAAAAGGAGGAGCAGAAGCAGAAGAAAGACAAGCACTCACATCAGGAAAACCCAGAGTGTAAAATAAAGGTCTAGGGTTTGAGAGTCCCTTGTGTTTAAGTCACCCTTTGTATCTTTTGATACATTGTGGTAGACATATTTGTAAGTGAAGAAGGCTAACCTTCACGTGTGCATTCTGTCTAGGAATACTTGTACTCCAAGCAATTGTCTGGTGGATGATTTGCATTGGATAGGTAGATTCTAGGTTGTGTCTCACTCAAAGCTGTGAAGCAAGAGTGTGTGAGTTCATTGATCAAAGCTGTGAAGCAAGATCAAGGTGTGTATGAAGTGTCTCTTCATATTGAATTTTGTAATTGTGTATTGAAATCATTGTTGTGTGATTGAGGGGGAGTGAGTGGGTATACTCAGGTACTAGAGTGTCTCTAGGCTGAAATTGCATTGGGTAGAGATTAAGTAAGGAGTGTAAACTGGAGGTTTAACTCTAAATTAATTCTGCTAATAGTGGATTTCCTTCTTGGCTTGGGTTTCCCCCAGATGTAGGTGATGTTGCACCGAACTAGGTAAACAGTTACTGGTGTTATTTATCTTTCTGCATTTACAATTATGCACATGTTAAATGGTTAGATAAGTAGGTCTGTCAGCCTACAGATGTCACAGCAGACGTCATGACGTTGGTCATAACATTGGGACAATTTGAAGAAATTTAAATTGGTCATGGTCTGTCCTCGTCCTTGTTTCAACAGAGAACAATGTTCTTGGGACATATGAGATCTTCATACCAGAATTTCAATTGGTATTAGAGCAGGCATCCTGTTTGTTCTGGATGAGATCTTGGGAGATACTTTCTGGTGTTTTGGAACAAGGAGAAGATGTAGCTGAGTTGCTGATCTTGCTGAATGTTTGAGCTACTACTCATGGAGCTAAAGAGAAGCTTGTATCTACTGTTGTGCCCTCTTATAAAGGAGCTTCTATGACCAGCTGTATGTTATGCCAAAGGAGGAGTGGCTACTTCTATCCTATGGCATGTTGAATGATCAGACATCCTGTTTAGGGCATGTTCTTTTGGTGGTTCCGCTGCATATTTCTCTGATAAAAGAACTTTGATGCCCTTGGGAGAAGACTGGATGATGTATGGCTGTGGCAGAGTGTTGGAAGTTGTGCTTGAGCTGTTGCTTGGGCTGTTCTGTTGTGTGGGAGGTGATTTATTTTCACCACTCATGACTTGCAAGGAATCTATCAGCAGAGGAAGTCATAGAGAGGTTGAGTCAAGGGTGGCAGCCTTGTTGTTTCAACATTAAAGATAGTTATACTAAAGAATACTCTTGGTTTACTGAAGTGTAATCATCTGGCCTTCTCGACAAGTTGTATGGATTTAAGATCAATCTCTATTTGTGGAATGCACAAGTATTTAATTGATTATCCATAATGATCAACATTGTCAAAGCTCTATTGGTTCATCAGGTGGATGATCCAAGTCTGGCTTCTGGAAGAAGAATCTCTGTCATTGCACAAAGCATCTGGGCCTTGTTGTGTGTGGTCAACTTCAAAGGGCTGATGTTCAACCAAATGTTGAGACATTCCATCAGCAGAGATTGTGCAAAAATATGTTGATTCAAGGAGTGAAGTTGGATATGTCTTCATTCTAGAAAGGTTCTTGGAAATAAACTAAGGTTGTAATGGAGTGCTGATGGAAGTAAAAAGATGAAGACATTCTTCTTGATCAGTTTATTGGAGTGCAGCAGCATATGATCTGCATCTAGAAAGTTTCCTAGCAAGAAACTTGTTTAGAAGATGGTGCTGGTAATAGCACTGCTTGGGTCAATTTATTTCTGATCTAAGTACATAGGAGCATATGACCTTGGTCATATTGGAGGTCAAGGATAAGTGGCAGTTGTCTCTGACTTTCTAAAGAAGTCTCTAGGTAAGGAAAGCGGGAATCCTTGTGTAAAGGTTTCTTTTGTGACCCTTCCTCATTAAAAGAATCAAGCCTTGGCATGTTTGGTTTCTCTGAAGAGGAGTTCATGAAGAAAATGCATTTCAAGAAATGTGTTGTGGTCCAATAAAGCAAGATGAAGGTTGTCTACTCAAACTCAAGGCTATGTGCTCTTTTTGATTGAGTGATGAGGTTATTCTAAGAGGTAGAATGAAAGCCTGAACTCTCCAGCTGGATGTCTTAACCAAAGTTGTGACATCAAGCAATAACTTCAAGGCCTTCATTGATAAGTTAATCTTCTCAGGTATGAATGGAATTAATGCTTCACCTCATGCAGTTTGCGGGAGCTGTGTGAAGGAGTAGATGCCTTGCCTTGGAGCAAGTAGAATGTGTGACCTGAAGATCAAAGTGGCCTGGTGGAGTAGCAGAAAGATGCTGAATAACCAAACAGTGGCATTTGTTTATTCAAGCAGTGTGTGTAACACCCCGTTCCCCAAAATAAAATAAAACAATTAAATAAACAATCATCAGAGTTTCCACACCAAAAACGGGATGTCACATTTTCACCAAAATTCCACAAGACATTTCTTAAAAATGATTTTCAACAAAATTGCAGCGGAAAATGAATTTGTCATAACCATATATATATACATGTCATCATCCTATACATCAAGTCGGCCATCTGCCTAAAGTACACAAAATATCGTCATCAAATCCCAACAAAACAAGATACGCCACAGGGGCACACAAAATCATCAAATAGACACAAATACTCCCAAAAGCCCCGGTGTTACGTATCAGAGCATCCCTACGACTCGCCACAATCCAAGCTAGCTAAGCACCTAGATTGTCTGTACTTCCGAAGAAGCACAGACCACAACAACAACAAGGGGTGAGAAATCACGATCAAATATAACGGTAATAATGTACATGAAATAAAAGGCAGAAACATATAAACATCATTTCATATACATCAAATCCGGACCGACTCTCCCATGCCAACACAGCACACATCACAATGCAACACATGCAACTCGACACAATGATATGCGGTACCGACTCAACTCATGAAAGATCACATACGCTCCATCTGAGCAACGATCTATCCCTACCACGCTCCTCCTGAGCCCATATAATCAAATCTCAGGATAGATCGCATACACTCCATCTGAGCAACGATCTATCCCTACCAACGCTCCCCACTTGGAGCATGGGTGAATCGCATACACTCCATCTGAGCAACGATTCAACTCCCGTCCATGCTCCCCATTTGGAGCACGGGTGAATCGCATACACTCCATTTGAGCAACGATTCAACTCTCGTCCATGCTCCCCATCTGGAGCACGGGTGAATCACATACGCCCCATCTGAGCCATGATTCCATCCCATCCACATGCTATGCAGACACCATGCACAACAACACAAGCACTCACGGTGCACACGATCCTATAGATCCATTTCATCATATATCACATACACATCAAGCACACAAGGTGCATATGATCCTACTGATCCATCGTCATACAACACACAAATCTAAGCACACAAGGTGCACACGATCCTACTGATCACAATTTATCATATAACAAATATGTCTCACCCATCACCACGGTCATACATCATAACATACACCAATTTGAATATCATAATCACATGGATATCACGGAATCATGTTCCGACACCATACATACACTCACCACAGCTCATTAATAATTTCATCATCAAACATAACCAACAAGGGTCCAAAACCACAAAGGAAACAACACAAAATAGCAGCAAAACACAAACTGCTGTCGGGCTCGCTGGCACATTCGCCTGGCGAAAAACCGCAGCAAACACTCGCTGACCATTCGCCTGGCGAATCCAAATAGAGGCTACTGGCAGCATTCGCTGCCCAGTTCTCCCGGCAAAGCCTGGCGATGGATCGCCCCCCATTCGCCCAGCGAATACCTGCGATCTCAGAAAAATAAAGCCACAGCTCAGAGTCGGCAACACGCTTCGAACTCAGCCGATTCTACTCCAAGCCAAACCGCATCATACCAGACAATTGTTCCACAACCTAACTACAACATCTATCCTCGATTTAACCCGGTTAATTGTTAGCTCTACACAATTACTCAGTTCCGGCATAACTTCGAACAACCCAGAAACCCCCATTCCCTCAAATCATCATCAACCATTGCATGCAAGGATTTTCAACACTCAAACATCAATTAACAACAGAATCAACAACACAATATATCATGCAATTCATCATCAATCATGGGGTTAGGGAATTCCCCTTCCTACCACATATTTCATGCACCTACCAAAATTAACCGATCATCCCCCCCCCCCCCTTACCTCAAAATGCAGTTTTGATGATGAAGAATCCGCAATCCACAACTTTGATCGTCCACCTCTTGCTCAAGCTTGCTCACTCTTGGTCGCTCTTCTCTTCTACCATTCCTCTTGTTCCACTTCTATCGTGTTCTCCCCTTTCCCTTTTTTCCAAATGCCAAACATGCCCTTCATCCCAAATAATCCTTTTTTTAATTCCAAAGCTAAAATTCTTATTTTCTTTTAATCCAAAATTGATTCCAATAATATTTTTAAATACAATAATAATAACAATAATATTAATAATAATAGTAACAACATTATTAATCATCATACTATCATTATTATTAATCATATTTTTCTAATATTATGGATCTTAGTTTCTCAAACAAATTCCACGCAAGCATGCCGAAAATAAATACATCGAAAAACTCGAATAATTAAAATGGGCATTACAACTTTCTCCCACTTTAATTATTTTCGTCCTCGAAAATACCTTATGGAAACAATTCTAGATACACTTCCCGCATCCTGCTTTCCAATTCCCAGGTCACACTGCCTCCTGTAGCACCTCCCCAAGCCACTCTCACTAAAGGTATCTCTTTCCCTCTGAGTCGCTTCATCTTGCGATCCTCGATTTTCAACAGCATCGTCTCCACAGTTAGATTCTCTCTAACTTGAATTCCATCTCTCTGAATCAGATGAGATGGATATGGTACATACTTCTGAAGTTGCGACACATGAAACACGTCATGCAAGTTCGAAAGCTCCGGCGGCAACGCCACCCTATAAGCCACAACACCAATCCTCTGCAAAATCTGATATGGCCTGATAAACTTCGGATCCAACTTCTTGGACTTCAATGCACGTCCTACACCAGTCACTGGGTTAACCCTCAAGAACACATGATCACCTTCACTGAATTTCAATTCTTTCCTTCGAGTATCATAATAACTCTTCTACCTATCCTGCGATGCTTTCATCTTCTCACGAATCATTTGCACTGTCTCAGTAGTCTGTTGCACCAACTCTGGGCCCAAAATAACATTCTCACCTGACTCGTACCAACACAGAGGAGTCCTGCACCTCCGACCATAAAGAGCCTCAAACGGTGCCATTCCGATACTAGAATGGTAACTATTGTTGTACGTGAACTCTACCAATGGCAAATGAGTATCCCACGTACCACCTTTCTCCAAAACACAAGCCCGTAACAAATCCTTTAACGTCTGAATAGTCCTCTCTGACTGTCCATCCGTCTACGGATGATACGCTGAACTCAGCTTCAACTTGGTACCCAAAGCTTCTTGCAAACTCTTCCAAAATTCCGAAGTGAACCTCGGATCTCTATCCGACACAATACTCAATGGCACACCATGCAGCTTCACAATCACATGAATATAGATCTCTGCCAGCTTCTCCAACGGAAAACTAATACTAATCGGCACAAAATATGCAGACTTCGTAAGCCGATCTACAATTACCCAAATCGCATCAAATCCTCTCGTCATATTCGACAATCCTGTAGCAAAATCCATGGTGATACAATCCCATTTCCAAACCGGAATCTCAAACGGTTGCATCATCCTAGAAGGTCTCTGATGCTCCACTTTCAATTTCTGACATGTCAAACAAGCATAAACAAAACGAGCGATATCTCTTTTCATTCCTGACCACCAAAACAACTTTTTCAAATCCTGATACATCTTCGTAGCTCCTGGATGAACACTCAGGCTACTACGATGTCCTTCGTCCAAAATTGACTTCTTAAGCTCGTCATTATCCGGCACACAAATTCTGCCCCGAAACCTCAACACACCAGCACCATCCAACTTGAAATCACTACCGGAGTCACCTTCGGCTCCTCGCATCAAATCCACAAGTTTTTCATCCAACTTCTGGTGTTCTCTAATTATATCCAGGAAATCATTCTTCACTTGCAATTTACCCAACATCACACCATCTGTCGTGAATTCACAAACCATGCTCAAATCTCTAAACTGCTCAATAAGCTCCATCTCTTTCACCATCAAAGCTGACATATGAATCGCTTTCCTGCTCAAGGCATCCGCAACAGCATTCGCTTTTCCTGGGTGATAACTCAAACTAAAATCATAATCTTTTAGGAATTCCAACCACCTTCTCTGCCTCATATTCAATTCTTTCTTATCAAACAGATACCTCAAGCTCTTGTGATCACTGAACACCTCAAACCTCGAACCATACAAATAGTGTCTCCAAATCTTCAACACAAAAACCACCGAAGCCAATTCAAGGTCATGAGTAGGATAATTCCGCTCATGTACCCTCAATTTCCGTGAAGCATAAGCTACCACATTCCCATTCTGCATAAGAACTCCACCTAATCCCATCTTAGACGCATCACAATACACCACAAAAGGCTCACTCGGATTCGGTAACACCAACACCAACGCTGAAGTCAATCTCTTTTTCACCTCTTCAAAACTCTCTTCACAGGCAGCATCCCACACAAACACTTGGTCTTTCCTCGTCAACTGAGTCAATGGTAATGCCAGTCTAGAAAATCCTTCAATAAATCTTTGGTAATACCCTGCCAAACCCAAAAAGCTTCTAACCTCAGTTACCGTCTTTAGTGGTTCCCACTGTAACACCGCACTCACCTTCGATGGGTCTATCGAAACACCATCACCAGAAATAACATGCCTCAAGAAACTCATCGTCTTCAACCAGAACTCACACTTTGATAACTTAGGAAACAACTTGTTATCCTTCAACACTTGCAAAGCAATCCTCAAATGATCTGCATGCTCTTCCTCAGACTTAGAATAAATCAGTATATCATCAATGAACACGACAATAAACTGATCCAAATAAGAATGGAAGATACGGTTCATATACTCCATGAACACTCCCGGTGCATTAGACACTCTAAAAGGCATTACTGCATACTCGTAATGTCCATATCGAGTCCTAAACACCGTCTTCTGAATATCACCTTCTCTCACTCTGATCTGATGATAACCCGACCTCAAGTCAATCTTACTAAACACACGAGCTCCCACCAACTGATCCATCAAATCATCAATCCTTGGAAGAAGATATTTGTTCTTGATGGTCACTTTATTCAACTGATGGTAATCGATGCACAATCGCATGCTACCATCCTTCCTCTTCACTAACAACACTGGAGCTCCCCACGGCGACACACTTGGTCTGATAAACTTCCTATCCAACAACTCTCCAATCTGAGACTTCAACTCGGCCAATTCCGTTGCTGACATCCTGTACGGCGCCATAGAAATAGGCCTCGTACCAGGAACAAGGTCAATGCCAAACTCAATTTCTCTCTTCGGAGGCAACTCTGTAATATCATCAGGGAACACCTCCGGAAACTCATTCACCACGGCTAACTCATCCAACAATGTCCTGCTGTCAACCGACAACGATGCAAATAAAGCAAACACCTTAGCGTCATCTTCCAACAAAGTTCTCAATTCCTTACTAGATAAGGAATCTGCCAAAGCTTCCTCTTCTGGAGTCAGAAACAATAACACCTTCTGATAACAATCGATGTAGACTCGGTTGAACTCTGTTGCACCCCAAAATTTGCCCAACCTTTTTTCTTATTTGGTTTATGTTTCATTGCATTAACATTTGCATAGTTATATCATTTGCATATCATGATATCATTCATATAGAAGGGGATCAAGTGTGATTCTTATCAAGAGGAGCCTAGCAAGAGGTCTTATTCAAGCTTGAGAAGTTATCAAGGTCATCAGGAGGTGATTTGAGTGCCTGAGAGTTTAGATGTTTGCATGTAGATTTTCTCCTAACTTGAGGATCAATTGAAGACCATCAGAGGGATGTGAAGTCTTGAATATAAGTATAGAATGTGCATGGAGCTCATGGAATGCCTAGAGGTCCATGGGAGAGCTCAATCAAGTCATTGTGTCAAATGCAAGAGCCACAGTTGAGGTGCAAGCAATTAGGGTTTCATCTGGGTCAATCCTAGGTCAACTGTGCAATTGAAAAGTATCAAAGCCTACTTTTAGGTCATGGAGTTCATGAAATGATATGCTGAGACATTTGTGGTGTTATGCCAAGATCAAGTCAAGAAGAGTCAAGAGTGTGGGAAGTTGCTAAATTAGGGTTTCAGTGTAAAATCCTCTGTTTAGGGCCTAACTTCAAGACCACATAAGTCAAGATACAAGTTTCAAATGGATCTTTGTCCAACATGGAACTTGTAGAGCATCTCAATACCTTTTATTTTAGTACTAGAAGTCCTCCATTTGATCTATAGAACTCAAGTTATGGTCCAGACAAGTTACAGGTCCTCAGATGCCTCTGAAATTTGTCTGTGAAAATCATCTGACTTCCAAGCTACTTTTGACCTAGGAGGGTGTTTCTTATAAACTTTTGGCCAACATGGAAGTTGTTCCTCATGATCTTAGCTTTCCAAATTGTATTATAAGTCTTCCATATGATTTGTAGAACTCAAGTTATGAGGTTTACAAATCAGGTGTTATTTGGGAAAGTGAGATTATAGGCCATTTTCAATCATAGGTCAAAATCTCTAACTTGCACACTTCAAATGGATTTTTGTTCAACATGGAACTTGTTCAAAATGTGGTTTTTAGGCTAACCAAGAACTCATGGTGAATTTATTTGGCTCATGTCAAGATTTGGTTTGAAATGGCTTAAAAAGGAAGATTTTAAAAGGATTCAAAGTTGAAAAATTCAAATTAATGGTTAAGTGACAAAAGCATGTCAAGTAAATACTCATTTTGAGTGGAAATGGTATTTAAAACACAATGGCATTGTTGGATTTTTAAGTTGGGGGAAGAATTTCACAAGTTACAATGTTGTTACTTCATATGCAAGTTACATAGCCAAATTACTTACCAAGGCATTTCAAGCAGTCCTTTTGGTCCAATTTCCTTCACAAGGCATTTTGCAATTGAAAAGGAAGCTTCTAGAGCAAGCTACATGGCCAAATTCACGACTGTCACATGGTAAATTTGAAGGAAAAACAGAAAATTAAAACTACTGGTTTGGGCTTGAATTGGACTCCTAAAGCCCATGAACACACTCTATATAAGTTTTTCATTGATTCCATGATCAGGTTGGAGCTCATTTCGTGGGGAAAGCAGAGATAGAAGTTGGAGTTGCAAGCAAGCAAACTGAAATTGTGTTTTCATTTCTAAGAAAATTCAAATCAAATTGAAGGTTTCTTTGGCTTCTTCTTGCATCCTTGAGTGTTTCTGGAAAGTTTTGAAGGCTGAATCGATCTCTAGACACCTCTGTTAATAGATCTACACCAGGTATGTAAACTTCCAAATTCCACTGATTATAGCAAGATGTAGATCATAGTGAGCATGTGGTTAGGATCTAGTTGAAGTGTAGATCGTTTCTCGTTAAGAATTGGAGCAATTAGAGACAAACTATGTTGACCTGAGATTTCTGTTTTAGCACGAGTTGATCTGATTAAGAGGATTCAACATGATTTGGATAGATCAGAGTTATGTAGGAAGAGTGAGGATCATTTTTGTGGTTTTAGATTTGAATTTGGTGATGATCAATTTTGAGGTGTTCTCTGAACTTTGGATCGTGATTTGAAACCTAGCCAGAACTAGAGTAAATGAATAGGATATCTGAGATCCTTGTGAAATTCTGATGAATTTGATATAAGGTTTGATGTTGTTTGGCTGCCTGTGACCACCACCTCGCCGGAGAAGACGACCGGAGGTCTTCTCTGGCCACCACCTATGAGTTCCCTCCGTTTTGGATTCAAAGGTAGGAGATGAAGTTTGAACCATCAGATCTTGCTGAAAGTATGACTTCTTCCACGCATCCAGCGGCCACGTTTTATTTGATTTTGTTGACTTCTGACCCTCAGAACGCACCGTTTCAGTAATGCGGTGGCACGCCCTCAAGCATTGGATCCAGTTGACTAGTCTCCAGATCTTGCAGTCCATGTTTTTTCTTGGCTTTTGTTTATTTTAATTCATTTTAGTTTTATTTTAAATGCATATTGATTCCAAAAATCATAATAAATTCATCTTTGATTAGAAAAATATTTTAAAATTATGTTCATGCTCCTTTTTCAATTTGTGATTTTATGGAATTAATAAATTGCATTTTCCTACATTTTTCAATTTAATTTGAATTTTTCCCTTTTATGTTATTTCTTTAATTTTGCATAATTGCCTATCTGTTTTGTTGATTTTGGTTTGATCATTTGGTTTGGATTCCGGATTTGATTTTTGAGTATGTCGTAAGTTAGATGTGCATTCTCCCTTAGGATTTTTATTAGATTTTTTAAATAATTGTAGATTCTGTTTTAGGTGAGATGTTTAGAGTCTTCCCAACTTATGGTTTTATCTTGACACAATTCAACTTAGGATTTATTTAGTGGACCTAGAAGTTGATTTAGGCCCTGATATTTTAACCCTAGAATGTTAAAACATGCATGTTCCCTTAGGAAAATTCTTAGATTTTTACAACTTAGTTTTCTATTTTAGATATAACTCACAAGTAGGTGTTGCCTTTGGTGTTCCCTCTTTGGTGCCTTTCCTTGTTTGATCTTGTTGGTGGCTTTGGAGCTTGAAGAGCTTAGTTTCCTTGTTGGAGGAGGTGATGGACATCTTGTAGTTGCTCTGGATTGGCTTGTGGAGCTTAGTTTGGAGTTTTCTTTCTCTTTTAGGAGCTTTTTAGAAGCTTATAGGATTAAGGTTTTAGGAAGAACCATTAGAACTAGTTCTTTTCCTTTCATCAAAAATAGAATGCATTGTTTGCTTCTATCCTCATCCTATGATGCAAAGTCCTCTTAAGGAAGCCCCATATCTCCTTTGGAGGGATGAGTGGCATGCCTTAATGAGTAGAACTTTTAAGGATGCACTTTCCTTCCCATGTTGGTTCTTGATGAATTCCTTTGGTCTTCATCAGGTTTCCTAGCATTGTAATTTGATCTCAGTGATGATTTCTCTTCTTGTGGAGCTTGCTGGAGTTCGAATATGAAGAATTGAAGAATCTTGAAGATGAAGACTCTTTGCTGTCAACTTTGCTGTCAATTCAACTTTGCTGACAAGAGTTGCTGCTAAAGGTTGAAGTTGCTGTCTGTAGAAGATTGTTGCTGCTGCTTGGGCTGCTTCCTCTGTGTTTTCTTTTGTTGTGTTGTCTGTTTGCTTGTGTTGCTTACCTTTAGGTTTAAGGTGGAGCTTGTCTCCCCTTGCCTGTTGTTTTCTTAGGTTTGAGGTTGAGCAGGACTCCCTTGCCTCGCTTGTACTGTTGCATAGCATGCATTTTACTGTTTACTGTTTACTGCTTGCTTTCTTTTGCTGTTTTCCCCTAGGATCTCTGATTTCCTCTGTGCAAGAGGGAATTATGACAGACATTAGGTTTCTAAACCATGCATGATAACAGTAGGTAGATTCCCTTTCAACCATAGTTTTAGGGCGTCTTTCTTTTTCTCATCTCAAAATAATTCAAAAATACAGTAATAAGATTAATCAAAGTTGTACGTTACGAGCCTTAAGCTACCTGGGAAAAGGTTGGTGGAGGGTCTCCCTCCAGTAGTCTGGATGTTTAGTATGGTACCCTTTGGGTGACATGCGAAGCATTCACTCCTAGGTCATAGTCTCTAGTGTGGCGGAGATTGCGAACATCTTAAAAAAACAGTTCTTTCGTAAAAGATTCAAACAAACATTCAAACTCTGTTTTTGTCCTCTTGGACCCTTAATCTGGAAAACCCTTTCATAAGGAGATAAAAAAAACTGTCAGACAAGCTTGTGTCTTCTGTAGCCCGAACTACGTTTGCTCTGATCTTTCATGCCGTATGAAAGTACATAGGCACGAGATGCGACATCTCAGCGAGCAACCTTCCCCCCTTCTCCCGTAGTTAGGCGAACTACGTTGACTCTGATTTCTCGTTCTAGACGGGAATACGTAGGCATAAAGTGCGACGCTTTGCCGAGTCATTTTCTTTTCTTTTTAGACCATACCTTTAGAGTAGATAGATAAACACACCCTTAGATAGAAAACAAGCGTGGATCCCGTCGAGTACGACGGACGTGAGGGGTGCTAATACTTTCCCCTTGCGTAACCGACTCTCGAATCTAGGATTTGGTTGCGAAGACCATTCCTTTACCTCTTTGCGTTAGGTTTTCTCTGAGCATTTCCTTTCCCTCTTTTGGGATAAATAACGCACGGTGGCGACTCTTCTGTCATGGCCGGCGCCGATTTTCGCAGTAGCGACAGCTGGCGACTCTGCTGGGGACTCCAACGGTTCCCTATGCGAGTCAATCCTAGCGCTTGTTTTCCCGTCTGGGGTTTTGTATGTATTTATCTTTCTGTCTTTACTTTCAGTACTATATATTATTGTTGTTGTGCTGTGGGTAGAGGGTTAGTTTGAGAGATAAGCCGGACCTGGGCTTGAGTGCACATAGACTTAGAAGTAGAAAGTAGTGGTTAGCCTGCTTGCTTTGCTTGCACCAGCTAGCTACGAAATCTGCACTCAGACGAGATTCTCTTTGATGGCATCTTGCCTGGCCCTTTGGGTTCGACAGGTTGTTGGATTTGAGGGTTGTCGACTCTGGGGACCTATCATTTGGGATTCGGCTAAGTGAGGCCTCTTCAAGGGACGATGATGCCACACCTTCTAGGTATCGTATCATCGCTCTTGAAAGTCTGTGACGCTGATGACTGCATAGGATACCGTACCTCATCTGCGAGTTAAATACATACCTGTGAGGGGTAGGTGGGTCCTTTTACAGGAAAACTCTGGCCTCAGAACACCTGGTTTGTCTCTGTCAGTGAGATTTGGTTGTGAGGGTTCTTTTGTGGTTGTTTTGGTTTGAGGAGAAGATCTGATGGTTCTCAAGCTGCAGTATAACACAACACAGTTCTTCAGCACTGCACTTGATCCCCTGTTTGCATATGCATTTGCATTTTCATGTTTGCATTTCATTAACGTGTATTTATGTTGCAGGTGTGCTTTTTCCCCTCAGATTCTAGTGTTCTTCTTGCCAGACATGGAGTCCATGAAGAGGACAGTTGCTTACAGGTTGCCTTCTCCAGATATCAGTTCCTTATTGCGGTTGGTTGCTCTAGCAGATCAGAAAGTGAGGGCTGAATTTAGAGAGTCTTATAGGAAACTGCTCAGTTTGGTGTGCAGACCTTCTGTGTTTGAGATGACTGGATTGTATACCTTGATGCAGTGTTACGAGCCTTAGTTAAGATGCTTCTTGTTCCCTGATTATATTTTGGCTCCTACTTTGGAGGAGTATTCTGATATGCTAGGAGTTCCTGTGTTAGATCAGATGCCTTTTATTCACAAGGACACTGAGCCTGAGTTGGCTAAGCTTGCTGAGATTGTCAGTTTGGATGCTTCTGAGTTCCCCGGAGGTTTGGTTAAGCTGAATGGAGCTTATGGTTTTCATCTTTCTTGCTTGGTTGAGAAGGCTACGCAGTGTGCGAAGGATGGATGTTGGATTGTCTTCAATGCTATTCTAGCTGTTTGCATTTATGGGATTGTCTTGTTCCCCAACTTGCCTGATTTTGTTGACTCAGATGCATTCTTCATTCTTGCCTCGAAGAATCTGGTGCCTACTCTCTTGGGTGACGTTTATCATTCTATTCACTATAAGAATGAGAAGCGTCGGGGAAAGAATGTTTCTTGCTGTGTACCTCTTCTATACAGGTGGTTTCAGGGACATCTTCCTAAGACGGGACCTTTTGTTGATACTGCTGGTACTTTAGATTGGTCTTCTCGATTGATGGGATTGTGTGCTGAAAACATTGTTTGGTTTGATCGGAACCTACTCAGAACGGATATTATATATAGTTGCAGTGGCTTTCCGAACGTTCCATTGATTGGACGAAAAGGTTGTATTAACTATAACCCTTCTCTGCTTGTGAGACAGTTTGGCTATACTTTAAGGGATTCTCCGGTTGAGGACGAGATACAGGAATCTCTGTATCTCACGGGTTTATTAGATGGAGATGTTTTGGTCAGATTGAGGCATGCTTGGGGTAATGTTCACAGAAGAGGAAAGACGTTACTTGGCAAGAGTGACAGTCGAGCTTATAATCCTTATCGGCTCTGGATCCATGAAAGGGTTGAAAAGTATTTGATGCCATATCCTTCTGTAGAGCCTTTGTATCTCCCGGTGATTGAGGAACCTACTTCAGTAGAGATTGAGAAGTATAACAAGCTGCTGGCTGAAAAGGAAGAATTCCAAAGAGCAAATGAAGAGTTAGAGAAAGAGATTTTCCAGCTTCGGCATGAGAAGAGTGAGGCAACCTTCACTTTGAAAAAGCATACTGAGATGATTAATAGGTTGGGTTCAGATTTGACTGAGGAGACCAGTAGGAGAGAGAAGGTGGGAGTAGCCCTGAATGGTGTTAGTAGTGTGCTCGCTACTAAGAAAGAGCTTCTGAACAAGGCTTATTCTCGACTTTCCAAATGGGAATTTTTGTGGAATGCCACGCTTACTAGCCGGAAGGAGCGTGAGGATGAGTTGAAGCTGCAGATTTCCCGGCTAGAGGAGCAGCTCAGCGCTAAGGATGTGAAGATTTCTGAAGAGGCATCTCTTAGACGTGACGCTGAGTTTAGAGTGAGCGATATGGTCAAAGAAATGAGGGGTTGTGAACTGAAGGCTGGCTTCAAAAGATGCAGGCTTGATGAGTGTTTTGGCAAGGGATCCTGTGTAGAGGATGCAAAAAAGCTGAGATCCACTGTTAGGCGACACGCATTACTGATACAGGAACTGCTCTCCAGACCAGGTCATCCGGAGACGTTGAGGCTATTGGGAGATGTCCGGGCGCGCCACCCGTCCTGATTTATCTTTGTTTTTCTCTTGTAGTTTGTTATTCGTGCTTGTATTTTGACCATCGCCAGGCTTGTTGGCCAAGGTCTTTTTAGTTGTATTCGGTTGTATCTTTGTACTCTGCCTCTTGACATTTGTTTATGTATGAGGTTTCTGATTCTGTGCTTGCTTACTTGGGACTCCATTGTCATTATGGCTTCTTCTCCGGAACTAGAATCGAGGGGGAAATTAACCTGTTGCATATTTACATGTGTGCATCTGCATATTCATATTGCATGGCAGGTACTTTTTTGAGCTCGAATCTTATCTCCTGCATCTTTCAGGTTGTTTCAAGATTGACGAACAGAGAACTCACCGGTACGCTACAAGAAGCAACTATAAGAAGATCATGGACCAGGTACAAGCTGAGATGCAGGAGATCCGGGATAGATTGGCACAATTCATGCAGGCTATGGAGGCTGTGGCCAAGGGCCAGAAACATCTCCAAACTCTGGTGCAACCGCTGCTGGCGCGAGCGGCTGGTCATACTGAATATAACTCTGTTCATGTTGAGACCCCTCGCAGGGAGGAAGTGATACCAAATGCTGGTGAGACTGGTACCGGCAATGGCAACGGCAACGCTGGTAACGGAAATGCTGATAATGGCAATGGGAACGAGGAAACCAACAGGAATGTTGGTATCAATACTGGTTTCGGTGACAACAATCAGGGTTTTGGCTTTGGCAATCAGGATGGCAATGATGGCTTTAATAATCAGGGCTTCGGCAACGGAGGGTTTGGCGATAACAATCAAGGTTATGGTAATAATGGCTACGACAATGCTGGGTTTGGCAACGTGAATATCAATGGTGCTGGGATGGGTCCTTTCAACGTTGGTTTCGGACCAGGCGGGGCTAATCAAGGATTTGGTAATAGAGGGCGTGGTCCTAACTTTAATCAACAAGGATATGGTCGTAATGCTGCTTATGACGGGTATGGTAATGAGGGTCCGTATTGGGACAGAGATCGTCAGGAAGATGCCTTTTCTGGGCAAGGGATGGGTTTTGAAGGTCCCACTGATAATGATCGGAGGATTAAAATGCTGGAGGAACAGATAAGAGGTATAGCCAATCAAAATTCCGCAGGTTTGGACATGGCTACTATGGGGCTGGTTCCTGGGCTGAGGGTGCCATTGAAGTTCAAAGCTCCTACTTTCGATAAATATAAAGGGAATACATGCCCACGGGTTCATGTGCGTTCATATTACCGGAGGATGTCTGCGTACTCTGACGACGAGAAGATGCTTATGCATTTTTTCCAGGATAGTTTGTCGGGACCATCGCTGGAATGGTACATGGGACTAGAGCCTGCACAGATCGGAAGTTGGAAAGAGTTGGCGGACGCTTTCGTCAGACACTACCAATACAACAGTTACCTTGCGCCAAATAGGGTCCAGCTTCAAAGTCTTTCTCAGAAGAACGGGGAGAGTTTCAAGGAGTACGCCCAGCGTTGGCGTGATCTTGCGGCAAGGGTACACCCACCTATGGTTGAAAGGGAATTGATTGATACTTTTGTTGGAACATTCTCTGGGATGTATTATGATAAATTGCTCAATTGCTCGATGGATAGTTTCTCTGACATGATACTCATGGGAGAATGGATTGAAAATGGAATTAAGATTGGTAAGATTCAAGCTGGTGAATCGACCTCAGCTGGAGGTGCAAAAAAGGTATTTGGTGGTAGAAGACAGGGAGACGCCAGCGCAGTGTATGGTGGTCGAGGACGAGGTAGAGGTAGGAATCAGTATATTCAACAACAGGTTGCTAGTGTGACGATTCCTATACCTCAACAACGACAACAACCACAACAACAACAGCAGCAACAACAAAGGCAGAATCCTGCTCAGAGAAGGATTCAGAATGGGAAGCCAAAGAGGGTATTTGATACACCTCCGTCAACGTATGCAAAACTGCGTCAAATGCTGTTAGGTTTGAATCTGATTGAAAAGAGAACGTTGAACCCGCCCACAGGAACGCTTCCTTACGGGTATGATACTAGTAAGCATTGTGAATTTCATTCTGGGGCACCCGGACATGATATCGAGAGTTGTCATGCTTTTAAACACAAAGTTCAAGATTTGATTGATAGTAAAGTCATTAACTTCAGTCATGATGGTCCCAACATTGTACAGCAGCCAATGCCGAATCATGGAGCGAATGCTATTCTGACAGAAGAAGACTTGGTTATGGAAGTAAATGATCTGAAGACGCCTTTAAGCTATGTTAAAAGCATATTGTTGAAAGGGGGAGTCTTCCCTGGATGTGATGAGTATTGTTTGGATTGTTGGACCCGACCATAGGGCTGTATTGATTTGAAGAGAGGTATTCAGGCCATGATTGATGAGGGAACTTTACAGTTCGACCGTACTGCTGTTGAGAAACCTGGTGAGGTAAGATTTGAAAAGCAGGGTGAGGTCGCAACAGTTACAATTCCACAAAACACTATTACGATATCAGCGCCCGCCAAGCGGCCAACTATCACGATAACGAAAGCAGGGCCCATTCCTTATGAAAGTACGAAAGCCATTCCGTGGAATTATAGGTTAGAAGCTTTTTGCAATGGGGAAAAGATTAAGGTGGATAGCCAGCCGGCAGGGGCAGTGGGCAATCTTGTTGGAGCGGGATGCATGACCCGCAGTGGTAGAATTTTCACTTCACCTGAAATTGAGGCTGAGAGGATTGCTAAAGGCAAAGCCAAAGTGAACGAAGAAGGACCTTCCCAGGCGAGAGAGAAAGAAACATCAATCAAGGATGCAGAAGAGTTTATGAGGTTAATTCGCAAAAGCGACTATAAGATTGTGGAGCACTTGCAGCAGACGCCCTCCAAAATTTCAATCCTATCTTTGTTGCTTTGTTTCGAGGCTCATCGGAATGCCTTGTTGAAAGTCTTGGACACATCTCTTGTACCTCAGGAAGTATCTGTTAATCAGCTTGAGGGGGTACTGGCGCATGTGAATGCCGGACACAGCTTGGGATTTACTGACTTTGATTTGACGCCTAGAGGTCGGGATCATAATATGGCTTTGCACATTTCAGTGGAATGTCGGGGCACTGTTATGTCGCACGTTCTTGTAGACACCGGATCATCTTTGAATGTGTTGCCTAAGAAGGCTATGATGAAGCTAGATATCCGAGGAATCATATGCACGCCGAGTGACTTGGTCGTGAGAGCTTTTGATGGGACCAGAAGGTCGGTGTTTGGGTCCATAACGTTGCCACTCCAGGTCGGGCCAGAAGTGTTTGACACTGTGTTCTACATCATGGACATACATCCAGCTTACAGCTGTTTACTTAGGCGACCATGGATACATTCTGCAGGGGCTGTGACGTCCACGCTGCATCAGAAGCTTAAATTCATGGTCGGTGACAGTGTTGTTACTATTTGCGGAGAGGAGGACATTCTGGTTAGTCATCTTTCGTCATTCAAGTACGTTGAAGTGGATGGGGAGATCCATGAGACGCCATGCCAAGCCTTTGAAGGGTTGCGGATCAAGGACAAGTCTCATGTCCCTAGCAAAGGGCCAGAGGTGGCCATGTCTTCATACAAAGACGCTCAGGCAGTGGTTCAGGCTGGAGAAACCAAAGGATGGGGCCAAGTCTTGGAAATTCCTGTCAAGATGGACAAGTTTGGGTTGGGGTACCACCCGACGTCGTCACCTTCCACATCAGGCGTGCCAAAGTTCAAAGGGCCAGTGGTGATCACTCCAGGTGGAGTCCATTACGAAACGATTAATGCTGTTTCCGATGCCGAAGATGGAGATAGTGATTGCGATATGGATTCGTGGATCAAGCCCAGCGTGCCAGGACAGAGCCTATGCAACTGGTCTATCCAGGAACTTGTCCAAGTGACTACAAAATAGTAATGATTTGTTTTCTTGATTATTGTATAATCCTGTGTCCTACCCGGGGCATAGTGATTCTGTTTTCAGGGCTACCTGCTTATGTGTGTGCTTTGTTTAATCATTAATAAAGGCGTTTTTCTCATGCAAATTTTGTGATCCTTGTTTTTCCTGTTTTTGCTTTAACAATAAAATGGCAACGTGGTTATGTACTTTGTTTGCGTTATTTGAAGCATTTAACCATTCTCATTGCAGGATTCAGATTTCAGACGACACCGATCACGAACTTCCTATGACTCGCTTCGACTTCGAGCACCCGATATTTCAAGCAGAAGAAGAGATTGTTGAGGATGATGACTTATCAGAAGAGCTGACTCGAATTTTGAAACAAGAAGAGAGAATCATTCTGCCTCATCAGGAGGAAATGAAATTATCAACATGGGGTCCGAAGAGGTTGTCAGGAATATCCGGATAGGGGCTACATTACAAAGTGATATCAAGCAAAGTTTGATCGAGATGCTTCGAGAGTATAGTGATATTTTTGCTTGGTCTTACGAAGTCATGCCTGGGTTGGATACTGATATGGTGGCTCACCGTTTACCATTGCGTGAGGAATGTCCGCCGGTTAAGCAAAAACTCAGAAGAACTAGACCAGATATGGTTGTGAAAATTAAAGAGGAAGTTTAGAAACAGTGGGACGCCGATTTTCTGGCTATTACAACTTATCCCTCATGGGTCGCCAATATAGTACCTGTACTAAAGAAGGATGGTAAGGTGCGGATGTGCGTGGACTATCGAGATTTGAATAGGGCGAGCCCAAAAGATGACTTTCCGCTTCCTCATACTGATGTGTTGGTCGACAACACCGCTCAATTCTCCGTGTTTTCCTTCATGGACGGCTTTTCGGGCTATAATCAGATAAAGATGGCGCCAGAGGATATGGAGAAAACAACTTTTATTACCCCGTGGGGAACGTTCTACTACAAAGTGATGCCCTTTGGTTTGAAGAACGTCGGGGCAACATATCAACGAGCTATGACAACACTCTTTCATGACATGATGCATAAAGAGATCGAAGTCTATGTTGATGATATGATTGCCAAATCCCAGACGGAGGAAGAGCATCTAGTCAATCTTCTGAAATTGTTCAAGAGGCTTAGGAAATTCAGGCTGAGGCTGAATGCTAACAAGTGCACCTTTGGGGTGAGATCTGGTAAGCTATTGGGGTTTATTGTTAGCGAAAAAGGAATTGAGGTTGATCCTGCTAAGATAAAAGCAATACAAGAAATGCCAACGCCGAAAACAGAAAAAGAGGTTCGTGGCTTTTTAGGGAGATTGAATTACATTGCTCGGTTCATATCTCATCTAACGGCCACGTGCGAGCCATTATTCAAGTTGTTGAAAAAAGACCAGGCTGTGACCTGGAATGAAGATTGTCAAAAGGCGTTTAAAAAAATAAAATAATATTTACAGGAACCTCCAATATTGATACCCCCAGTAGCCGGGAGACTATTGATTATGTATTTGACGGTTCTTGAGAAAAGCATGGGTTGTGTTCTCGGTCAAAATGAAGAGACTGGACGTAAAGAGCATGCGATTTATTACTTGAGTAAAAAGTTCACAGATTGTGAGTCCCGTTACTCAATGCTCAAAAAGACATGTTGTGCACTAGCCTGGGTTGCCAAACGTTTGAGGCAATACATGCTAAATTATACAACCATGCTAATTTCAAAGATGGATCCGATCAAATATGTGTTTGAAAAGCAAGCACTTTCCGGAAGGATTGCCCGATGGCAGATGGTACTGACAGAATACGATATTCAGTATGTTTCTCAAAAGGCTATTAAAGGTAGCGTTATGTCAGAGTACCTAGCTGAGCAGCCAATTGATGATTACCAGCCGATGAGGTTTGATTTTCCTGACGAGGATATCATGTACTTAAAAATGAAGGACTGTGAAGAGTCGTTGCCTGATGAAGGTCCAGAGTTGGGTTCCAAATGGAAATAGATATTTGAAGGTGCCGTTAATTCATACGGAAGTGGAATAGGGGCAATCATTACTACTCCCCATGGGTCGCACATCCCATTCACTGCCAGATTGACCTTTCCAGTTACCAACAATGAGGCCGAATATGAAGCATGCATCATGGGTCTCGAAGAAGCTATTGATTTGAGGATTAAAAACCTTGATGTATACGGAGACTCTGCTCTAGTTGTGAACCAGATCAAAGGAGAGTGGGAGACTCGTCAGCCCAATCTGATACCCTATATGAATTATGCAAGGAGGTTGTTACCTTTCTTTGACAAAGTGGAATTGCACCATGTACCACGAGCAGAAAATCAGATGGCAGACGCTCTCGCGACATTGTCTTCAATGTATAAAGTTAACTTCTGGAATGAGGCTCCCAGGATAGTTATCTCTCGCGTTGATAGGCCCGCTTTCATATTCGCCATTGAGGAAGTTTTTGATGGCAAACTGTGGTATTATGATATCCATAATTTCCTGAAGAACCAAGACTATCCGGCTGGGGCATCCAGTCGTGATCAGAAGACTCTTAGGAGATTGGCTGGAAATTTCTATTTGAATCCGGATGGTGTTTTGTACAAGAGAAACCATGACTTGGTGTTGTTGCGGTGTGTGGACGAGAATGAGGCTAAGTTGCTCATGGAAGAGATCCACGAGGGTACATTTGGCACGCATGCCGGCGGACATGCAATGACGAGAAAGTTATTACGAGCAGGGTATTATTGGCTGACAATGGAAAAAGATTGTTTCAAGTTTGCAAAGAGGTGTCATAAATGTCAGATTTATGCGGACAAGATTCATGTGCCTCCGAGCCCCCTGAATGTTATGTCATCACCTTGGCCTTTTTCCATGTGGGGAATTGATGTGATTGGCAAGATTGAGCCCAATGCATCCAACGGACATCGTTTTATCTTGGTAGCTATTGATTACTTCACCAAATGGGTTGAAGCGGCATCGTATGCTAATGTTACCAAGCAGGTGGTAGCCAGATTTATCAAGAAGGATATTATCTGCAGATATGGAATCCCGGAACGGATTATTACGGACAACGGTTCGAATTTGAATAATAAGATGATGAAGGAATTGTGCCAGAATTTCAAGATTGAACATCACAACTCTTCTCCTTATCGGCCCAAGATGAATGGTACTGTTGAAGCGGCCAATAAAAACAAAAAGAAGATCGTTCAGAAGATAGTTGTGACCTACAAGGACTGGCATGAGATGTTGTCTTTTGCTTTGCATGGTTATCGTACGACGGTATGCACATCAACCGAGGCAACTCCTTTTTCACTGGTATATGGTATGGAGGTTGTCCTACCATTGGAGGTTGAGATTCCTTCTTTGAGGGTTTTGCGAGATGTCCAACTTGATGAGGCGGAATGGGTAAAAGATAGACTGAATCAGCTCAGTTTGATGGATGAGAAGAGATTGGCTTCTCTAGCATATGGTCGGTTGTATCAAAGCTGGATGAAGAAAGCTTATGATAAGAAGGTGTGCCCTCGAAGCTTTCAGACGGGCGATCTTGTGCTGAAAAAGGTTCTCTCACCATAATCAGATCACAGGGGCAAATGGACTCCCAACTATGAAGGTTCATATGTCGTTGAGAAAGGTTTTCTCTGGAGGAGCCTTATTGTTATCCACCATGGATGGTGAGGATTTTACATCCCCTGTGAACTCAGACGCAGTTAAAAAATACTTTGCTTAAAGAGACCTGATGGACAGAAAAAGGAGAGTCCAGGCAAAAATGGGGCATCCCGGCGAACCATAAAAAGAATAAAAGGTTCGGGCAAAAGTTAGGGGTAAAATTGAAAAAAAGATGTACACCCGCGAAGTTGAAAACCTGAAAAGGGAGACTTCGGCAAAAAAGGGTATCCCGGTGAATTGAAAACCCGCACAGGGCGGTTCACGCAAAAGTTAGGGATTTGAAAAAGCAAATGACTGTTGTCTGAGTTTGATACTGCGTTGCTTAGTGGTTTAGGAGTACCTGAGGGTCGTATATCCAAAGCAATCTCTTCTGAAAATCGAGTATAGGGAAAGCGTCAGAGTCAGGCGAGTCATAGGAGGATCAGCTCATGGTGTTTGTTTGTACCACGTTGCCGACATGTATACAAATTTTCTTTGTGCTTCTGTGACATTTGTATTTTCTTGTGCGTAACTTCCTCTTTTCAGGAGTTGCATCCAGTGTACAAAATTTTGCCTATTTACAGGCCCGTTGTCAATAAAGCATGTTATTCAGTACTTGATGTTTGTTCTTTACTGTTTTGTTTGTGAAGTTATTCAGTACTTGATGCTTGTTCTTTACTGTTTTGTTTGTGAAAAACGCCGATGTTTTTGATGAACTTGCATGTACATAAACTTGCTGGCCCTTGCCAATAATTGCTAAAACTTCGAATTGACTAAACGAATGTCACGGATACTAACCGGGATAGATCTTGTTGTGTAGATTTGTTCTGTCTCGTTTGTGTTTTGCAGGGTTCTCCCCTTTGAAGCAAACAGTCAGGGAATTTGTGTTTCCCCAACCAGAGTCCCGTGACATAGTGATTATATCGATCCTCAGTAGATGGAAGTCACATCTTATCCCAGAAAGAGTGGAGATGCCACTTATCCCTACTGGATGTGGGGTTGTCCTCCCCAAAAGAGTATCCCCAGGAAAGCTGCCAAGAGAGTATCCTCAGTGGATTTTGATGTCCCCAATAGAAGGTGCATTCCCAACAATGAGTATGTACACAATCAATCCCAGCACGGGTAACTCCCACAGAATATAACCAAGTCGTCTTTGGTTCAGAAGGATTATCCCCGCGCAGTCTTGTTTTCTTCCTTCTCCTTAACAAGTTGTCATTCTTTCGTCAAGATGATCATCCTTAGCAGAGTTCGTAACTCCGAGTTTGTGAGCTATTCCCAGCAGAGTTCGTTTTCTTCCTTCCAGTGGAAGTTATTCTCACTTTTCCAGCATTTTATTTTTGCTGAAATAATTCTATGATGTCTGGTCTCTCCCCGACAGAGTTGACTTAGTTCCCGGCATTTATTTTGCTGGGATACTTTGTGATACCCTTTTATTCCCAGCGGATTTGGTCTTGTCTTCAGCATTTATTTTGCTGAAGCGCCTCTTGGCATCTTTGCATTGTGCATATATCATCATATTTGCATCTACCCAAATGTGTAGCATTTCCATGCCGTATGGAGCATTACGCCATTGTTAAACATGCGCATTTTGAAACATAAGCCAGGTTGGTTATCTCTTTGTTTACAGGTGTTATTCCCTGCAGAGGAGTTGTCATACCCCAAATTTGTCCTACCTTGTTTAACTCTCATCTGTATATCCATACATTATTCATTATTAAGAAAACCCAAAATTGTGTTGTTTCGATCATGAGGTTGGATTGAACTGAATCAAATTTCATTTGAGGTGCGATGGGTCAAGAATGAATGCGGTATGTGTTGGGGATTTTTCATTTTGACCTAAGCCTTGTTAGACATGTTTTTATTCAAGATCAATTCAGGATTTGACTTCTTGGATTCATGGATTCAAGGTTCAAATTCAAGATCAACGCAAGGTTTGCTTTGGTTCAATGGTTTAATTCGTTCAAGATTCAAGAATGGCTTGCAGTGGGTTTATCGTTAAGAATTGATTCAAGGTTTCATTTACTTTATATAAAAGTTCAATAAGTGTGCATTCTAGATGAAGGAATTGACTTTTTATCACATACGGAAGTCAGAGTCATTTTTTCTCCAAGATTTCAAGAATTGGTTAAAGGACATATGGAGGATGTATTAATGATATTAAGGTCCATTTCAATTTTTGTCAAGCCCATATAATTCTACAAAAAAAGTTCATAAATTAAACCCAAGAGGTCCATTTTCAGGCCCATATCATTAACATATGGAAGAGCCCATTACCATTTTTGTCATAATAACCCATTTACATATTTATGGTAAGCCCAAAGTTTATCTCACCAACTTAAAAAAAACGGAAGGCAAGAGGACTTGCAAACTGTGAACGGACGTGCTGAATTTGATCTAATATATCCCACATAAAATTCTGTAAACATACAATTGATTTCATCAACCACATTGCAATAAACAATTCATTAATGCCTCATAATGTTTTTTACTAAGGTCTTTTGATTCACCTACGAAAGAGATTTCGGTTCCTTAATGGCATTCGGCATAAATTAAAAGCTTCTGCACAAAGGACAGAAAGAACCATAATCTATTTTCATCCCTCAACAAAAGCATCGTACGGTCTTTCACGCCAAGCCACAAAATCGAATGCTATGGATTGTTTCTTTTCCTCCAGCTAGCATATAGCGGTACGATGCCCATAAACCACAACGTTGCGCACCAAAACCTCTCCTTTGCTATTCAGACCAAAGCAGGAAAATCAAAAGATGATGCGGGAAAAGCCTTAAGATTCACATACTTTACCGGAAGGATAGAACGAACTCGGACTTTGAAATCCATTCTGCGCTTCTTGGTTGTTTCCATAGGAATATCTTCATCAGATGCAGAGTGATGTTCTGGAAGTTTTCCCTTGCCGCGGTTTGATGTTGAAGCCATGGATGGAGGTTTGAGAGAACTGGGGTTGTGGCTTCTGAGGAAGTTAGGGTTTGAGAAGTTGTGGGGAGTTTTTCCAACTTTAGAGAGTGGGAGAGAGAAGTTAGAATTTTAAGAGGTAATATGGATTTTGGATATGGATTTGGATATTTAAGAGAATATGGACCACACAAAATATATTAAAAAATATAAAATTTTTCAAAAATTTTAATTAATTTTCGTTTCTAATTTTTTAGAAAAATTAACAGTGTTAATCGGTTAACCATATAGGTTAATCGGTTAACACATTAAAAAATTTAATCAAAATTGAAAATTCAACAGTGTTAATCGGTTAACCCATATGGTTAATCGATTAACATGCTCGAATTTTTGAAAAATACTTAAAAACAGAATGCATACACATGAAAACATATCACAAATAATGCATACATATAATAGAGAAAAAGGTCAGATGTCACCTTCATCAAGAATCCCAAGTTCTCTCCGAATTTTGTAGAATGGTTCTTTTGCCAAAGGCTTGGTGAAGATGTCGGCGAGTTGGTTGTGTGTGTCGATGAAAGTAACATCAACATCTCTGTTTAATACGTGATCTCGAAGGAAATGATGCCGGATATCGATGTGCTTTGTTCTGGAATGCATAACCGGATTCTTTGTGATATTTATGGCACTAGTATTGTCACATCATAGAGGAATGCATCTGAGGTCAACACCATAATCCAGAAGTTGTTGTTTCAGCCATAAAATCTGTGCACAACAACTTCCTGCAGCGATGTATTCTGCTTTGGCGGTGCTTAGTGCTACACAAGCTTGCTTCTTGCAGGCCCATGATACTAGAGCATTTCCGAGAATGTGACATGTACCACTTGTACTTTTTCTATCGATTTTGCATCCTGCATAGTCAGCGTCAGAATAACCAACTAAAGAACAAGTACTACCTTTAGGATACCATAATCCTACGTTGGTCGTTCCTTTGAGATACTTGATAATTCTCTTCACCGCAGTGAGATGTGATTCCTTCGGATTTGCTTGGAAGCGCGCACACAAACAAACATTAAACATAATGTCAGGACGACTTGCCATCAAATATAGTAATGAACCAATCATACCTCGATATTTAGTAATATCAATTGGAGTACCAGATTCATCTTGATCAACATACGTTCCGGATCCCATAGGAGTAGACATCATCTTGCAACTATCCATATCGAATTTCTTTATTAATTCCTTACAGTACTTGGATTGGTTGAGAAAGATTCCATCCTTGGTTTGCTTGATTTGTAGTCCAAGAAAATAATTTAACTTTCCCATCATGGACATCTCGAATTCTTCTCGCATCATGAGTGAGAATTCTTCGCAGAGTTCTTTGTTTGTTGATCCAAATATGATGTCGTCGACGTAGACTTGTACCAACAAGGTGTTACCCTTGATCTTCTTTATAAACAGCGTCTTGTCAACCTTTCCTTTTGTAAATCCTTTCTCACATAAGAAGTTGCTAAGGCGATCATACCATGCTCGTGGTGCTTGTTTTAAACCGTAGAGAGCCTTCTTCAGTTTGAAAACATGTGAGGGATTTTTGAAGTCTTCAAAACCCGGAGGTTGTTTGACGTAGACTTCCTCATTAATGTATCCATTCAGGAAAGCGCTTTTGACATCCATCTGGAATAACTGAAAATTCATAGAACAAGCGTAAGCAAGTAGTAATCTAATTGCTTCTAACCTTGCTACCGGAGCGAATGTTTCATCAAAATCAATTCCTTCCTCCTGGTTGTAGCCTTGTGCGACCAATCTTGCCTTGTTACGAACTATAATCCCATTCTCGTCAAGTTTGTTCTTGAACACCCATCTGGTTCCTATAATATGCTTATTGTCTGGTCTTGGTACAAGGGTCCAAACTTGATTTCTTTCAAATTGATTAAGTTCTTCTTGCATTGCTATAATCCATTGGTCGTCGCCTAAAGCTTCATCGATCTTTGATGGTTCAATTTGAGATACAAACGCCATGTTGAGACAAGCATCCTTTAAATTAAGTCGAGTTGCAACACCTTGACTAATATCACCAATAACTTTATCAATTGGGTGATCTTTGTGTGTTCTCCATTCTTTCGGAAGATCTTGATTTTCTTGAGTAACATCTTCTCGTAATATTGTTTGATCATTTGAAACAATTTCTTCATTTTGTGGAGTATCTACAAAATCATCATCATCATCCAAAACAATATTATCCTCTTTCGAGGGGTTAGTTTCATCAAACGAAACATGAATAGACTCTTCAATGGTAAGAGTTCTTTTATTAAAAATTCTAAAAGCTTTACTATAAAGAGAGTAACCAAGAAATATACCTTCGTCGGATTTCTCATCAAACTTACCGAGATTGTCCTTATTGTTGTTGAGAACGAAGCATTTGCAGCCAAATATGTGGAAGAATGATATATTCGGTTTCCTTCCCTTGAACAACTCATACGGAGTCTTTTTGAGTAGCGGTCGAATATTCACGCGGTTGCTTACAAAGCACGCCGTGCTTACTGCTTCTGCCCAAAAATATTTTGGAAGATTTGTGTCGCTGAGCATTATTCTAGCAAGTTCAACTAGTGAACGATTCTTCCGTTCTACGACGCCGTTTTGTTGAGGAGTTCTTGGTGCCGAAAAATTATGAGAAATTCCATGTTCTTCGCAAAATTCTTCAAAGTCTGAATTTTGAAATTCTCCACCGTGGTCGCTTCTTATGGAGGCTATAGTGAGTGACTTCTCGTTTTGAATTTGTTTTGCATACTTTTTGAATGCTTTGAACGCATCATTTTTCTGCGCTAAAAACATTGTCCAGGTATATCGAGAAAAGTCATCAACAATAACTAAAGCATAAATACTACCTCCAAAGCTCTTCGTTCTTGATGGACCAAAAAGATCCATGTGCAACAATTGAAGTGGTCTTGATCTAGAAACCACTTGCTTGGATTTGAAAGTTGTCTTGGTCTATTTTCCCTTTTGACATGCATCGCATAATTTACCCTTGATGAATTTTATCTTCGGAAGCCTAACAACCAGATCATGCTTGATTAATTTGTTTAGATGCTCCATGTGAATGTGAGCAAATCTTTTATGCCAAAGCCATGCCTCATTGTTGTTTGCCATAAGACATTTTACCTTCAAGGAAGAATCATCAAAAGAGATCATAAAAATATTATTATATCTTTTACCTTTTAGCAGAATCTCATGAGTGACTTCGTGTTCGATCAAGCATTCCTCCTTTGTGAAGTTGATTTTGAACCCTTTGTCACACAATTGACTGATGCTAAGCAGGTTATGCTTAAGGCCTTCAACAAAAAGAACGTCTTCGATAATTGTACATGGAGGTGCACCAATGGTTTCAACTCCAAGAATTTTTCCTTTATTATCATCACCGTAAGTGACGTATCCTTTGGCCTTTAATGATAGACTTGAAAATTTGTTTATATCTCCCGTCATATGCTTCGAGCAGCCACTATCAAGATACCATTGATTTGTGGTTGTCTTCAAGCATACCTACAAAACAAAATTAGGTAGTGTTAGGTACCCAAATTGCTTTGGGTCCTTGATAGTTAGTACCCTTTTCCACCCACACATAATGCCCCTTTGCAATACCAATATTACGTACATAGCAGGCATTAGGTGTGTGCCCTTTAATTCCACAATAAAAACATGTAGGTTGAAAATGACTTCTATATCTAGGAATATAATTCTTTTTCTTATTAATTCTTTTCTTGTTATGATTTTGATGCTGAATTTTAGAAGTGCTTGTCTCTTCCTTAACAATTTGTTCACTTGCTCTTACGAAAATGGTCTCATTGGTGCTTGGTTTTGAAAATTTAGAATATCCCAATCCACTTTTATCATTAGGATACCTTTGATGTTTAAGAATCTCTTCTAAGCCAATTTGACCTTTTTCGTATCTTTCTAAAACTCTTTTAAGTTGAACAATTTGAAAAGACAAAGACTCACAATTCTTACATACAAGACTTTGTTTTTCATCCATCACCTTTTGTTTTTCATCTTCAATATTTTTCAAGAAATCAGAATTTTGTTTTTCTAAAAGTAAAATTCTTTTCTTTTGTGATGAGATGTTTTTATACAAAGTCTTGCACTCTTTTAGAAGTTCATCTATAACTTCTTGAGCATCATTATCATAGACAGAAAAATTACTACTAACCTCATTTTCGTCATCGGAATAGTGAGAGGCCATTAAGGCAATATTTGCGCATTCATCGCTATCTGATTCCGATGATGAACTCACTTCGTTATCGTCCCATGCGACATAAGCCTTATTTGTTTTGAAATCCTTCTTGCCCTTGAATTTTCCTTTATTTGCGAGTTTTGGGCAATCTGGCTTTATGTGACCTTGTTTCCCACATTCGTAACATGTAATTTCTTGGTTTGATGTGGATGCCTCCTTTTTCCTGAAATGTCTATTCTTTTTAGAAAAAGAAGAAGTTTTATTATTATTAAAAAACTTACCAAGCTTCTTTACTAGAAGCATGAAATTTTCGTCTTCGGAAGATTCGTCAATTTTATCATCCCTTGTGTCAGTCTTCAAGGCAATTCCTTTGGACTTCTTGTCTTGACTTTCATGTTTCTCAAGCCTTCCAAGTTCCAGTTCATGCTCTTGAAGTTTCCCGGATAATGAAGCGGATGTCATTGTTGAAAGACTTTTCTTTTCCGAAATGGCGGTCACCTTCGGTTGCCATTCTCTTGTCAAGGATCTTAGGACTTTTAGGTTGAGATCATCGTTGGTGAAGGTCTTCCCAAGAGCAATCAGATGATTTGTTAGATGAACGAACCTCTTTTGCAAGGCAACAATAGATTCACCGGGCTGCATACGGAACATCTCATATTCTTGACTTAACGTGTTAAGTCTTGATCTTTTTACTTCTGCTATTCCTTCATGCGTTTCTACCAAGGTATCCCAAATCTGTTTTGCCGATTGACACTGTGATATGCGAAAGAATTCATCCATACTGAGAGTGCTTTGAAGTATGTTGATTGCTTTCTTCTCATTCAAGATTCTCTTCTTGTCATCTTCATCATATGAGGATTTAATCTTTGGGGTTCCAACACCATTTACCACACTTGTAGGAACATGTGGACCAATTTCAACGGTTTCCCATATACCATCTCCTTGAGCCTCAAGATGTGCCTTCATACGGATTTTCCAAAAATCAAAGTATTCTCCAGAAAAGAGTGGTGGCTTGTTACTACTTCCACCATCTTTGAAAACCGGGTTGGTACTTGCGGAAGCCATACTGAATCGTTAGGAACAGGTTACCTTAACCTGCTCTGATGCCAATTGTAAGAACAGAGTATGCCTAAGAGGGGGGGTGAATTAGGACTTTTGAAATTTTTCCGGTTTTTATAGTATCTTGAAATATTACTGGTTTGTGTTTTTGGTTATGAAAGCAGAAGAAGAAAAATAAAAGAACAATGGACACCAGGATTTATAGTGGTTCCCCTCACAATCCGAGAGTACTCCACTCCCCTTTCAACATGAAAGAGAGTTTTCACTATTGTTTAATAAAGTACAACCTATCACACCATCAACCGGTGAGGCCTACTATCAAACAAAAAAACTAACAAGTGTACAAGAACAATCCTCTTGTGAACACTCACCCTTGTGTCCAACAATCCTGGATCACAAGTCAAAATACACAAGTTTGTAAAAATTTTGATTTGAGAGTAATGATATCAAAGTTGATCTTCTCCAAATGATCAGAATTCACTCTTACAATTTTCAATACAAGTGTTCAAGGATGAATATGAAATTTATGCACATATGAACACTTAATGAAAGTTTTTGAAAATGGTGAATTTGATTCTAAGACAATTTGAAAATGAATGTAGAAAGTGTTTGGAGATTGAAAAATTTTTTTGTGTTGTTTTTCAAAAATGAAAAACTCAGAATTTATATGAGTAAAATACCCTTTCAAAAAGGTGCATTTGAGTAAACCTTTTAAAAATGAAATGGTATAATTTTTAAATAATTTTTGAACTTGAAACAAGGCAATTTTTCACTGTACATTCAGTGTTAATCGGTTAACCCATATGGTTAATCGGTTAACACTGGTACGTTAGCCCAGAAATTTCAAAATTCAAATTGATTAACCGGTTAACCTATATGGTTAATCGGTTAACACTGCTAATTTTCAGAAAAATGCTTTTTAAAATTAATGTTATACCAATTCTAAGGTTTCAAAAACATGCTTATGTATTATGCACAAATGCTTGATGTTTTTGAACACTTGTATATCAAATTATAAGGGTAGAATTTGATATACCGGTAATGCATCCAAGTCTGGAAGAATCATAGTTCCATATGTAGTTTGACTTGAAAGATATCTTGATTTGATCTTGAGATCTTTGAACGGCTTGTCTTTTTGCAATCAAGAGATGACCTTGAGTAGTATTGACATCATCAAAACTTGAGACTGAAGCATGCTTCTACACGACAGGTGGCGACTCTGCTGGGGAGTTTGCTCCATGCAAGAGAGAGTCGAGCCTATCTTAGTTTGAGTTGTTAGCTTTTTGTTTTTATTTTCTTCTCGCTTGTTTATTAGTATCCTTGTCTTGGTTACTTGTGCTTGTGGCATTATGGGGTTGCTATGCTTATGGTTACTTTGTGAGATGGCTCTACACCCGAGTCCGAGTATAACCCTAGGATTAGGATGGTGGTTGTGTAGTGGAGACTTGCGTGGAGTCTTTCACGTTGAGTTGAAGCGAAAACCCCGCTTGGAGTAGATTCCTTGGAGATATTGTTGTTGTGGTGAGTCTTTGCCATGACAATAATGTTTTCGAGTTTGAATCATTGATCCCAAGGACCACAAACCGTTTTATCCATGGTGGTTGGTAGTGTTAATTCTATGTGAATTAATACGAACGCCCCAATCAGATGAGATCCCTTGAACGTATCACTTTCTTACAGTAATATTTTCAACCTCGATCTATGACTCTGAGAACCTTTTCTAGAATCCATGTGTCGATGGTTGTGTAGTTGATGCCTCCGAGAAGTCTTTCTCGCGTGGAAGATACGAGAACCTCACCTAGATGAGATTCTATTGAGGATATTACTGTCGTGATGAGGCTTTGTCATGGTTGTAATATCTTTGAAAGATATCCATGACTCTAGGCACCTACCAGCTTTAGAATCCTACCTGTGGGGGTTTCTTTGAGCAGTGACTGTGATCCTTGAACCATTCACCCGGCTAATCCTCAGAATTGTTTGAATTTGTGATCCTGTGATCCTGGATCTTACATCTTGCATTGCATATCATTTGCATTGCATCTCATTTGTTGATTGCATCTTGTGTTCTCCTTCTTTCATAAGTTTCTCATGTTTCTCTTTCCTTCATATCCAGTAAATCAAGCTGAGTCCTCGACACCAGTACGCAACTAGAGCCAATATAAGACGAATGATGGAGAAGATTCAACAAGAGCAAGCTACCTTCAGGGAAGAGTTGGATTCTATGAAAGGAAAGATCGACCAGATCCTCGAAGCCATCCTCGCGGCCAGAAGAGAGGAAGAACAACGTGAAGCCGCTGCTGTTGTCAACAACAATGGTCAAGGAAAAGGGTCTACTGCCATCCCTTTGGTTCCAATTCCAAATCCTCATGGAATGCCGTTGAACTTCAATAACGCAGCCGAAGGGAACACTTCTCATCCAACCCCAGCGCCCGGAATTACCATTGGAGCTATCCCGCAGGCCTAGCCTACTGCTGTGCAGATCCCAACTCCCCATACCAAAGATACTCTGATGGATCATTATGACGACGTTCAGAACTATCATGCTGCTATCCCCATTTCCAGTCCTGTTACTGTTCAGGATTCAGAAGCCATGAAGATGTGCCGAGATCTAGCCGAGAAACTCCGAGCCATGGAAGGGCACAGTTCAAATTCCTTCAGTGCTTTGGAATTATGTTTGGTACCTCATGTTGTCATTCCTCCCAAGTTCAAGGTGCCCGAATTTTCAAAGTACAAGGGTCTCAGTTGCCCAAACATTCATCTGAAGATGTACTGTCGCAATATGGTTGCCTACGCCAGAGACGAGAAGCTCATGATCCATTGCTTCCAAGACAGTTTGTCTGGGGCATCACTCGAATGGTATATGCAGCTGGAACGTAACAGTGTGCGCACTTGGGCCGAGCTAGCTGATGCATTTGTCAAGCAGTACAAGTACAACACCGACCTTGCTCCTAACCGTACTTAGCTTCAGAGTATGACTCAGAAGGACAGTGAATCTTTCAAGGAGTACGCGCAACGATGGAGAGAGCTAGCCGCAAGGGTGCATCCACCTCTAGTTGACTGTGAACTGATCGACATCTTTATGGGTACATTGCAAGGCCAGTACTACGAAAAGATGATCGGAAGTGTCTCCGCTGGATTTTCTGACTTGGTGATCGTTGGTGAGAGAATTGAAGAAGGGCTGAAGAGTGGAAAGATACCAGGAGGTTCCAACAACTAGGATAACGCCAAGAAACCTTTCAATGGATACAAGAAGAAGGAAGGTGAAACAAATGCCATCTTTTTGCAGAAAGGGCAAGCTTCTCAACAAGCTCCCGCTCCTATGCCTTATCAAGTTCCCTACTATCAGTATCCGTATATTGCTGCTGCGCAATATGCTCCGATGCCTTATCAGCCAACTATTCAAGCAGTGCAAGCTCAGATGCCACGACAACAGGCTCCTCCGCAACAGGCCTACAACCAGCAAGGATATCAGTATCCTCCTCAGTAACAGCAGATGCAAGCTACTCAGCAACGACAAGGTACTCGCCCACAGCGTCCGCAGAGAACATGGAGACCAGATAGAGTCTTTGATCGTCTACCAATGACATATGCCAAAATCTTTGCTCAGTTGATGGAGAAGAAAGCTGTTGTTCCGAGAGATTTGGCTCCTCCAACCGTCATTCCTGCCGATTACGATGCAAATACTCATTGTGAGTTTCATAAGGGCGCTCCAGGTCACACCATTGAGAACTGCAGGGCTTTCAAGCACATAATTCAAGACATGATCGATAGGGATGCTATCAACTTCAATGGGAAGTCTCCGAATATCATCAACAATCCGATGCCACCAGTCAACTAGTGCCAACATCAGATCGATTCCAGTCAAGTTCATTCCCCGAAGAAGGCCGTCATGCTGCCATTTCATGTTTCACATTTCTTATGTTTTGTATTTGTTTATTTAAGTATTGTATGCTTTGAACAATTGCCATTCGTATTTGGTTTTCATTAATGTATCGTTTATGCATGTTTTGAATTAGTTATGTCGTATTCACTCATTTTTCACTTATCACCGACACATTTATTCACTCCACTCTATTCACTGTTGTTTAGCTTGATTTGAGGGAGGATGATGAAAACGAGATACCCATAATTGCAAACCGTATGCTTTCAGACAGAATCTCGTCAATGATGTACAGACATTGCTTCAATTCCCCAAACATTGGAGTTATAAGGAGTTAATCCCTAGTGAACCACTTCGAGCCTAAAAGTAGCAGTTTCCTTCGGATATTCAAACCTTTATACTCAACCTGGGGCAGGGTAGTGTTCAGTTAATTCAACCCCGCACTCGAATCAACAAACAAAATCCAGAAGACGGTTGTTCTTCAATGACCCATAACATGGCAGTCACAACCTTCCAACAAAATCCAAAAAAACATCAAAAGCCTGCTAAGTCAGACACCTTAGAGGGAACTTAGGCAAAATCAAGGCAATCCCGATGGATCTGACAAGCAAAGTCAATCCATGCAAAAGTTAGGGATCAAAAACAAAAGCAAAAGAGGACCCCGAAACCCTCAACAAAAACAAAAAAGGATTTAGTGGCTACCCATATCAAAGGGGCACTGGCATCCATCAAAATAAGGTGACTGCCACGTCGAGCAAACCTTGAATCATCAAGTTTACACCGTCAAGACAAGTGTAGAATTAACTGAGCGTAGGACTGGAGATCATTAAGAAGAAGGGGTGGGTACAAATTATACTTTGAGCCTAATATCCTTTGTTTCATAACTGTGAACCAGATCACGTTACAACCCTCGAAAGACCTAATTGAGGCGAGGTTTATTCTGAAAGCATACTATTGCGAGGTTGCGTAACCTGACTCCTCACATGACTGTTAATCATCAACATTGGTGTCATTATCCTTGTTATATCTTTCACACCAATCAAAATCAGCACAACGTTTGAGATAATTCGTCTCACTACCACGACACTCTCAATAAATGACACACTTGTTCAAAACTTACATTAAACTTTGCATTAATATTACCATTTGTGGGTGTACAATTTTAATTGCAAAACAGTGATAGGTATCCAAAGACATTTGAACAAGGGGCAATCAAGAAGGAACTTGACTTTCAGTGGCTGTCAGGCTGGGACAAATTACTCAAGAGCTCGAGCAGGGGCAAGCCATTAACAAGTTCCGACTGGGGCAAGACCGGGTCGTCCTGACCATCAAGCAGAGTTGCAACCTTCTCTGAAGGAAATTCACAACAAATCACTAAGTACCCAGACTTGGGGCATCCAGAGTATCTTCGCCTGTGTCAATCATGGCGTCTTCAGCAAACTGCATGTCGAGGAAGTTAATCCCTCCCACCACCCGAAGTCCAATTCGCATTGGCAACTACCAAAGATCCACCATGCTGGCGTCTCCCTGCATTTCTAATTACCTGTCTGCAATCATATGCATCATACGCATCACATTCGACCTCATAAGCATCTGGCATCATATGCATACCCAACCATATCATACTTCCCCAGCTCTTGCATCTCCGTGCGTCAGCATTTGCATTTGCACTTCCACTCATATGGAATATCATTTATCATCCAGCATTCACATATGCAAGTCAAGGTCCAGGATCAATCCCGAAGATTTCCAAGACCGTCGGCAGCCTAATCAGGGCATCTTCCACAAAGGTCGTGGATTTCTCCCACGAGTATCAAGAGCTTCAAAGCAATCATCAGCCCAGTCAGGGGCAACCTTCTGCAATTGTGGGCTTCTCCCACAAAATTTGAAGTTATTCAAAGCAAGATTCAGCCCAGTCAGGGGCATTTTTCAAAGACCATGGGCGTTTCCCATGACGTATTTCAACCTCGTGGTTGATCTAATCTTCAAGTTAATATACATCCCAGCCAGGGGCATACCATTCAAGACCGTGGGCGTTCTCCACGAAGTTGTTCAACCTTTTGTTGGGCAAATCCAAGAAGTTTAATGCAAGATCCAGCCCGAGCAGGGGCATCTTCAGCAGAACCGTGAGCGTTCCTCACGAAGTTGTTCAACCTTTTGTTGACCAAAATAAGACATTTCAAGACAAACTCAGCCCAGTCAGGGGCATCCTCTTCAAAATTCATGGGCGTAACCATGAAATCATTTCAGCAAAATTATGATCTCCAAACAAGACGGTGGGCGTACCCCGTTGACTCATTTCAATTTAATCTTCCTCTTGGGTGTTCCCTACTGAGTTTTATTCAGTAAGCGTGACCATTATCAATTGCCTTACTATCATCCTTTTGGTGATAGTCGAACCTCGTCAGTTCAACCTAGCCTGCATCCTTTTGGTGTTGGTAAACGTCAAATCTGTGTTGTCCTATCATCCTTTTGGTAATAGCGACCTGTTGGTGTGAGTTTCGCTCCGTCATCCTTTTGGTGGGGGTCTGTCATGGTCATTAATGATAGATTGTGCGATGTGTTTTGTTTCGCTCCGTCATCCTTTTGGTGGAGGGTCTATCATGGTCATTAATGATAGATTGTGCGATGTGTTTTGTTTCGCTCCGTCATCCTTTTGGTGGGGGGTCTATCATGGTCATTAATGATAGATTGTGCGATAGTTGTTTGAGTTTCGCTCCGTCACCCTTTTGGTGGAGGGTCTATCATGGTTGTAATACCCCAAATTTTGCCCTAAGATTTGTCGTCGCATTTCATTGCATTTAATCAATTACTAACAAATTTGTGTAGTCGTTTGACTTTTTGCAGGTAAATATCATATGGCATGTATTTTTTTTTTCTAAAAAGTAAAAATGGCACAATTGGCAAGAGGACATGTGTAAGGAGTTGTGAGTGTGAGAGGTTGAGAGTTCGAATCTCACATTAGTCACTTTTTGTTTTTTATTATTTTTACTCTAAATTTTTCTATCTTTCATTAAAAAATAACAAAAATAGTTTTTTATTATTATTTAATTATTATTTTCGTATTTTAATTAAATCATTTTTTAAAATATTATTTTTTTCACCTTTTTCTAAATTATTCATAAAAATATCCAAAAAATCATAAAATAAAAAATATTGGAAAAAATTTTGTTCTTTTTATAATATTTTTGATTTTAGGAATCAATAGGATTATTAGTTTTTATTTTAAGTTTATTTTAATTATTTTAAATTATTTAAATTTTATTTTTTCTTAACTAATTATTTAGTTTGGGCTTTAAAATGGGCTTTAGGGACATTATTGACAATTTGGTGTTAACCCTAATTTGTTCCCTATATATACATGTGTTGCCTTGTTGAAAAGGGGGTCAGAAGGTTTTCTTCAGAAAAGAGGAGAGAGAAAGGGAGAAACAAAGGAGATCCCCAGAGAAGAAAGGCGGTCGTTCCCACAACTCGTCAGAAGGATTGAAGCTCTCCAGTGTTCCCTTATTCAAACTTTTTTCACATTTACCGAAGCAAACCTCCGCTTCGTAGGTTAAATTACTAAATCTTTTGCCTTTTCATGTTTATGTGCATATTTTGCCATGTTAATGTGTTTAGGTCCGTTAAATTACTAAACCTTTTGCTTTTTCATGTTTATGTGCATATTTTGCCATGTTAATCTCCATGTGTGTTTAGGTCCGTAGATTTTAATATCAAAACCCTTTTTTATCAAAACCTTTTTTTAAAATCAAAACCCTTTTATTTATTTATTATTAAAACCTTTTTTTTAGTAAGACCTTTTTTAAAAACTGTTCCCAAAAACCTTTTCCCAAAAAACTGAAAAGCATTTTCCCAAAAAAAACTGAAAAGCCTTTTTTGTTCTAAAAAAAACTGAAAAGACTTTTCCTCCAAAAAAACTTTTTTTTATAATTTAAACTTAATTATTTTTTATAATTTTAACTTAAATATTTTTTATTAAAAAATTAAAACCTTTTTTTTATAATTAAAATATTAAAATATTAAAACTTTTTCGTAAGGAACTCCTGATGTTTGATGTTTGTCGTGTCATTTTATGTACCTTTTATTACTTTTCTTTCTTTGGGCATTTCATGTGCATGCTCGAGGTTGAGATGTGCTTGTGGTGGCCACAGCCCCACACTATTTTCCTCCCTCACTTCATTCTAAGTGTCATTACATATTTTCATATTCTTCATGTTTTCAGAAATGTTTCTTTGTTTCTTTATACCCTCTGCCTTTATTACTTTTCTTATTTTTGTACCTTAATTATTCCTCCATATAATGATTTGTCATATTTTCACATTTTTTTTACAGTTTTATCCTTCCGAAGGATTAGGTCCAACCTTTTGGCCGCCGAGTCAATAGCCTTACCCCTTTAATGGATCAAACCCTGTTTAGCCTAGGTGTCCCGCCGTGGGCAAAATTGCTTTTATCCTAGTGTTAGGCCAAAAGAGTCGCCGTACTCTGTTTTAAGGTTTTCCACCGTGGAATCCCTAATTTAACCCTATTTTAATTTTAATTAATATTTTTTAACATAGAGATTGGAGCCTCTGAACAAACCTTGGCCACAGTCAAGACGTTTCTAACCTCCCTTTTGAGGGGAACTACAGTTACTCTTATTCCATTCCCGTAAGGATATGTAGGCACAAGATGCGATGTCTTGCCGAGTAAACTTAGAATTAACCCCTAGGTCTTTTTTAATTTTCAATCCTTTGTATATACCCTAAAGCAAAATAATTAATGAAATAAATAAAAAAAATAAACAAAAGGTTCCCGTAGAGTACTACGGAAGTTTAGGGTGCTAATACCTTCCCTAAATTTAACCAACCCCCGAACCTTAGATCTCTCCCTTTTAGGTTTTTCCTTTCTTTAACCTTTCCTTCGGATAAATCAAAGACCGGTTGTAAATGAATTAAGATTCAAGTTAATCAATAGCTTGACATCCAAATTTCACCGCAACAGAAAATGGCGACTTCACTAGGGAGTCCTAACTTTTGAGGGTTATCCCCATTTTGTTTATTTTTCATTATATATTTGTTTCATTAATATTTTTGCTCATTTGTATATATATTGTTCAGGGGTACCTTACTTGGAGTTACTGTGTTGTGAGATAATTCCTACACCCGGACTTGAGTGACATTATTATAGGATGTCGATATATTCGACGAGGCTTATAGGGAGTGAGTCCCGACCAAGCTAAATCGAGAATCACCGCTCAGTTGAGACCCTTTCGAAAATGGTTCGGTTGATCGAGTGTAGTCGTGAAAACTTTTACCGTTATCGGTTGGAGTCTGTGATACTGGGAACCGTAGTACCTTTACACCATCTTGGCCTTATATAGGACGTAGTGCGGGAACTATGTGGGAGTAGTCCTACAATGGTTGCTACGCGATGCTACACTTAAAAGAGGTTCTCTTGAGAATATTATTGACCCTCGAGTTAGTCGGGAAGTCGATAATATCCGAAAGATGGACTGATGACTTTGGGCACTGATTTAGAACCCTTTTTCTGCAGGTACAATCAACCTATAGTACATACCTCTTTGGGAAGGGTAGACCTTGGCTCCATTCATTGTTCCTCTAACTTAGGACCTTTTGTTTGCTTATGTGTATTTGTGCTTCGCATCCATAAAGCATCATATCATTTCTAGTTTCAAGGAATTCAGAAGTCCTTTGCAAATTCAAGAAGTCCTACATTTTAAAGTCTAACAGCTTTTCTCGCTTTCCTAAAAGGGAATGTTTGCAATCGACCGTTGAAATTATTGAGACCATTGCATGGCATTAGCATCACATTTTTGCATTGCATTTATCCCCCGGTTTCTCATTCTCGGTTCTATCGTCTTCTAGTGTACCTTTGAGTCGTCAAGCTGATTCCTCGACACAGATATCAGACCAGAAACGGAACAGGAGTCACTTTGATCCTATTCTCATGACTTACACAGAGCTATATCCTGACTTAGTCCAGCAAGGACTGATTACTACAAAGGCTTTACCACCTCCTCTTAATCCTCCAGTTGGATTTAGGGCTGATCTAAAGTGTGCTTTTCATGAGGGTGCCTTAGGCCACGACTTGGAGCATTGTTTTGCATTGAAAGCTAGGGTGCGTGAACTGATTAGAGCCGGAATACTTGATTTTACGGATAGTCGTCCGAGCGTCCAGACAGATCCCTTGCCAACACATCAGAATTGAAGCTTTGTCATTGGGCCTTTTTTTTCTCGTTGTTTGCATTTTCCTTATTTTGTTTAAGTTGTTTGCTTTCAATTATGTTTGTACTTTCATTAATGAAATAAGCATTGCGACTTTTGATTCAATTCATTTCCGTCCATTTATTTGCATCTTTATGCTTTATTTTTCAAATGTTTACTTCTTGTCCAAAATTTTGATATGCTAAGATCGGAGGGAGGATGACGAAAACGTTATACCCATAATTGTTGTCAGTATGCTTTCAATCAAACCTTGTTGACGATGTAAGGCATTGTTTCAATTCCCAAACACTGGAGAAATAAGGAGGTTAATCCCTCGTTACCCCCTTCGAGCCTAGAAGTTGGAGTTTCTTTCGTTACAAAAAAACCCACAATTTTAACCTTGGGATGGGTAGTTCTCAGTTAACTTGGTTGTGTGTTCATACGATACACCTTTCATTAACAAATTTTCCTTCGCACACGTCAAACAAGTGTCGAAGATGTTTTCTAATCAAAAGGTCGATATGGTTCACCGTAATCATTAAAATCAAACAGTCACTTTCCTTCACACACAAAAAAATAATATAAAAAAATCAAACGAAGCCCGCTAAGTCAAAACCTATGAAGGAGACTTAGGCAAAACTGGGGCATCCCGCTGACTGTAAACTCTAAAATGAACAGTTCAGGAAAAATTTAGGGATAATACAAAGAGATTTTTAAATCCTTATCTTGAAAATCCTCAATGTCAAAACAATCAAATGTTATAGGGGAGTAGTGGTTGCCTTTTCATGGGTCCCTTTGACTTCTGAGTCATCATTGCTACGATCAATGAAATCCCTAACTTATGGGAACCTGAATGCATAGTATGAGTTAACTGAGCATAGGACTGAAGATCATCACGTAGATTGGGTGGGTACAAATAAATTTTGAGCCTTTATCTTTTGTTTCATAAACCGTGAACCAGGCCACATTACAACCCTCAAAAGACCTAATTGAAGCAAGGTTATTTTGAAAGTATACTACAGCAAGGTTGCGTAACCTGACTCCTAAAGATCTTTGTGAATCATTTATTTTGGCAGTACACCTTTGTTTTAAACTTTGAGTGTCTTGAACCGTTGTGTTCTGACTAACGACTCATGTATTTTCCATCTTTCAAAAATAATTTTGATTTCAAAAATCGCATGAACTTTGCATTACCATGTTTGTATGAATATTTTTGTTTGCAAACTGGCTTTCCTCTAAGGAATTTTCAAACAATGAGAAACTTGGTCAAGTGATCTTATCAGGGGCAAGTTCCTTTTACATCCTGTCAAAGAATTAGTTCAAGATTTGTTCAAGGCAATATCTTCTCAGATTTGGTTTATCCAGAGAATTGTTCAAGACCCAGACTGGGGCAAGCCCTCCGAGGATACAGCAAAACAGTCGATTCCATGAATTAGACAGTTGAAGCAATTATCAGTTCATTTGACCTGGGGCAGTTTACTTGCATAATCCCTAAGCAGTTATTCATCATTCCTACAGTGACTATCAACTTGATACAGTTTAACAGAATGACAGTGATCTCCGTGTTGAGGAATCAGTCCTCCAGTTTTGTCATCTCACCGAAAGGGTCGAGCCTTGTCGTCGACGTCTGCATTTGCATTTGATCATATGTCATAGCATAATTCCTATACATGTGCATATCTTGGGTGCTTTATTCCCCATTTACATTTCTATCTTGGGTGCTTTATTCCCCATTTACATTTCTATCTTGAGTGCTTTACTCCCCATTTACATTTCTATCTTGGGTGCTTTACTCCCCATTTACATTTCTATCTTGGGTGCTTTATTCCCCATTTACCTCTCTATCTTGGGTGCTTTATTCCCCATTTACATTTCTATCTTGGGTGCTTTATTCCCCATTTACATTTTTATCTTGGGTGCTTTACTCCCCATTTACATTTTTATCTTGGGTGCTTTACTCCCCATTTACATTTCTATCCTGGGTGCTTTACTCCCCATTTACATGTCTATCTTGGGTGCTTTACTCCCCACTTACCTTCTATCCTTGGGTGTTTTATCCCCCATGTACCTTTATCCCGGGTGTTTTATTCCCCGTTTACGAGATATTCTTGGGTTTACCTAACATCATGGTGTTTTACCCCCATTTGCTTTTTTTTTTCCCTGAGGTCGTGTTTTACTCGCGTCTTACCTTGTGGGCAAAATTTATTTACTTGGCATCATGGGTGTTTTATCCCCATTTGCGTTTTTCTCCTGAGCTCGTGTTTTACCCGCGTCTTACCTTGCGGACAATTTCTAATTTACTTGGCACCTATCAACAATTTTGTGTCGTGTCTACCCGACGTTCTTCCAGATATGACATGTCTTCTTCCCTAGTGCAATTCCTCGATGGGCCGTCCCCTGTGACGTTGTTTCGTCTGTATCCGTGCATTTGTCATTTTTCATCATACGCATCATATCAGATTTAGCATTATAGTTTGTTTTGTTTTGTCCATATCATTGCATAGCACTGCGTCTGAAGGCAAAATTTTCGGTTATCTGTATTTAAATCCCTCCACCACGATTTCTCGAGTCTCCGTTGCTCGAATCACCCGGTGAAGTTATTTAAATAGGGGCAACTGTAATACCCAAAATTTTGCCCTAAGATTTGTCGTCGCATTTCATTGCATTTAATCAATTACTAACAAATTTGTGTAGTCGTTTGACTTTTTGCAGGTAAATATCATATGGCATGTATTTTTTTTCTAAAAAGTAAAAATGGCACAATTGGCAAGAGGACATGTGTAAGGAGTTGTGAGTGTGAGAGGTTGAGAGTTCGAATCTCACATTAGTCACTTTTTGTTTTTTATTATTTTTACTCTAAATTTTTCTATCTTTCATTAAAAAATAACAAAAATAGTTTTTTATTATTATTTAATTATTATTTTCGTATTTTAATTAAATCATTTTTTAAAATATTATTTTTTTCACCTTTTTCTAAATTATTCATAAAAATATCCAAAAAATCATAAAATAAAAAATATTGGAAAAAATTTTGTTCTTTTTATAATATTTTTGATTTTAGGAATCAATAGGATTATTAGTTTTTATTTTAAGTTTATTTTAATTATTTTAAATTATTTAAATTTTATTTTTTCTTAACTAATTATTTAGTTTGGGCTTTAAAATGGGCTTTAGGGACATTATTGACAATTTGGTGTTAACCCTAATTTGTTCCCTATATATACATGTGTTGCCTTGTTGAAAAGGGGGTCAGAAGGTTTTCTTCAGAAAAGAGGAGAGAGAAAGGGAGAAACAAAGGAGATCCCCAGAGAAGAAAGGCGGTCGTTCCCACAACTCGTCAGAAGGATTGGAGCTCTCCAGTGTTCCCTTATTCAAACTTTTTTCACATTTACCGAAGCAAACCTCCGCTTCGTAGGTTAAATTACTAAATCTTTTGCCTTTTCATGTTTATGTGCATATTTTGCCATGTTAATGTGTTTAGGTCCGTTAAATTACTAAACCTTTTGCTTTTTCATGTTTATGTGCATATTTTGCCATGTTAATCTCCATGTGTGTTTAGGTCCGTAGATTTTAATATCAAAACCCTTTTTTATCAAAACCTTTTTTTAAAATTAAAACCCTTTTATTTATTTATTATTAAAACCTTTTTTTTAGTAAGACCTTTTTTAAAAACTGTTCCCAAAAACCTTTTCCCAAAAAACTGAAAAGCATTTTCCCAAAAAAAACTGAAAAGCCTTTTTTGTTCTAAAAAAAACTGAAAAGACTTTTCCTCCAAAAAAACTTTTTTTTATAATTTAAACTTAATTATTTTTTATAATTTTAACTTAAATATTTTTTATTAAAAAATTAAAACCTTTTTTTTATAATTAAAATATTAAAATATTAAAACTTTTTCGTAAGGAACTCCTGATGTTTGATGTTTGTCGTGTCATTTTATGTACCTTTTATTACTTTTCTTTCTTTGGGCATTTCATGTGCATGCTCGAGGTTGAGATGTGCTTGTGGTGGCCACAGCCCCACACTATTTTCCTCCCTCACTTCATTCTAAGTGTCATTACATATTTTCATATTCTTCATGTTTTCAGAAATGTTTCTTTGTTTCTTTATACCCTCTGCCTTTATTACTTTTCTTATTTTTGTACCTTAATTATTCCTCCATATAATGATTTGTCATATTTTCACATTTTTTTTACAGTTTTATCCTTCCGAAGGATTAGGTCCAACCTTTTGGCCGCCGAGTCAATAGCCTTACCCCTTTAATGGATCAAACCCTGTTTAGCCTAGGTGTCCCGCCGTGGGCAAAATTGCTTTTATCCTAGTGTTAGGCCAAAAGAGTCGCCGTACTCTGTTTTAAGGTTTTCCACCGTGGAATCCCTAATTTAACCCTATTTTAATTTTAATTAATATTTTTTAACATAGAGATTGGAGCCTCTGAACAAACCTTGGCCACAGTCAAGACGTTTCTAACCTCCCTTTTGAGGGGAACTACAGTTACTCTTATTCCATTCCCGTAAGGATATGTAGGCACAAGATGCGATGTCTTGCCGAGTAAACTTAGAATTAACCCCTAGGTCTTTTTTAATTTTCAATCCTTTGTATATACCCTAAAGCAAAATAATTAATGAAATAAATAAAAAAAATAAACAAAAGGTTCCCGTAGAGTACTACGGAAGTTTAGGGTGCTAATACCTTCCCTAAATTTAACCAACCCCCGAACCTTAGATCTCTCCCTTTTAGGTTTTTCCTTTCTTTAACCTTTCCTTCGGATAAATCAAAGACCGGTTGTAAATGAATTAAGATTCAAGTTAATCAATAGCTTGACATCCAAATTTCACCGCAACAGAAAATGGCGACTTCACTAGGGAGTCCTAACTTTTGAGGGTTATCCCCATTTTGTTTATTTTTCATTATATATTTGTTTCATTAATATTTTTGCTCATTTGTATATATATTGTTCAGGGGTACCTTACTTGGAGTTACTGTGTTGTGAGATAATTCCTACACCCGGACTTGAGTGACATTATTATAGGATGTCGATATATTCGACGAGGCTTATAGGGAGTGAGTCCCGACCAAGCTAAATCGAGAATCACCGCTCAGTTGAGACCCTTTCGAAAATGGTTCGGTTGATCGAGTGTAGTCGTGAAAACTTTTACCGTTATCGATTGGAGTCTGTGATACTGGGAACCGTAGTACCTTTACACCATCTTGGCCTTATATAGGACGTAGTGCGGGAACTATGTGGGAGTAGTCCTACAATGGTTGCTACGCGATGCTACACTTAAAAGAGGTTCTCTTGAGAATATTATTGACCCTCGAGTTAGTCGGGAAGTCGATAATATCCGAAAGATGGACTGATGACTTTGGGCACTGATTTAGAACCCTTTTTCTGCAGGTACAATCAACCTATAGTACATACCTCTTTGGGAAGGGTAGACCTTGGCTCCATTCATTGTTCCTCTAACTTAGGACCTTTTGTTTGCTTATGTGTATTTGTGCTTCGCATCCATAAAGCATCATATCATTTCTAGTTTCAAGGAATTCAGAAGTCCTTTGCAAATTCAAGAAGTCCTACATTTTAAAGTCTAACAGCTTTTCTCGCTTTCCTAAAAGGGAATGTTTGCAATCGACCGTTGAAATTATTGAGACCATTGCATGGCATTAGCATCACATTTTTGCATTGCATTTATCCCCCGGTTTCTCATTCTCGGTTCTATCGTCTTCTAGTGTACCTTTGAGTCGTCAAGCTGATTCCTCGACACAGATATCAGACCAGAAACGGAACAGGAGTCACTTTGATCCTATTCTCATGACTTACACAGAGCTATATCCTGACTTAGTCCAGCAAGGACTGATTACTACAAAGGCTTTACCACCTCCTCTTAATCCTCCAGTTGGATTTAGGGCTGATCTAAAGTGTGCTTTTCATGAGGGTGCCTTAGGCCACGACTTGGAGCATTGTTTTGCATTGAAAGCTAGGGTGCGTGAACTGATTAGAGCCGGAATACTTGATTTTACGGATAGTCGTCCGAGCGTCCAGACAGATCCCTTGCCAACACATCAGAATTGAAGCTTTGTCATTGGGCCTTTTTTTTCTCGTTGTTTGCATTTTCCTTATTTTGTTTAAGTTGTTTGCTTTCAATTATGTTTGTACTTTCATTAATGAAATAAGCATTGCGACTTTTGATTCAATTCATTTCCGTCCATTTATTTGCATCTTTATGCTTTATTTTTCAAATGTTTACTTCTTGTCCAAAATTTTGATATGCTAAGATCGGAGGGAGGATGACGAAAACGTTATACCCATAATTGCTGTCAGTATGCTTTCAATCAAACCTTGTTGACGATGTAAGGCATTGTTTCAATTCCCAAACACTGGAGAAATAAGGAGGTTAATCCCTCGTTACCCCCTTCGAGCCTAGAAGTTGGAGTTTCTTTCGTTACAAAAAAACCCACAATTTTAACCTTGGGATGGGTAGTTCTCAGTTAACTTGGTTGTGTGTTCATACGATACACCTTTCATTAACAAATTTTCCTTCGCACACGTCAAACAAGTGTCGAAGATGTTTTCTAATCAAAAGGTCGATATGGTTCACCGTAATCATTAAAATCAAACAGTCACTTTCCTTCACACAAAAAAAATAATATAAAAAAATCAAAAGAAGCCCGCTAAGTCAAAACCTATGAAGGAGACTTAGGCAAAACTGGGGCATCCCGCTGACTGTAAACTCTAAAATGAACAGTTCAGGAAAAATTTAGGGATAATACAAAGAGATTTTTAAATCCTTATCTTGAAAATCCTCAATGTCAAAACAATCAAATGTTATAGGGGAGTAGTGGTTGCCTTTTCATAGGTCCCTTTGACTTCTGAGTCATCATTGCTACGATCAATGAAATCCCTAACTTATGGGAACCTGAATGCATAGTATGAGTTAACTGAGCATAGGACTGAAGATCATCACGTAGATTGGGTGGGTACAAATAAATTTTGAGCCTTTATCTTTTGTTTCATAAACCGTGAACCAGGCCACATTACAACCCTCAAAAGACCTAATTGAAGCAAGGTTATTTTGAAAGTATACTACAGCAAGGTTGCGTAACCTGACTCCTAAAGATCTTTGTGAATCATTTATTTTGGCAGTACACCTTTGTTTTAAACTTTGAGTGTCTTGAACCGTTGTGTTCTGACTAACGACTCATGTATTTTCCATCTTTCAAAAATAATTTTGATTTCAAAAATCGCATGAACTTTGCATTACCATGTTTGTATGAATATTTTTGTTTGCAAACTGGCTTTCCTCTAAGGAATTTTCAAACAATGAGAAACTTGGTCAAGTGATCTTATCAGGGGCAAGTTCCTTTTACATCCTGTCAAAGAATTAGTTCAAGATTTGTTCAAGGCAATATCTTCTCAGATTTGGTTTATCCAGAGAATTGTTCAAGACCCAGACTGGGGCAAGCCCTCCGAGGATACAGCAAAACAGTCGATTCCATGAATTAGACAGTTGAAGCAATTATCAGTTCATTTGACCTGGGGCAGTTTACTTGCATAATCCCTAAGCAGTTATTCATCATTCCTACAGTGACTATCAACTTGATACAGTTTAACAGAATGACAGTGATCTCCGTGTTGAGGAATCAGTCCTCCAGTTTTGTCATCTCACCGAAAGGGTCGAGCCTTGTCGTCGACGTCTGCATTTGCATTTGATCATATGTCATAGCATAATTCCTATACATGTGCATATCTTGGGTGCTTTATTCCCCATTTACATTTCTATCTTGGGTGCTTTATTCCCCATTTACATTTCTATCTTGAGTGCTTTACTCCCCATTTACATTTCTATCTTGGGTGCTTTACTCCCCATTTACATTTCTATCTTGGGTGCTTTATTCCCCATTTACCTCTCTATCTTGGGTGCTTTATTCCCCATTTACATTTCTATCTTGGGTGCTTTATTCCCCATTTACATTTTTATCTTGGGTGCTTTACTCCCCATTTACATTTTTATCTTGGGTGCTTTACTCCCCATTTACATTTCTATCCTGGGTGCTTTACTCCCCATTTACATGTCTATCTTGGGTGCTTTACTCCCCACTTACCTTCTATCCTTGGGTGTTTTATCCCCCATGTACCTTTATCCCGGGTGTTTTATTCCCCGTTTACCAGATATTCTTGGGTTTACCTAACATCATGGTGTTTTACCCCCATTTGCTTTTTTTTTTCCCTGAGGTCGTGTTTTACTCGCGTCTTACCTTGTGGGCAAAATTTATTTACTTGGCATCATGGGTGTTTTATCCCCATTTGCGTTTTTCTCCTGAGCTCGTGTTTTACCCGCGTCTTACCTTGCGGACAATTTCTAATTTACTTGGCACCTATCAACAATTTTGTGTCGTGTCTACCCGACGTTCTTCCAGATATGACATGTCTTCTTCCCTAGTGCAATTCCTCGATGGGCCGTCCCCTGTGACGTTGTTTCGTCTGTATCCGTGCATTTGTCATTTTTCATCATACGCATCATATCAGATTTAGCATTATAGTTTGTTTTGTTTTGTCCATATCATTGCATAGCACTGCGTCTGAAGGCAAAATTTTCGGTTATCTGTATTTAAATCCCTCCACCACGATTTCTCGAGTCTCCGTTGCTCGAATCACCCGGTGAAGTTATTTAAATAGGGGCAACTGTAATACCCAAAATTTTGCCCTAAGATTTGTCGTCGCATTTCATTGCATTTAATCAATTACTAACAAATTTGTGTAGTCGTTTGACTTTTTGCAGGTAAATATCATATGGCATGTATTTTTTTTTCTAAAAAGTAAAAATGGCACAATTGGCAAGAGGACATGTGTAAGGAGTTGTGAGTGTGAGAGGTTGAGAGTTCGAATCTCACATTAGTCACTTTTTGTTTTTTATTATTTTTACTCTAAATTTTTCTATCTTTCATTAAAAAATAACAAAAATAGTTTTTTATTATTATTTAATTATTATTTTCGTATTTTAATTAAATCATTTTTTAAAATATTATTTTTTTCACCTTTTTCTAAATTATTCATAAAAATATCCAAAAAATCATAAAATAAAAAATATTGGAAAAAATTTTGTTCTTTTTATAATATTTTTGATTTTAGGAATCAATAGGATTATTAGTTTTTATTTTAAGTTTATTTTAATTATTTTAAATTATTTAAATTTTATTTTTTCTTAACTAATTATTTAGTTTGGGCTTTAAAATGGGCTTTAGGGACATTATTGACAATTTGGTGTTAACCCTAATTTGTTCCCTATATATACATGTGTTGCCTTGTTGAAAAGGGGGTCAGAAGGTTTTCTTCAGAAAAGAGGAGAGAGAAAGGGAGAAACAAAGGAGATCCCCAGAGAAGAAAGACGGTCGTTCCCACAACTCGTCAGAAGGATTGGAGCTCTCCAGTGTTCCCTTATTCAAACTTTTTTCACATTTACCGAAGCAAACCTCTGCTTCGTAGGTTAAATTACTAAATCTTTTGCCTTTTCATGTTTATGTGCATATTTTGCCATGTTAATGTGTTTAGGTCCGTTAAATTACTAAACCTTTTGCTTTTTCATGTTTATGTGCATATTTTGCCATGTTAATCTCCATGTGTGTTTAGGTCCGTAGATTTTAATATCAAAACCCTTTTTTATCAAAACCTTTTTTTAAAATCAAAACCCTTTTATTTATTTATTATTAAAACCTTTTTTTTAGTAAGACCTTTTTTAAAAACTGTTCCCAAAAACCTTTTCCCAAAAAACTGAAAAGCATTTTCCCAAAAAAAACTGAAAAGCCTTTTTTGTTCTAAAAAAAACTGAAAAGACTTTTCCTCCAAAAAAACTTTTTTTTATAATTTAAACTTAATTATTTTTTATAATTTTAACTTAAATATTTTTTATTAAAAAATTAAAACCTTTTTTTTATAATTAAAATATTAAAATATTAAAACTTTTTCGTAAGGAACTCCTGATGTTTGATGTTTGTCGTGTCATTTTATGTACCTTTTATTACTTTTCTTTCTTTGGGCATTTCATGTGCATGCTCGAGGTTGAGATGTGCTTGTGGTGGCCACAGCCCCACACTATTTTCCTCCCTCACTTCATTCTAAGTGTCATTACATATTTTCATATTCTTCATGTTTTCAGAAATATTTCTTTGTTTCTTTATACCCTCTGCCTTTATTACTTTTCTTATTTTTGTACCTTAATTATTCCTCCATATAATGATTTGTCATATTTTCACATTTTTTTTACAGTTTTATCCTTCCGAAGGATTAGGTCCAGCCTTTTGGCCGCCGAGTCAATAGCCTTACCCCTTTAATGGATCAAACCCTGTTTAGCCTAGGTGTCCCGCCGTGGGCAAAATTGCTTTTATCCTAGTGTTAGGCCAAAAGAGTCGCCGTACTCTGTTTTAAGGTTTTCCGCCGTGGAATCCCTAATTTAACCCTATTTTAATTTTAATTAACATTTTTTAACATAGAGATTGGAGCCTCTGAACAAACCTTGGCCACAGTCAAGACGTTTCTAACCTCCCTTTTGTGGGGAACTACAGTCATTCCCGTAAGGATATGTAGGCACAAGATGTGATGTCTTGCCGAGTAAGCTTAGAATTAACCCCTAGGTCTTTTTTAATTTTCAATCCTTTGTATATACCCTAAAGTAAAATAATTAATGAAATAAATAAAAAAAATAAACAAAAGGTTCCCGTAGAGTACTACGGAAGTTTAGGGTGCTAATACCTTCCCTAAATTTAACCAACCCCCGAACCTTAGATCTCTCCCTTTTAGGTTTTTCCTTTCTTTAACCTTTCCTTCGGATAAATCAAAGACCGGTTGTAAATGAATTAAGATTCAAGTTAATCAATAGCTTGACATCCAAATTTCACCGCAACAATGGTCATTAATGATAGATTGTGCGACGTGTTTTGTTTCGCTCCGTCATCCTTTTGGTGGGGGGTCTATCATGGTCATTAATGATAGATTGTGCGACGTGTTTTGTTTCGCTCTGTCATCCTTTTGGTGAGGGGTCTATCATGGTCATTAATGATAGATTGTGCGTTGTGTTTTGTGTTTCGCTCCGTCATCCTTTTGGTGAGGGTCTATCATGGTCATTAATGATAGATTGTGCGATAGTTTGTTTGAGTTTTGCTCCGTCACCCTTTTGGTGGAGGGTCTATCATGGTCATTAATGATAGATTGTGCGATGTGTTTTGTTTCGCTCCGTCATCCTTTTGGTGGGGGGTCTATCATGGTCATTAATGATAGATTGTGCGATAGTTGTTTGAGTTTCGCTCCGTCACCCTTCTGGTGGAGGGTCTATCATGGTCATTAATGATAGATTGTGCGACGTTTTTTGTTTCGCTCCGTCACCCTTTTGGTGGAGGGTCTATCATGGTCATTAATGATAGATTGTGCGATCTGTTTTGTTTCGCTCCGTCATCCTTTTGGTGGGGGGTCTATCATGGTCATTAATGATAGATTGTGCGATAGTTGTTTGAGTTTCGCTCCGTCACCCTTTTGGTGGAGGGTTTATCATGGTCATTAATGATAGATTGTGCGACAAGTTTTGTTTCGCTCCGTCATCCTTTTGGTGGGGGGTCTATCATGGTCATTAATGATAGATTGTGCGACGTGTTTTGTTTCGTTCCGTCATCCTTTTGGTGGGGGGTCTATCATGGTCATTAATGATAGATTGTGCGTTGTGTTTTGTGTTTCGCTCTGTCATCCTTTTGGTGAGGGTCTATCATGGTCATTAATGATAGATTATGCGATAGTTTGTTTGAGTTTCGCTCCGTCACCCTTTTGGTGGAGGGTCTATCATGGTCATTAATGATAGATTGTGCGATGTGTTTTGTTTCGCTCCGTCATCCTTTTGGTGGGGGGTCTATCATGGTCATTAATGATAGATTGTGCGATAGTTGTTTGAGTTTCGCTCCGTCACCCTTCTGGTGGAGGGTCTATCATGGTCATTAATGATAGATTGTGCGACGTTTTTTGTTTCGCTCCGTCACCCTTTTGGTGGAGGGTCTATCATGGTCATTAATGATAGATTGTGCGATCTGTTTTGTTTCGCTCCGTCATCCTTTTGGTGGGGGGTCTATCATGGTCATTAATGATAGATTGTGCGATAGTTGTTTGAGTTTCGCTCCGTCACCCTTTTGGTGGAGGGTTTATCATGGTCATTAATGATAGATTGTGCGACAAGTTTTGTTTCGCTCCGTCATCCTTTTGGTGGGGGGTCTATCATGGTCATTAATGATAGATTGTGCGACGTGTTTTGTTTCGTTCCGTCATCCTTTTGGTGGGGGGTCTATCATGGTCATTAATGATAGATTGTGCGACGTGTTTTGTTTCGCTCCGTCATCCTTTTGGTGAGGGGTCTATCATGGTCATTAATGATAGATTGTGCGTTGTGTTTTGTGTTTCGCTCTGTCATCCTTTTGGTGAGGGTCTATCATGGTCATTAATGATAGATTATGCGATAGTTTGTTTGAGTTTCGCTCCGTCACCCTTTTGGTGGAGGGTCTATCATGGTCATTAATGATAGATTATGCGACGTGTTTTGTTTCGCTCCGTCATCCTTTTGGTGGGGGGTCTATCATGGTCATTAATGATAGATTGTGCAACGTGTTTTGTTTCGCTCCGTCATCCTTTTGGTGAGGGGTCTATCATGGTCATTAATGATAGATTGTGCGTTGTGTTTTGTGTTTCGCTCCGTCATCCTTTTGGTGAGGGTCTATCATGGTCATTAATGATAGATTGTGCGATAGTTTCTTTGAGTTTCGCTTCGTCGCCCTTTTGGTGGAGGGTCTATCATGGTCATTAATGATAGATTGTGCGATGTGTTTTGTTTCGCTCTGTCATCCCTTTGGTGGGGGGGTCTATCATGGTCATTAATGATAGATTGTGCGATAGTTGTTTGAGTTTCGCTCCGTCACCCTTTTGGTGGAGGGTCTATCATGGTCATTAATGATAGATTGTGCGAGGTGTTTTGTTTCGCTCCGTCATCCTTTTGGTGGGGGGTCTATCATGGTCATTAATGATAGATTGTGCGACGTGTTTTGTTTCGCTCCGTCATCCTTTTGGTGAGGGGTCTATCATGGTCATTAATGATAGATTGTGCGTTGTGTTTTGTGTTTTGCTCCGTCATCCTTTTGGTGAGGGTCTATCATGGTCATTAATGATAGATTGTGCGATAGTTTGTTTGAGTTTCGCTCCGTCACCCTTTTGGTGGAGGGTCTATCATGGTCATTAATGATAGATTGTGCGATGTGTTTTGTTTCGCTCCGTCATCCTTTTGGTGGGGGCTCTATCATGGTCATTAATGATAGATTGTGCGATAGTTGTTTGAGTTTCGCTCCGTCACCCTTTTGGTGGAGGTCTATCATGGTCATTAATGATAGATTGTGCGTTGTGTTTTGTGTTTCGCTCCGTCATCCTTTTGGTGAGGGTCTATCATGGTCATTAATGATAGATTGTGCGATAGTTTGTTTGAGTTTCGCTCCGTCGCCCTTTTGGTGGAGGGTCTATCATGGTCATTAATGATAGATTGTGCGATGTGTTTTGTTTCGCTCCGTCATCCTTTTGGTGGGGGGTCTATCATGGTCATTAATGATAGATTGTGCGATAGTTGTTTGAGTTTCGCTCCGTCACCCTTTTGGTGGAGGGTCTATCATGGTCATTAATGATAGATTGTGCGACGTGTTTTGTTTCGCTCCGTCATTCTTTTGGTGGGGGGTCTATCATGGTCATTAATGATAGATTGTGCGACGTGTTTTGTTTCGCTCCGTCATCCTTTTGGTGGGGGGTCTGTCATAGTCTTTAATGATAGATTGTGCGATATTGTTTGATGTGTGTTTTGTCCCATCTTCCTTTTGGTGATGGTGACATGTTGCCATTTATCCACAGTTTGCTCAGTGGTATACCTCATCCAGCATTTCAATTCTTGAGCATCTCTTTTCTTTTCGAACAAATTCAGGGTCTTCTTTTTTATCTAATTGACTTCTACCTCGTAGGAAAGAACGTTGTAGCAGTTCATTTTACTCGGTCTAAGCCAATTAGGTAGGGGCATCTGTCATACCCCAAATTTGTCCTACCTTGTTTAACTCTCATCTGTATATCCATACATTATTCATTATTAAGAAAACCCAAAATTGTGTTGTTTCGATCATGAGGTTGGATTGAACTGAATCAAATTTCATTTGAGGTGCGATGGGTCAAGAATGAATGCGATATGTGTTGGGGATTTTTCGTTTTGACCTAAGCCTTGTTAGACATGTTTTTATTCAAGATCAATTCAGGATTTGACTTCTTGGATTCATGGATTCAAGGTTCAAATTCAAGATCAACGCAAGGTTTGCTTTGGTTCAATGGTCTAATTTCGTTCAAGATTCAAGAATGGCTTGCAGTGGGTTTATCATTAAGAATTGATTCAAGGTTTCATTTACTTTATATAAAAGTTCAATAAGTGTGCATTCTAGATGAAGGAATTGACTTTTTATCACATACGGAAGTCAGAGTCATTTTTTCTCCAAGATTTCAAGAATTGGTTAAAGGACATATGGAGGATGTATTAATGATATTAAGGTCCATTTCAATTTTTGTCAAGCCCATATAATTCTACAAAAAAAGTTCATAAATTAAACCCAAGAGGTCCATTTTCAGGCCCATATCATTAACAAATGGAAGAGCCCATTACCATTTTTGTCATATTAACCCATTTACATATTTATGGTAAGCCCAAAGTTTATCTCACCAACCTAAAAAAAACGGAAGGCAAGAGGACTTGCAAACTGTGAACGGACGTGCTGAATTTGATCTAATATATCCCACATAAAATTCTGTAAACATACAATTGATTTCATCAACCACATTGCAATAAACAATTCATTAATGCCTCATAATGTTTTTTACTAAGGTCTTTTCATTCACCTACGAAAGAGATTTCGGTTCCTTAATGGCATTCGGCATAAATTAAAAGCTTATGCACAAAGGACAGAAAGAACCATAATCTGTTTTCATCCCTCAACAAAAGCATCGTACGGTCTTTCACGCCAAGCCACAAAATCGAATGCTATGGATTGTTTCTTTTCCTCCAGCTTGCATATAGCGGTACGATGCCCATAAACCACAACGTTGCGCACCAAAACCTCTCCTTTGCTATTCAGACCATACGCGAAATTCTGAAAAGAAAAAAAACTTGCGGTAGCCCACGATCTTTTTCACACACCAGCAAGGACAGTAGCAAACCTGCTGTATTTTTGGTACGAACTTGCAAATCAAGAGGTAAAAAGACAGCAGTAGGAGCCAACATTACAAAACCTGCAACAAAAAAAGAGAGGCATAAATAACAATTGCCAAACCAGCCACAACAATCATTACCCCACACAGAACTAGTAGCAAGTGAAATAAATAGCCAGCATTACAAAAATATGCTACAAATCGTACCTGCACAAATCACACCAGACAATTCTGCTCCCTGCTACACCTAAAACCATTTCTCCACACCAGACCAAAATATGCTACAAATATGCTACATCCAACCAACACCTGCAGAAACCATACCACTGCTATAGCAAGACAAGAACACCAAGCCTGCTATACCAATTCACCACAGCAGACAAAACCTGCAATCCACAGAACAACCTCCCATCACCTGCTACTACACTCCAAATTGTACTGGTTACCACTCCATACCACACCAAACAAATCACTGATACAAACATCAAAATCCCACCACCCTTTCAATGCCTCTAAAAACCTGCAAAACACAAACGTAGCAGAAAACAGCTCACCACAGTAATTCAAAAAAAACACAGCCAAAGCATAAAACCATAAGTACACACCATTTCATGATTCTTGATAGCCACGATTTGTGAATCCCCAACATCCCAACGTGCTTCTAAACGACAAAACACAACAACCTTTCTTTTGAGCCCAGGATTTGTACTACCAAATTTGGTTCCCAACTGACCATTCAGAAATTGTGTCCTTTTCTACCCTCAATCCTCCTTATATTCTCTACATATGAAAACATGTGAGGAGGCTCCAACAAAAAGACTAGCCACACTATTCCATTAACCCCTTCAACTTCCTCTTCTCACAACCAGCTTCCATTTCTCTCTTTTTTCTAAATCTCAACCTCAAAACTTCACAGCAAGAACAACAACATTCTTCAAACGAAACCTGAAACATAACTTTTCCTCCAATCTCCATCTTCATCAACCCAGTTCTGTTTTCAAACCCCTTTCGCCGAAAATGCCGGCAACCTTTTAATCCAACCGACCGCTTCCACTTTCTTCTCGCAACGACCCCAAATTCCCATCCGAAAAAACCCTCACAAATCCACAATCCCCAATCCTCTCAAACTCAAACCATCTTCAAAATCAACCTACCCAAAAACCACCAATCTTCAATTTAAATAAACTGAAATTCCTTCAGCCACCACTTTCGCCTTCAGGAACCCAACCATACTCCTTTCTTCACCTTCGATCTTCATCACCTCCATAAACTCAAAACCCAGATTAAATCATAACCAAAAAATAAGGAATTTGAGTAAAGATGAAGAGAGGTTTACGGAAATGCTACACGGATCGAGATGAGAACAGGACTTCTTTGGAAAGAATGAAGCGAGTTTGATAATTTTCGCCGCAGCTATCATAGTTGTTCTCTTTTACGGCGTTTTGAGCTTTTTGATTTTGAAGGTTGATTTTGACTTTGCTGCTTACATCTTGGCCGTGCCATCCCTCTTTTTTTGACCTAGTTTCTGAAACCTGTGTTTGGCTTGGTTATAGTTCTGGGCTTAAGGCCCATGTTTTGGGCGTGCTGTACACACCCCTTGCGTTCATATCGTAGAGAGGTGATAGATTTTGGACCCACGTGATCCTCTCATCATTTCGATCCCCCCGTATTTCTTACCCCTCCCTGTTTTGTGTCTCTTTTTTTATTTTTTATTTTTTATTTTTTATTTTTTTTTATTTTATTATATATAGTATTTGTGTTATTTTTTTAAAAAAAAATATTATACAGAACAAATTAATATTTTTATAGATATATTTCTTTTAGAGTTTATATCAGTTTTAGATTAGTTTGTAAATGTTATTTTAATTTATTTGATCGTATATGTATTATATTTTTCTTATTAAGTTTTATTAATACTTCTTTTTAGAATTGTTTTATATATCTATTATAAATTTCTCTTTAGAAGTTGGATTTTATTTCTCTTTTGTTATTGGGCGTTTTGACCCACTTTTGTTTTTGGTCGATGACGAAACTTCCACCATTTAACCGTCACATTAGTGGCGTGAAACAAAGGATCCGAGACCACCTTTGTTCTTTCGATTTTATTTCGGTAAACTAACATTAAATTTAATTTCTGTCAAACTTTATTCATATTATTTCGTATTATCATATTTATTCATATTAATTATTATCATATCTCATTATTCATTTTCTCACTCACCCATATTCGAAAATACCTAATAAAATATCGAAACCGCTAAAAGTCGATTTGGTGGACTGTTGGATCTTTGGTCATTTGCAGGTATCCTAATTTTAAGTCGTGCCCGACTTTGCTCAAGGCGTAGTTTAGGACACTAATGCACACACACGGCTTTCTCTTGGGCTACCTGACAATGAGACCCCTTTATTTCGTGCAATCCCGTGTAACTTACATGTACCCCTCTTCCATTCCGACGCATGTTTCGCATTTCTTTGATTATTAGTTTATCTCCTAGGAGCACCCATAGGGACTAGAGCGGATTCAAACTATTTTCAAACTGATTCTCGATTCATCATCGAGCCACTTTCAAACAACCCGTAAGTCGAGTGCTCACACGCATTCGCCATCAACCTATTGTCGCTACTGCGAAAATCGGCGCCGGCTGAACAGAAGAGTCGCCACCGTGCGTTATTTATCCCAACGGAGGGAAAGGAAACGCTCAGAGTAAACCTACCGCAAAGACGGGAAAGGAAAGGTCATCGCAACCAAATCCTGGATTCGGGAGTCGGTTACGCAAGGGGAAGGTATTAGCACCCCTCACGTTCGTCGTACTCGACGGGATCCACGCTTGTTTTCTAGTACGGATTGTTATTCTATCTATTCTACAGGTCTGGGGTTAAAAGAAAATAAAATGACTCGGCAAAGTATCGCACTTTATGCCTACGTATTCCCGTCTAGAACGAGAAATCAGAGTCAACGTAGTTCGCCTACCTACGGGAAAGGAGGGGAAGGTTGCTCGCTAGGATATCGCATCCTATGCCTACGTACTTTCATACAGCATGAAAGATCAGAGCAAACGTAGTTCGGGCCACGCACGACACAAGTCTGTCTTGATTGTTTTTTATCCTTCTGAAAAAAGGTTTTCTCCTGATTATGGGTCCAAGCGGACAAAAATGATGTTTTTTTGATTGGTTTACAGTCTTTTACGCAAGAACTGTCTTTTATGGTGTTTGAAATGTTTATTGTGTTGTTTCTGATTATTTTGAGAAAGAATAGACAGAACTCTAGGACCTATGGTTGAAAAGGGAATCCAAATCTACCCTAATGTTGGCATGCATGGATGAGAGTCTAATGTCTGTCATATTTCTCTCTTGCGCAGAGAGAAACAGAGATCCTAAGGGATAAACGGAAAAGCAATAGCATATATACAGTAAAGCAGTAAAATGCATGAATGCAGCAGTACAAGCGAGGCAAGGGAGTCCCACTCGACCTCGAACCTATAAAACAATGGGCAAAGTGAAACAACTTCACTTCAACCTCAAGGGGAAGAATTAACAAACAATACAGTAAAGAAAAACCAAGCAACAGCTCTAAACAGCAACACCAACTCCCAAAATAGCAACTCTGACATGATCAATCTTCATCTTTGATCAGTCTTCAAGGCAATGAACTTCACCCTCAATCTTCAAGGGCTACTTCAAAGCAAGCTCTCCTAGATGAGTAATAGTTCACAAGATGATTTGGGATGTTAAACAGTCAGTTAACCACCAAAGGTGGCATACAGACTATTAACAAAATACAGACTGTTTCTCTCAAAAGTTCTATCTCATAGATACTGTCACTAAGCCTTCCAAAGGAAGGAGGTGAGTATCAAAGAGAGACTTTGAATCATAGAGAAGAATGGAGGCAACAGAAACCATCCATGTTTATGAATCATATTTCTACTCTAAAGCTCTACCTAGCTCCTAGGTCCTATGATCTTCAATCAATCTTCAAGCAAGCCTAGCATCTTCATCAAGCTTTGATCTTCAGCTTCAACTTTGTCTTCAATAGGCTCCATCATCATGCTCTTCAAACCAAGCCCACACCCCAAGCAAATGCCCAAAAAGCAAAATAAACCCCAAAAATGGGCAAACCAAACAATCACACAATTGCAAAATATACTACAAATAGTAAAATAATATTTACAAGCCTAATATTAACTCTAAGGGAAGTACTATATCTACCCTATATACCCCATAGGTCCCATACTCTAATTCAATCTAAAAACCCAAAAATAAAATGTTCAAGTGCACCTATGTTGTGTTTAAACCCTAAAATATTCTAAGTTTTTTATTACACCATATCTATTTCAACATTTTTTGTTACCATTTTTATTCTAAAGTTTTATCACATTATCTTAAGGGAAACCCTAAAGTATATTAATACCTATATTATCCAGATCGAAGATCAAACCCTATATCAACTTCTAAGGGGTCTAAACAATTCCTAACATGCAAGGGGTCAAGGTTAACCATCAATTGGGAAGGTCCTAATCAACAACCCTAAAACAGAACCAAATTACATCTAGAAAATCTACAAAAATTTCTAAGGGAACATGCGAGTGTTGGCTACAATCTACCAAAAGATCTAAGCAAGAATCATCACCAATTGAGAGAACAAAATTCTACAAAACAGCGGTATCAAATATGCAAAGCAATCATCAATTAAATCATGCAAAATACTCATCAGAATGTAAAATGCAAAAGAAATTGGAAAAAAATACACAAAAATCTAAGAAAAATTCTACAATCTCCTGAAGATGTTAGAAACCTATGGTAAAAAAATTAAAACCAAATTCTAAAGTTAAGGTCACTTTCTAAAGGAAAACCTATAAAGTGTCCAGGGAACATTCAGATGGGGATGGCTCTAAAAAGAGGATTCAAAACTAAACTTAGATTCGTCTAGAAATTCCAATAAATTTTTTGGGGAAACCTATGCATATCATATAAAACATATCCAAAAATCAGCTCAAAATCATGAAGCATCAAAGAGAACAAAGTTAAACAAAACAGATGAACAGTTATGTACACCAATGGATATTAGCACGAAAGAAAAATCATAACTAAATCAAAACAAATCTAAAAAATGCAAACTCAGCGCCTAAGATTTCTTAAGACAATCAAGATCTGTAGAAAAAAATTTCATTATTTCTTGAGCATTTTTACTATTTTTGACGCAATAAAAGCAAACAGGCCTCAAAACAGAAAAATAAAAAGAAAAAGGGAATGAAGAAAATCTCCAAATTAACAATCCTAAAATCATCCATAGGTGTTCACGATCCTAACCGCATAAGAATTTCTAATTATCTCATCCTAAATCCATGGTAAATTGAAGGTTTACATACCTTGATCGAAGCTTCGAAACGGAGTATCTTCGGCTCTTTTCGTGCTTCCGAAAGCTTCAAATTCGTTCAACAACATGCGAGGAAAGTGCTACAATCTTCGAATCGAACCGAAATCGCCTTGAATGAAGAATCACCACTTGATTTGCTCTCTTGAAAATTGATATGGTCTCTTCCAATCCAACTCCAATCAATCACCAACCTTGCTTCAAATGAGTTTCAAAACATTTATAGAGATGATTGGAATATTCTAGAAATGAAGCCCAAGCCCAAAATAATAAAATTCATTTCCCTTGGAACTTTCTAGATTATTCATGTATCTTCCCTTGGAATTTTTTAGATTGTTCATGTATCTTCCCTTGGAAGTTTCTAACCAAAATAGTCTTCCAAATGCCTTGTTAAGTGGTTTGGATTAGTGACTTACATTTCAAGTAACCACTTTTACAAAGCAAGTCATGAAATTATTGCTCAATTCAAAAATGTGCCAATGCCATTGTCTTTAAAATGCATTTTACAATCAAATTGGTATGTCATATGGCTTGTTTGTGACCTCTAACCCAAAATTTGATTTTTTTTTCACCACTTTATTTGACTTATTCCCCTTTTTTAGGCCATTTTAAGTGACTTTTTGAAATAAGCCGATCAATCTACCATGATGACTTATTTGACCTAAAAACATCATTTTAAGCACATTCCGTGCTGAACGCTTTTTCATCTGAAGAGTGGAACATGGAGATTTTGACCTATGCTCAAAAAGGACCTATAATCTCACTTTCCCAAAATACCCCTGGCTTGTACAACACATAACTTGAGCTCCACAAATCCAAGTGAGGACTTCTATAACTTTTTGGAAAGCTAAGAAGATAAGGAACATCTCTCATGTTTGCCAAGATTCCATTTGAAAATTCCTTCCAGCTCAAAAGTTGCTTGGAAGTCAAGTGACTTTCACAGTTAAATTTCAGATGCCTCTGAGGACCCCTAACTTGTCTGGGCTATAACTTGAGTTCTATAAATCCCCTTGAGGACTTCTAGTACTCAAATTAAAGTTATGAACCTCCTCTACAACATTCATGTGGAGATCTAAGTAACTTGAAGCTCACATCTTGACTTAGAAGGCTTGGAAGTTGAGTGAAAAACAGGGGATTTTACCCTAGGAACCCTGTCTTGTCACCCTCAATCCTTCTTGATTCTTTTGATTTTCTCTTGGCACAACACCACATATGCTTCAACATATCATATGATGAATCCCACATACTTCAAATAGGCCTTGATGCCCCTCAATCAAGCATTAGACCTAGGGTTGACCCAGATGAAACCCTAGTTGACTGTCTTCAACTGTAGCTCTTGCAACCACACCAATAACTTGTCTTACTTTCAAAATGACCCTCTAGGTCTTCCATGATGTCTACGCACATTCCATGCCTCAGTCCATAGCTCACAACCTATATGATGATCTTCAAATACTCCCCAGACAGGCTATAAATCCACTGCTTGATCTATTAATTTCTCAAAGCTTCAATTTCTTTCTTGGTGACTTGAATAGACTTGGATCTTGATAAGAACCTCTTGAATACACTCCTTGAGATGAAAAGTAGCGCTTGATCCCTTTTTATACTATGCTATGCAAATGAATGAACTATGTATATGATCTACTATGCAAATGATAAAGCTATGAAAACACAAATCAGGTAAAACCAGTTGGCCAAATTTTAGGGTGCAACAGCTGCCCCTATTCAAATGGCTTGGACCCGACTGGGTGAAACGCCCAGAGCCTTCAGAAAATCGAGGTACGAGATGGTTGAATACAAAATAAACCCGAAAATTTGCCAACCGCAGAAATAAACTGCGCCCTCGCTTGGGGAACACCATCCAGCGAACTGAATTCAATTATTATGGTAATAAACTGATTGATCCTCTGATAAAGAGATTTGACTTCAACACCAGTCACTTGTGTGACACCACAAATACCAAACCCGAAGGTTGGATCAACATGCACTTGATCACCTCCCATCGTCTACTGATAGACGGAGACACCATCCCGCAGGCAAACAATAATATCCATACTCTCCTCGTCTAATGATAGACGGAGACACCATCCCAAAGGAAAAATATAACCCATGTTCACATCGTCCACCGTAGGAAAAAAACCATACCCATATTTACATCGTCCACCGTAGGACAAACCTTACTCATTTTTTCACCGTCCACCATAGGACAACTATACCCATATCTACATCGTCCACCGTAGGACAACCATACCCATTACTCACATTGTCTAAAGATAGACAGAAAGGCACCATCCCTGAAGGAAAATCCATATTCATTATTCTCCTCGTCTAATGATAGACGGAGACAACCTTCCCGAAGGAACCCCAATATCTAATATTCATATTGTCTAATGATAGACAGCAAGACTCCTTCCCGAAGGAGAAAAATATATTTTTACATCGTCCACCGTAGGAAAACCAAGATCCATACTCACATTGTCTAAGGATAGACAGAAAGACTCCTTCCCGAAGGAGAAAAATATAACCCATATCCATTTTCCACCGTAGGAAAACCAAGATCCATACTCACATTGTCTAAAGATAGACAGCAAGACTCCTTCCCGAAGGAGAAAAATATATTTTTACATCGTCCACCGTAGGAAAACCAAGATCCATACTCACATTGTCTAAGGATAGACAGAAAGACTCCTTCCCGAAGGAGAAAAATATATTTTTACATCGTCCACCGTAGGAAAACCAAGATCCATACTCACATTGTCTAAGGATAGACAGAAAGACTCCTTCCCGAAGGAGAAAAATATATTTTTACATCGTCCACCGTAGGAAAACCAAGATCCATACTCACATTGTCTAAAGATAGACAGCAAGACTCCTTCCCGAAGGAGAAAAATATATTTTTACATCGTCCACCGTAGGAAAACCAAGATCCATACTCACATTGTTTAAGGATAGACAGAAAGACTCCTTCCCGAAGGAGAAAAAGATATTTTTACATCGTCCACCGTAGGAAAACCAAGATCCATACTCACATTGTCTAAGGATAGACAGAAAGACTCCTTCCCGAAGGAGAAAAATATATTTTTACATCGTCCACCGTAGGAAAACTAAGATCCATACTCACATTGTCTAAGGATAGACAGAAAGACTCCTTCCCGAAGGAGAAAAATATAACCCATATCCATTGTCCACCGTAGGAAAACCAAGATCCATACTCACATTGTCTAAGGATAGACAGAAAGACTCCTTCCCGAAGGAGAAAAATATTCACATTTACATTGCCCACCATAGGACAACCAATATCCATTTTTACATTGTCTAAAGATAGACAGTAAGACTCCACCATATCCATATTCATCACCACCCATCAAATTTCAGAATCCTTTCGTCTACAGGAATTGATGGAAAGAACAATATCTCCAAAGGGGCCACATCATCAATAAGGATTGACAGAAAAACCACCTCACAAGAGCCATGCCGTTGATAAGGATCAACAACTAGGAAAACCAAACATTCTTCGAAGAGCCTCGACGTCAATAAGAATCAACGGTCAGAAAAACCTTCTTGAAATGCCATCTCGTCCAATAAACCGAAAGAACGCCAATATCTGAAAGATTGCCTTGAAACCCCTCAACGTCTAAGGACAGACGGAGAAAACCATATCCAACTCCTGATGTCTCATGATAGACGGAGAAGGCCCGCTAGGGGAAACCCATCGTCAATGTGAATTGACGGGAAGAGAAGTCTGCCAATACCAGATGATCGTTGAATAAAGCATAACCATTGCATGATCTGAGAATCGAATACCAAAGAGCTATCTGAATAAAGCTGCTGGATAAATGCCCCTGAACTGATTACAGAGTACTTCCTGTTGACACTGGAGGCTGATAGAAAAACTGGCTTATGCTCCGTATGCATATGCGCATGTTTGAATTTTTCTATGGCGTAATGCTCCATATAGGATGGAAATGCTACGCGTTTGAGGATGAAATGCAAGTATGATGCAAATATGATGATATATGTAAATGCAAATGCAGGCTCGGGTCGCCGGATACAGAAAACCGCTTCAGCAAAATGCTGAAGACAACGCCAACTCCGATGGGGGTAACCAGGCATCACAGAATTGTTCCAGCAAAATAAATGCTGGAAAAGTGAAGCCGACTTCACTGAGGAATAACTAAATGCGCCAATCATGATTGGACTTCTGTCAGGGACAGCTTACCCGTGCCAATGAAATTGGACTTTTGCTGGGGAAAACAGACGGAGTCTTCCGCGTACCAATGAAGATTGGATTTTGAAACTGATGCACCACCCTGGATGGGCCTTACAGTGATTGCCAATATGGATTGGGCTTCTTGAAAATTTCCAATAAGAATTGGACTTTAGGCCATCTGGGATGGGTCATATATGATTGACGCTGAACAATATCCTGTCTGAATTCACAGCTTCTGATTGAAGGGTCGATAGACGGTAACTCGACTTCCCGACATTCGACTCACACTTGGGGATTAGCTGAATCTGCTCGAATGGCTCTGAGTAGCTCTGATGACACGGAGAAAAACAATTCCTTCGCTTCTGATATGCCCCAGTCTGTGGGACCTCTGTGGGGATAGTCCTCAAAAGGAAATTTGAAAATCTGTACCCTGACGGTCTGATATGAAATGCCCCAGCATTCTGAATGCTTCAAATCAAATGCCTCTTGAAGAAATAAATTTTGTGCTCTTAGGAGAGCCTGCCCCTGTCTGCAAGGACTGTGCCCCTGATTGGCTGATTCAATATAGTGACTTTAACTACGAGAGATTTACCGAATCTCGACCTGATTGCCCCAGAATAACTGCTTTGGATGGCTGACCTCACTGGGGATCACTTAATAATAGCTTGCCCCTGCTCTCGGAACATTCGGGTATCCTGCGTTCTATCCTGATCAGACTTTCCACTGTAGGAAACTTTCCCGCTGTCAAGTGCTTACTCGTAAGTAAAACCAGTTGTTCTGCATAAAAGCTATATTAATGCAATGCATATGGCAATTTTGACATCCAATCTGTTCACTGGAAAAAGGAAAAACAGTTATGGCATATAATGCACAAATCATTTACTAGAATATCAACATCAGTACCAACATGGCAAGAAGAACCGTTTTTAGGAGTCAGTTTCGACGCAATCTTTACCGAAGTATGCTCTCGAAACAAACCTGCTTCAATTAGGACTTTTGCAGGTTGTAACGTGGTCAGGTTCACGGTTTTGAAATAAAGGATAAAGGCTCAAAGTTTATTTTAACCCACCCATTCTCCATGATGTTCTCCAATCCTATGTTCAGCTAATCTGACACAAGCACTCCCCTTTTACAGGTTGATTAATAGGAATGATGGTCCAGGATACCACACATTTTTAGGAGTGACAGTCATTTTCTTTTTCGTCTTCGGGTGTCTAGAGTCACACGACTTTGTCCTTTCCGAGGATTTTTCTTTGGTAACCCTTTTCGTTTTTTCTTTTCGCTCCCTAACTTTTGCCTGGACTGACTCTTTGGAGCTTCTTTTGATTTTTAAGTCCAGCGGGATGCCCTAATTTTTGCCTAAGTCGTTTGTTTTCAAGTTTTGACTTAGCGGGCTTTTGATTCTTTTCGCTTTTCGTTTTTTCGAACAAGTCATGTGACACTGGTTGTCTGACTCTTTGGGGAATAATGTGACTGTCTCACTCTTGACATTTAACCATTGTGTTTTTTTTCTTTTTAGGTACGACCTATACAGGTGCGATTGTTCCTCGAACGAACACTCCTTTTGCACTCGGGACGCTTGGTCAAATTAGCTAACACCTACCTTGCCCCAGGTTAAGATTGAGGGTATTATTGTTTTCAAAAAGAACTCCTACTACAAGGCTCAAAGGGGTTATCAAGGGATTATCTTCCTTATGTCTCCGGTGTTTAGGGATTTGAAACAATTCCTGTACATCATCAGCAGGTTTTATTTCAAAGGCATACAATATCGGAAGCTTGCATGTCGTTCATTTTCGTCATCCTCCCCGGATTCCGCTTAACCAAGCGTTGGATATTTGTAAAAAATCAATTAGTGAACACGAATGGATTTAATCAAAACATGCATATTCGTTTCATTATCATCAATTGAATGAAAACAACAAGTTTTACAAACAAGATTGCAACTTAACAAGAAAGAAACTACAAACATAAAGAAATGACAAGATGAAACGCAGGAAAACGCCAGCTTCCGAGAACCGGGCTTTCACATCTGACTTGCTGCTGAACCAACCATCTTCAAAGTTGCCTATTGAAACCGTACTGCTCAAAATGGATGTCGGGTGAATGGCCTTTCTGCCTTTATTGGGCTCTGTCTAGCACGCAGGTTTGCCCGATAACAATAAGGCAGCTGATTCTAGAAAAGAGTTGACGTCTGTTGCAAAGACTGGACAGATTGTTGACTTTGATCATTCGAACCACTTGGAGGTCGAGTCCGAACTATCAGGGACTCCTTTTGTTCAAGCGCTTTCATCCTCAGACTTGGTCTAGGCAGCAACTGAGGACAGGGGGATTCTGACACCAATGATTGCAGGATATACTTCTGATCTACAACAGCTTCGGGAACGTCCATTGTCTTAGCACCAACTGGGGTACGACCATTAGGTACAATTACGCCGCCCGGCGTGAGTTCAATGACCTTTGCGTCAATCAAGTCCTGAACGTTGTGCTTGAAAGCGTGACAACTCTCGATATCATGTCCGGATGCCCCGGAATGAAACTCGCACTGCTTGCTAGTATCATACCCATAAGGACGCGTCGTTCCTGTGAGTGGCTCCAATGTTCTTTTTTCAACCAGCTTCAAACCTAATAAAGTCTGAAAGAGCTCAGCATACGTTGAAGGCGGCGCCTTAACTACCCTTTTTGGCTTCCCCTCCTGAATTCTTCGCTGAGCCGGATGTATCCTTTGTTGTTGTTGCGGGTGTTGATCAACAGGTCTTTTAAACTTAGGGTTCACAGGCACGGGCTCCACAGGCACAGGCGGAACAAACTCCTTCACTGCGGCTTCAGATAGCTGATCATCCTCTTTCCTAATCACGTTCTTGACTACTTCTATGATCAAGCTCATTTGGGTCTTCAACTGATTATTTTCCTCTCTGAGTATCTTCTGATCCAGACACAACTCTTGCATTTCTTTCATCATCTGCCCTAGCTGGCTTCGGACTTTAATCAATTCAGCCTAATTCTGTTCCATATCTCTGAGGAATTCCTGCAACAAACTTGAGACGGGAAATAAGACCCACGGTTCTGATGTACCTGTTATGCGAGAATGCAATGCAGAAATCAACACATATTCAAGACAAGACAAATACACCCCAAGCTATAAGCATAGAGATAAACGCCTCACACCATTATGCAAAGCCAACAAGAGCAGTAAACAAGCACACCCAAGTACAAAATACAATGACCCCAGCCAACAAGCCTGGTGGTGGTCAGCAAACAACAATGCACGAAAAGCTAAACAATCAGCAGAGAAAACAGATGCGACACCCGGCACAGAAACCTCTAGTAACTTCCTCCATATTCAACTGAGCTCTCAGTTGGACATTCTTCCAAACATACACTCTCAGTGGAGTATTCCATAACATTGGCTAACCAACCCACACAATTGGATGAAGGGTAATCAATAATCCGAACAAAACCCTGAGACGTGATGAAGATCTTGTTAGAGTCTAGCGAATTCTGAACTTGATTTCTAAGCACTTTACAGTCATCTGTCGAATGCCCGTGTACCCCAACATGGTACTCACAGCGGGCGTTGGCATTGGAACCTGAAGGATAAGGTGGGATCGTCGAATTAGTCTCTTTCGGCATTATTAATCCACTTTTGACCAAATCTGGCAACAACTGACTGTACGGCACCGGTAGCTGAGTAAACTGCCTTTCAGGTTTCCTTGGTCTTTGTCGGGCATGATGACGCGGCTGACGATAATATGACTGCTGGTTTGAAGTGTCTGAAAATTGAGCCTGAGACGCTAGAGGTTCTGAGACAACATCGCTTCCTTCTTCCCATTCCTCTTGAGAAGTGAGATCTGGTTCATTCTTATCAACTGGGATACAAGGAGCATCTCGAAGCTTTCCATTCTTGAGTCCTCTCTCAACAAGCTCCCCCATTCTCATCAGACCTTCAAAGCTTCTACAAGTGAACATCATGTCATAATAACGGCCCTTCAGAGTATCCACAAAGAGGCTAACCATTTCTCTCTCCTGAATCGGTAGTTGAACACGAGCAGCCAATTCTCTCCATCTTTGCACATACCCCCTAAAGGATTCATTCTCCACACGAGATAATTCTTGCAACTGTACGCGAAAAGGAGTTATTTCCAGGTTGTAGTCGTACTGCTTCACGAAGGCATTGGCTAAGTCCGACCATGATTTAATACTATCACTCTGCAAGTGCATGTACCAGTCCAAAGATGCTCCGATCAAACTATCCTGGAAACAGTGAATCATGAGCTTGTCGTTGGTGATATACGGAGTCATTCTTCTGCAGAACATAACCAAATGTAGCTTCGGACAATTATCCCCTTTGTATTTCTCAACATTGGGCATCTTGAACTTTGGAGGCAATACAAGACCTGGCATCAAACACATGCCTGCAGCATTCAGATCAAGAGTATTCTTATTCACCAGGGCGGCAATCTGATCTTCCAACGTCTGAAGTCTTCTCATATACTCAACAGTCAGTGGGTCCTGAATATTAACCTGCGGAACAACTCTTGGGGATGGAACAATCCTTGGAGAATCTGGCGTAGAGTAAGTAGAATGGTGACACTCTGCGTCATTGAAAGAATATGGACCTCTGACAGGGGTTTGCACTGGCTGAGCAACATTGTTCATCTGAGCTCTTTGACCATTGTTTCCTCCTCCATTTATAGCTGTGACGGCTTCCATGATCTGACTCACCTGGTACTTCAACAATTCAAACTCCGCCCGAGTAACAACCAAGTTCTGCTCTTCTGAAGCCATGATCTTTTCAGATGCTAACTCAAGTCTAATGCGAATGTCGAGAAATCAACTGATGAAGCGGACAAAAACGGGTAAGCTCCCTGTTCCGGATGAGGATGAATATGCAAAATGAAATGCAAATGCAAACAGTCATGCAAAATGCAAAATGCACACACAAGGGACCAAGTGCCCCTGGATGAGAAGAATCCACCATACTGGTCTTAGTCAGACCCATAACACTGCTCGAACCTGGTGTCAGCAAATCAAAACGGTACTCGAACCTGGTCTCCAACAGACCTCATAATGCTGTCTTCAAATATCACTGAATCTCAATCAAGAAAACCGGTAATCTGGAGGTCAAGTTACCTGCATGCCCCAACCCCTCTCACAGGTAGGTGTCCTAATAACTGACACAAAGTATGGCATCCTATGGGGTCATTGGCGTCACAGACTTTCAAGACGGATGATACGATACCCAGAAGGTGTGGCATCATCATGTCCTGAAGAGGCCTCACTTAGCCAACTTCCAAATGATCGGTTCCCAGAGTCGACAATCCAACTAACCAGCAACCCATGCCACCCAAAGGGTGGGACAAGAGGCCAACCAGAAGAACCTCGTCTGAGTGTGAATTTCGCGGGACACTAGGACATGCAAAGCATGTGCGCGCCCGCTACTTTCCACTCTAATTCTAGGTGCACTCAAGCCCAGGTCCGGCTTATCTCTCAATCATAGAACCCCCTCATACCCACAGCAATAATAACAATAATATAATGCTGAATATAAAATACAGAGAACGTAAATCCATACAAAATCCAAGACGGGAAAACAAGCGATAGGATTGACTCGCATGGGGAACCATTGGAGTCCCCAGCAGAGTCGCCAGCTGGTGGGGATGACCCAGGCAGCTAGGAAGAAAATCCAAGGCGAGACTCGCATAGGGATGCCTAGTTATCCCCAGCAGAGTCGCCAGCTGTCGCTACTGCGAAAATCGGCGCCGGCTGAACAGAAGAGTCACCACCGTGCGTTATTTATCCCAACGGAGGGAAAGGAAAAGCTCAGAGTAAACCTACCACAAAGACGGGAAAGGAAAGGTCATCGCAACCAAATCCTGGATTCGGGAGTCAGTTACGCAAGGGGAAGGTATTAGCACCCCTCACGTCCGTCGTACTCGACGGGATCCACGCTTGTTTTCTAGTACGGATTGTTATTCTATCTATTCTACAGGTCTGGGGTTAAAAGAAAATAAAATGACTCGGCAAATTATCGCACTTTATGCCTACGTATTCCCGTCTGGAACGAGAAATCAGAGTCAACGTAGTTCGCCTACCTACGAGAAAGGAGGGGAAGGTTGCTCGCTAGGATATCGCATCCTATGCCTACGTACTTTCATACAGCATGAAAGATCAGAGCAAACGTAGTTCAGGCCACGCACGACACAAGTCTGTCTTGATTGTTTTTTATCCTTCTGAAAAAAGGTTTTCTCCTGATTATGGGTCCAAGCGGACAAAAATGACGTTTTTTTGATTGGTTTACAGTCTTTTACGCAAGAACTGTCTTTTATGGTGTTTGAAATGTTTATTGTGTTGTTTCTGATTATTTTGAGAAAGAATAGACAGAACTCTAGGACCTATGGTTGAAAAGGGATTCCAAATCTACCCTAATGTTGGCATGCATGGATGAGAGTCTAATGTCTGTCATATTTCTCTCTTGCGCAGAGAGAAACAGAGATCCTAAGGGATAAACGGAAAAGCAATAGCATATATACAGTAAAGCAGTTAAATGCATGAATGCAGCAGTACAAGCGAGGCAAGGGAGTCCCACTCGACCTCGAACCTAGAAAACAATGGGAAAAGTGAAACAACTTCACTTCAGCCTCAAGGGGAAGAATTAACAAACAATACAGTAAAGAAAAACCAAGCAACAGCTCTAAACAGCAACACCAGCTCCCAAAATAGCAACTCTGACATGAACAATCTTCATCTTTGATCAGTCTTCAAGGCAATGAACTTCATCCTCAATCTTCAAGGGCTTCTTCAAAGCAAGCTCTCCTAGATGAGTAATAGTTCACAAGATGATTTGGGATGTTAAACAGTCAGTTAACCACCAAAGGTGGCATACAGACTGTTAACAAAATACAGACTATTTCTCTCAAAAGTTCTATCACATAGATACTGTCACTAAGCCTTCCAAAGGAAGGAGGTGAGTATCAAAGAGAGACTTTGAATCATAGAGAAGAATGGAGGCAACAAAAACCATCCATGTTTATGAATCATATTTCTACTATAAAGCTCTACCTAGCTCCTAGGTCCTATGATCTTCAATCAATCTTCAAGCAAGCCTAGCATCTTCATCAATCTTTGATCTTCAGCTTCAACTTTGTCTTCAATAGGCTCCATCATCATGCTCTTCAAACCAAGCCCACACCCCAAGCAAATGCCCAAAAAGCAAAATAAACCCCAAAAATGGGCAAACCAAACAATCACACAATTGCAAAATATACTAAAAATAGTAAAATAATATTTACAAGCCTAATATTAATTCTAAGGGAAGTACTATATCTACCCTATATACCCCATAGGTCTCATACTCTAATTCAATCTAAAAACCCAAAAATAAAATGTTCAAGTGCACCTATGTTGTGTTTAAACCCTAAAATATTCTAAGTTTTTTATTACACCATATCTATTTCAATATTTTTTGTTACCATTTTTATTCTAAAGTTTTATCACATTATCCTAAGGGAAACCCTAAAGTATATTAATACCTATATTATCAAGATCGAAGATCAAACCCTATATCAACTTCTAAGGGGTCTAAACAATTCCTAACATGCAAGGGGTCAAGGTTAACCATCAATTGGGAAGGTCCTAATCAACAACCCTAAAACAGAACCAAATTACATCTAGAAAATCTACAAAAATTCCTAAGGGAACATGCGAGTGTTGGCTACAATCTACCAAAAGATCTAAGCAAGAATCATCACCAATTGAGAGAACAAAATTCTACAAAACAGCGGTATCAAATATGCAAAGCAATCATCAATTAAATCATGCAAAATACTCATCAGAATGTAAAATGAAAAAGAAATGGGAAAACAATCCACAAAAATCTAAGAAACATTCTACAATCTCCTAAAGATGTTATCAACCTATGATAAAAAAATTAAAACCAAATTCTAAAGTTAAGGTCACTTTCTAAAGGAAAACCTATAAAGTATCCAGGGAACATTCAGATGGGGATGGCTCTAAAAAGCGGATTCAACACTAAACTTAGAGTCGTCTAGAAATTCCAATAAAATTTCTGGGGAAACCTATGCATATTATATAAAACATATCCAAAAATCAGCTCAAAATCATGAAGCATCAAAGAGAACAAAATTAAACAAAACAGATGAACAATTATGTATACCAATGGATATTAGCAGGAAAGAAAAATCATAACTAAATCAAAACAAATCTAAGAAATGCAAACTCAGCGCCTAAGATTTCTTAAGACAATCAAGATCTGTAGAAAAAAATTTCATAATTTCTTGAACATTTTTACTATTTTTGACGCAATAAAAGCAAACAGGCCTCAAAACAGAAAAATAAAAAGAAAAAGGGAATGAAGAAAATCTCCAAATTAACAATCCTAAAATCATCCATAGGTGTTCACGATCCTAACCGTATAAGAATTTCTAATTATCTCATCCTAAATCCATGGTAAAGTGAAGGTTTACATACCTTGATCGAAGCTTCGAAACGGAGTATCTTCGGCTCTTTTCGTGCTTCCGAAAGCTTCAAATTTGTTCAACAACATGCGAGGAAAGTGCTACAATCTTCGAATCGAACCGAAATCGCCTTGAATGAAGAATCACCACTTGATTTGCTCTCTTGAAAATTGATATGCTCTCTTCCAATCCAACTCCAATCAATCACCAACCTTGCTTCAAATGAGTTTCTAAACATTTATAGAGATGATTGGAATATTCTAGAAATGAAGCCCAAGCCCAAAATAATAAAATCCATTTCCCTTGGAACTTTCTAGATTATTCATGTATCTTCCCTTGGAAATTTCTAGATTGTTCATGTATCTTCCCTTGGAAGTTTCTAACCAAAATAGCCTTCCAAATGCCTTGTTAAGTGGTTTGGATTAGTGACTTACATTTCAAGTAACCACTTTTACAAAGCAAGTCATGAAATTATTGCTCAATTCAAAAATGTGCCAATGCCATTGTCTTTAAAATGCATTTTACAATCAAATTGGTATGTCATATGGCTTGTTTGTGACCTCTAACCCAAAATTTGATTTTTTTTCACCACTTTATTTGACTTATTCCCCTTTTTTAGGCCATTTTAAGTGACTTTTTGAAATAAGCCGATCAATCTACCATGATGACTTATTTGACCTAAAAACATCATTTTAAGCACATTCCGTGCTGAACGCTTTTTCATCTGAAGAGTGGAACATGGAGATTTTGACCTATGCTCAAAAAGGACCTATAATCTCACTTTCCCAAAATACCCCTGGCTTGTACAACTCATAACTTGAGCTCCACAAATCCAAGTGAGGACTTCTATAACTTTTTGGAAAGCTAAGATAAGGAACATCTCTCATGTTTGCCAAGATTCCATTTGAAAACTCCTTCCAGCTCAAACGTTGCTTGGAAGTCAAGTGACTTTCACAGTTAAATTTCATATGCCTCTAAGGACCCCTAACTTGTCTGGGCTATAACTTGAGTTCTATAAATCCCCTTGAGGACTTCTAGTACTAAAATTAAAGTTATAAACCTCCTCTACAGCATTCATGTGGAGATCCAAGTCACTTGAAGCTCACATCTTGACTTAGAAGGCTTGGAAGTTCAGTGAAAAACAGGGGATTTTACCCTAGGAACCCTGTCTTGTCACCCTCAATCCTTCTTGATTCTTTTGATTTTCTCTTGGTACAACACCACATATGCTTCAACATATCATACGATGAATCCCACATCCTTCAAATAGGCCTTGATGCCCCTCAATCAAGCATTAGACCTAGGGTTGACCTAGGGTTGACCCAGATGAAACCCTAGTTGACTGTCTTCAACTGTAGCTCTTGCAACCACACCAATAACTTGTCTTACTTTCAAAATGACCCTCTAGGTCTTCCATGATGTCTACACACATTCCATGCCTCAGTCCATAGCTCACAACCTATATGATGATCTTCAAATACTCCCCAGACAGGCTATAAATCTACTGCTTGATCTATTAATTTCTCAAAGCTTCAATTTCTTTCTTGGTGACTTGAATAGACTTGGATCTTGATAAGACCCTGTTGAATACACTCCTTGAGATGAAAAATAGCGCTTGATCCCTTGTTATGCTATGCAAATGAATGAACTATGTATATGATCTACTATGCAAATGATAAAGCTATGAAAACACAAATCAGGTGAAACCAGTTGGCCAAATTTTAGGGTGCAACACCTATTACAACTCGACCCTTGATGCGTAAGTCAAGCCGGTCTCTTTTTTTAAAATAATTTCATTTTTAGCACGTTTTGCACGCGATAATGAGTCAAACCCTTGATCCAACGTCAAGAGGATTTCCAAAACAAACTATCAATCAACTAACAACTATTTAATTCTTTTCAAGGTGTAAAAAGTAGGTTCAAGTCTTTGATCTTGCTTTCAGTTGTTTACATGCGAGTTATCTTATTCGTGTGTGAGCAATTGACGCCTTTAAATAACATTAATAACCAGACAACATTCAACCATCTCCAACTACTCATCCTTTCAAACAACTTCTTTTGCGATGGAAAAAGAGAGTGTTCCAAGTCTTTGGTTCACTCTCCCAACTATTTGGATTCGAGAAACCTTTCTCAAGCTTCAAGTAGTCGTCATCCGACCAATCTCATCCTTTTATACACCATTTCAAATTCAAACAACTTTCTTTTACGATGAAAAAGAGAGTGTTCCAAGTCTTTGGTTCACTTCCCCGATTACTTGGGGTCTGTGAAGTCTTTCTTAGGCTTCAAGTGATCGTCATCATTTCAACCTCATCCTTTCAAACACAACCCTCCTTTCAAGATGAAAAAGAGAGAGTTCCAAGTCTTCGGTTCGCTCTCCCGATTACTTGGGTCCGAGAAGTCTTTCTTAAACTTCAAGTAGTCGTCATTCGTACCCACTTTCAACCAATTCAAACCTGTTTCTTTCGTGGTCGTTACCACGAACTACGACTGCTCTGATTCTTCATTCATTCTTGAATGTAAGATACGTAGGCACAAGATTGTGATGATCTTGGCGAGCACAATCCCTTCCATCTTCCATTTCCCCCATCCTTTTCCGTAGTCGAACTACGACGCTCTGATTTCTCATTCTCGTCCGAATGAGCATACGTAGGCACAAGGGCCCCAATCCTTGGCGAGCACCCTATCTTCTAACCACCCCCTTTCCCCTAGTGTCTTTATCCCTTGATAGTATCCTTTAGCCTTTAGTAGCGAGAAGAGAAGAATTAAGTTTAGCTAACATCCATCACAACTCGAATTAAGACGTTCCCGTCGAGTACGACGGACGTGAGGGGTGCTAATACCTTCCCCTTGTGTAACCGACTCCCGAACCCAGGAATATGGTTGCGAAGGCCGTGTTCCTTCCGCGTTATGAGGTTTTCTCGATATTTTCCTCTCCCGTTCATTCGGGAAAAATAAATTTCGGTGGCGACTCTGTCGATTCGCATTTCCGCACCTTTCGCGCGAGGGTCGTATGTTCGAAATGAATTTTCGAGGTGCGACAGGAGTGGGATTCTTGCTCGGAAGGATTTCTAGATATTTAAATTCTCGGCATGAGATAGGTGATGATAACGTTTGTCCCGTCGCTTGCTTTCCTAACAGAGTTGCTTGTTTAAGTTTCTCTTTTTCCCTAGCGGAATTTTTCTCAGGTTGTTGTTACGTCAGCGTTAAAATATTTCATGGCTTAAATTTTTGGGGTTATCACTGGTGATTCCCCCAGTAGAGTTTTTCCCCACAGAGTTGTTTGGTTAGGTTTCCCGTATTCCCCAGCAAAGTATTCTTCAGACTGCCGTACATCGGTTTTGAAAGTCTTGAAGTTGTTACATGTGTTGACAGTGATTGTTATCCGTGTTGACGGAGTTGTTACCTGTGTTGACAGTGATTGTTATCTGTTTTGATGGAGTTGTTACCTGTGTTGACAGTGATTACTATCCGTGTTGACGGAGTTGTTACCTGTGTTGACAGTGATTGTTATCCGTGTTGACGGAATTGTTACCTGTGTTGACAGTGATTGCTATCCGTGTTGACGGAGTTGTTACCTGTGTTGACAGTGATTGTTATCCGTGTTGACGGAATTGTTACCTGTGTTGACAGTGATTGCTATCCGTGTTAACGGAATTGTTACCTGTGTTGACAATGATTGTTATCCGTGTTGACGGAATTGTTACCTGTGTTGACAGTGATTGTTATCCGTGTTGACGGAGTTGTTACCTATGTTGATAGTGATTGCTATCCGTGTTGACGGAGTCGTTACCTGTGATTGACAGAGATTGTTATTCGTGTTGACGAATTTAGTCCAGTTGTGGACAGAGTTGTACCCATGGTGATGGAGTCTCTCCTCGTGTTGACGAAATTTGTCTAGTTGTGGACGGAGTTGTTTCTTGCAAAGTTAATTCGATGCCTGTGGCATCACACAGGGGGTTGAGGTTGAAATCAAAGTTTCTATCAGATGATTGATTAGTTGTTGCCGTAACAACTGGGTTCAGTGTAACGGATGTTGTTCCCCCCAAGCAGTTTTTGCAGCTTATTTCTGTGGTTGGTAAATTTCCGGGTTTCTTGGTATTCAACCGTCTTCTACCTCAATTGTTTGAAAGTCGTTCTCTCTTCACCCAGTCGGGTCCAAGCCGTTTGAATAGGGGCAGTTGTTGCACCCAAAAAATTTCCCAACCTCTTTTCTTATTCGGTTTATATTTCATTGCATTAACATTTGCGTAGTTATATCATTTGCATATCATGATATCATTCATATAGAAGGTGATAAAGTGTGATTCTTATCAAGAGGAGCCTAGCAAGAGGTCTTATTCAAGCTTGAGAAGTTATCAAGGTCATCAGGAGGTGATTTGAGTGCCTAAGAGTTTAGATGTTCGCATGTAGATTTTATCCTAACTTGAGGATCAATTGAAGATCATCAGGGGGATGTGAAGTCTTGAATATAAGTAGAGAATGTGTATGGAGCTCATGGAATTCCTATAGGGCCATGGGAGAGCTCAATCAAGTCATTGTGTCAAATGCAAGAGCCACAGTTGAGGTGCAAGCAATTAGGGTTTCATCTGGGTCAATCCTAGGTCAACTGTGCAATTGAAAAGTATCAAAGCCTACTTTTAGGTCATGGAGTTCATGAAATGATATGCTGAGACATTTGTGGTGTTGTGCCAAGATCAAGTCAAGAAGAGTCAAGAGTGTGGGAAGTTGCTAAATTAGGGTTTCAGTGTAAAATCCCCTGTTTAGGGCCTAACTTCAAGACCACATAAGTCAAAATACAAGTTTCAAATGGATCTTTGGCCAACATGGAAGTTGCAGAGAATCTCAATACCTTTTATTTGAGTACTATAAGTCCTCCATTGGATCTATAGAACTCAAGTTATGGTCCAGACAAGTTACAGGTCCTCAGATGCCTCTGAAATTTGTCTGTGAAAATCATCTGACTTCCAAGCTACTTTTAACCTAGGAGGGTGTTTCTTATAAACTTTTGGCCAACATGAAAGTTGTTCCTCATGATCTTAGATTTCCAAATTGTATTAGAAGTCTTCCATCTGATTTGTAGAACTCAAGTTATGTGGTTTACAAGTCAGGGGTATTTTGGGAAAGTGAGATTATAGGCCATTTTCAATCATAGGTCAAAATCTCCAACTTGCACACTTCAAATGGATTTTTGTTCAACATGGAACTTGTTCAAAATGTGGTTTTTAGGCTAACTAAGAACTCATGGTGAATTGATTTGTCTCATGTCAAGATTTGGTTTGAAATGGCTTAAAAAGGCAGATTTTAAAAGGATTCAAAGTTGAAAAATTCAAATTAATGGTTAAGTGACCAAAGCATGTCAAGTAAATACTCATTTTGAGTGGAAATGGTATTTCAAACACAATGGCATTGTTGGATTTTTGAGTTGGGGCAGAATTTCACAAGTTACAATGTTGTTACTTCATATGCAAGTTACATAGCCAAATTACTTACCAAGGCATTTCAAGTAGTCGTTTTGGTCCAATTTCGTTCACAAGGCATTTTGCAATTGAAAAGGAAGCTTCTAGAGCAAGCTATATGGCCAAATTCGTGACTGTCACATGGTAAATTTGAAGGAAAAATAGAAAATTGAAACTACTGGTTTGGGCTTGAATTGGACTCTTAAAGCCCATGAACACACTCTATATAAGTTTTTCATTGATTCCATGATCAGGTTGGAGCTCATTTCATGGGGAAAGCAGAGATAGAAGTTGGAGTTGCAAGCAAGCAAACTGAAATCGTGTTTCATTTCTAAGCAAATTCAGATCAAATTGAAGGTTTCTTTGGCTTCCTCTTGCATCCTTGAGTGTTTCTAGAAAGTTTTGAAGGCTGAATCGATCTCTAGACACCTCTGTTAACAGATCTACACCAGGTATGTAAACTTCCAAATTCCGCTGATTATAGCAAGATATAGATCATAGTGAGCATGTGGTTAGGATCTAGTTGAAGTGTAGATCGTTTCTCGTTAAGAATTGGAGCAATTAGAGACAAACTAAGTTGACCTGAGATTTCTGTTTTGGCACGAGTTGATTTGATTAAGAGGATTCAACATGATTTGGATAGATCAGAGTGATGTAGGAAGAGTGAGGATCATTTTTGTGGTTTTAGATTTGAATTTGGTGATGATCAATTTTGAGGTGTTCTCTGAACTTTGGATTGTGATTTGAAACCTAGCCAGAACTAGAGTAAATGAATAGGATATCTGAGATCCTTGTGAAATTCTGATGAATTTGATATAAGGTTTGATGTTGTTTGGCTGTCTGTGACCACCACCTCGCCGGAGAAGACGACCGGAGGTCTTCTCCGGCCACCACCTGTGAGTTCCCTCCATTTTGGATTCAAAGGTAGGAGATGAATTTTGAACCATCAGATCTTGCTGAAAGTATGACTTCTTCCACGCATCCAACGACCACGTTTTATTTGATTTTGTTGACTTCTGACCCTCAGAACGCACCGTTTCAGTAATGCGGTGGCACGCCCTCAAGCATTGGATCCAGTTGACTAGTCTCCAAATCTAGCAGTCCACGTTTTTTCTTGGCTTTTGTTTATTTTAATTCATTTTAGTTTTATTTTAAATGCATATTGATTCCAAAAATCATAATAAATTCATCTTTGATCAGAAAAATATTTTAAAAATATGTCCATGCTCCTCTTTCAATTTGTGATTTTCTGGAATTAATAAATTGCATTTTCATGCATTTTTCAATTTAATTTGCATTTTTCCCTTTTATGTTATTTCTTTAATTTTGCATAATTGCCTATCTGTTTTGTTGATTTTGGTTTGATCATTTGGTTTGGATTCTGGATTTGATTTTTGAGTATGTTGTAGGTTAGATGTTCATGATCCCTTAGGATTTTTATTAGATTTTTTAAATAATTGTAGGTTCTGTTTTAGGTGAGATGTTTAGAGCCTTCCCAACTTATGGTTTTATCTTGACACAATTCAACTTAGGATTTATTTAGTGGACCTAGAAGTTGATTTAGGCCCTGATATTTGAACCCTAGAATTTTAAAACATGCATGTTCCCTTAGGAAAATTCTTAGACTTTTACAACTTAGTTTTCTATTTTAGATATAATTCACAAGTAGGTGTTGCCTTTGGTGTTCCCTCTTTGGTGCCTTGCCTTGTTTAATCTTGTTGGTGGCTTTGGAGCTTGAAGAGCTTGGTTTCCTTGTTGGAGGAGGTGATGGACATCTTGTAGCTGCTGTGGATTGGCTTGTGGAGCTTAGTTTGGAGTTTTCTTTCTCTTTTAGGAGCTTTTTAGAAGCTTATAGGATTAAGGTTTTAGGAAGAACCATTAGAACTAGTTCTTTTCCTTTCATCAAAAATAGAATGCATTGTTTGCTTCTATCCTCATCCTATGATGCAAAGTCCTCTTAAGGTAGCCCCATCTCTCCTTTGGAGGGATGAGTGGAATGCCTTAATGAGTAGAACTTTTGAGGATGCATTTTCCTTCCCATGTTGGTTCTTGATGAATTCCTTTGGTCTTCATCAGGTTTCCTAGCATTGTAATTTGATCTCAGTGATGATTTCTCTTCTTGTGGAGCTTGCTAGAGTTTGAAGATGAAGAATTGAAGAATCTTGAAGATGAAGACTCTTTGTTGTCAACTTTGATGTCAATTCAACTTTGTTGACAAGAGTTGCTGCTAAAGGTTGAAGTTGCTGTCTGTAGAAGATTGTTGTTGCTGCTTGGGCTGCTTCCTCTGTTTTTCTTTTGCTGTGTTGTCTGTTTGCTTGTGTTGCTTACCTTTAGGTTTGAGGTGGAGCTTGTCTCCTCTTGCCTGTTGTTTTCTTAGGTTTGAGGTTGAGCAGGACTCCCTTGCCTCGCTTGTACTGTTGCATAGCATGCATTTTACTGTTTACTATTTACTGCTTGCTTTCTTTTGTTGTTTTCCCCTAGGATCTCTGATTTCCTCTGTGCAAGAGGGAATTATGACAAACATTAGGTTTCTAAACCATGCATGATAACAGTAGGTAGATTCCCTTTCAACCATAGTTTTAGGGCGTCTTTCTTTTTCTCATCTCAAAACAATTCAAAAATACAGTAATAAGATTAATCGAAGTTGTACGTTACGAGCCTTAAGCTACCTGGGAAAAGGTTGGTGGAGGGTCTCCCTCCAGTAGTCTGGATGTTTAGTATGGTACCCTTTGGGTGACATGCAAAGCATTCACTCCTAGGTCATAGTCTCTAGTGTGGCGGAGATTGCGAACATCTTAAAAAAACAGTTCTTTTGTAAAAGATTCAAACAAACATTCAAACTCTGTTTTTGTCCTCTTGGACCCTTAATCTGGAAAACCCTTTCATAAGGAGATAAAAAAAACTGTCAGACAAGCTTGTGTCTTCCGTAGCCCGAACTACGTTTGCTCTGATCTTTCATGCCGTATGAAAGTACGTAGGCACGAGATGCTACATCTCAGCGAGAAACCTTCCCCCCTTCTCCCATAGTTAGGCGAACTACGTTGACTCTGATTTCTCGTTCTAGAGTCATTTTCTTTTCTTTTTAGACCAGACCTTTAGAGTAGATAGATAAACACACCCTTAGATAGAAAACAAGCGTGGATCCCGTCAAGTACGACGGACGTGAGGGGTGCTAATACCTTCCCCTTGCGTAACCGACTCCCGAATCCAGGATTTGGTTGGGAAGACCATTCCTTTCCCTCTTTGCGTTAGGTTTTCTCTGAGCATTTCCTTTCCCTCTTTTGGGATAAATAACACACGGTGGCGACTCTTCTGTCATGGTCGGCGCCGATTTTCGCAGTAGCGACAAACTCCAACCAGTTCATACCCAGAATAACATCCAAACCGCCAAGTGGTAAACAAATCAAATCCACTCTGAAATCTCAGCCAAAAATAGTCAGTGGCCACTTCAAACATACTAACGAAGTATTCACTGAACCAATCGAGGGAGTTTCAATAGTCATCCGCCGCTCAAGAGTAGACGGTACCCAACCTAACCTCTTCACACAATCAACAGAGATAAATGAGTGGGTCACACCCGTATCAATCATAGCAGTCAAAGGAACATTATTGATAAAACAAGTACCTTTGATTGAATGCTTCTCGTCCGCCGACTGACTCCCTACCATAGCAAACACTTTACCGCTGACCTGAGGCGCCTGAGTCCTGCTCGGTTTCTCACAATGAGTACTAATATGGCCTTTCTCACCGCAGTTATAGCAAGTAGGCATATTAGTCCTGCAATCCGCCATCACATGGCCCGGCTTCCCACACTTAAAGCACTTCTTCGCTTCACGAGGACAATCGCTAACACGATGCCCCACAACACCACACCGATAACATTTCAAATCCATCGATGTTTTCCTCTCTCTGAACTTCTTATCAGCCACAGCCTTTTGCTTTCCCTTATCGGTCGGCACGCGGTAAGGTGTACCACCGAATCCTTGCTTACCCTTACGGTCGTTCACCGCCTTATAGTGTGCAATCCTTGCTCTGTTTTCATTATCATAAATTTGGCTTCTACTCACCAACTCAAGATAACTCCTGATCTTCTGACAAGCTATTCCCATCTTGATCTCCGGTTACAACCCATTCTCAAACTTCAGACACTTAGAAGTCATGGTCTCTTCAGTATTGTAATGGGGACAATACTGTGCCAACTCTTCAAACTTGGCCGCATACTCGGCCACCGACATAGTTCCCTGCTTCAGCTCTAGAAATTCAACCTCTTTAGCACTTCTGATATCCTCCGAAAAATACTTTTCCAAAAAACCTGTTTGAACCACCTCCCAAGTAATCAGAGTTCCCGAAGCCCCCAACCTCTGGCGACAGTTGTCCCACCAAGCCTCGGCTTCACCCTCCAACATATGAGTACCGAACCTCACCTTCTGCTCATCACTGCACCCCATGGTTCTGAAGATCTTCTCTATCGCCTTCAGCCACTTCTATGCAGCTTCCGGATCCAAAATCCCACCTTCAAACTTTGGTGGCTTGTTACTCTAGAACTGCGTCAAGTCTCTAAAATGTGCGCCCACAGCCAGATTCTGATTGGCCACCACTTGTGCCATTGCTTGCATAGCTGCAGCCAACGCAACATCATTCCTCCCCGCCATACTGCTCAACAACCACCACAACAGGTTAATAGAAAAACAACCAAACTCTATCCTACAGACAGACTTAAAACACTACACTGGTCGGACAGACCGCCCTGCTCTGATACCAACATGTAACACCCCGTTCCCCAAAATAAAATAAAACAATTAAATAAACAATCATCAGAGTTTCCACACCAAAAACGGGATGTCACATTTTCACTAAAATTCCACAAGACATTTCTTAAAAATGATTTTCAACAAAATTGCAGCGGAGAATGAATCTGTCATAAACATATATATACATGTCATCATCCTATACATCAAGTCGGCTATCTGCCCAAAGTACACAAAATATCATCATCGAATCCCAACAAAACAAGATACGCCACAGGGGCACACAAAATCATCAAATAGACACAAATACTCCCAAAAGCCCTGGTGTTACGTATCAGAGCATCCCTACGACTCGCCACAATCCAAGCTAGCTAAGCACTTGGATTGTCTGTACTTCCAAAGAAGCATAGACCACAACAACAACAAGGGGTGAGAAATCACGATCAAATATAACGGTAATAATGTACATGAAATAAAAGGCAGAAACATATAAACATCATTTCATATACATCAAATCCGGACCGACTGTCCCATGCCAACACAGCACACATCACAATGAAACACATGTAACTCGACACAATGATATGCGGTACCGACTCAACTCAGGATAGATCGCATACGCTCCATCTGAGCAATGATTTATCCCTACCACGCTCCTCCTGAGCCCACATAATCAAATCTCAGGATAGATCACATACATTCCATCTGAGCAACGATCTATCCCTACCAACACTCCCCACTTGGAGCACGGGTGAATCGCATACACTCCATCTGAGCAACGATTCAACTCCCGTCCACGCTCCCCATTTGGAGCACAGGTGAATCGCATACACTCCATCTGAGCAACGATTCAACTCCCGTCCACGTTCCCCATTAGGAGCACGGGTGAATCACATACGCCCCATCTGAGCCATGATTACATCCCGTCCACATGCTATGCAGACACCATGCACAACAACACAAGCACTCACGGTGCACACGATCCTACTGATCCATTTCATCATATATCACATACACATCAAGCACACAAGGTGCATACGATCCTACTTATCCATCGTCATACAACACACAAACCTAAGCACACAAGGTGCACACGATCCTACTTATCACAATTTATCATATAACAAATATGTCTCACCCATCACCACGGTCATACATCATAACATACACCAATTCGAATATCATAATCACACGGATATCACGGAATCATGTTCCGACACCATACATACACTCACCACAGCTCACTAATAAGTTCATCATCAAACATGACCAACAAGGGTCCAAAACCACAAAGGAAACAACACAAAGCAGCAGCAAAACACAAACTATTGTCGGGCTCGCTGGCACATTCGCTTGGCGAAACCCCGCAGCGAACACTCGCTGACCATTCGCCTGGCGAAGCCCCTGGCGAATCCAAACAGAGGCTACTAGCAACATTCGCTGCCCAGTTCGCCCGGCGAAGCCTGGCGAAGGCTCGCCCCTCATTCACCCAGCGAATACCTGCGATCTCAGAAAAATAAAGCCACAGCTCAGAGTCGGAAACACGCTCCGAACTCAGCCGATTCTACTCCAAGCCAAACCCCATCATACCAGACAATTGTTCCACAACCTAACTACAACATCTATCCTCGATTTAACCCGATTAATTGTTAGCTCTACACAATTACTCAGTTCCGGCATAACTTCGAACTACCCGGAAACCCCCATTCCCTTAAATCATCATCAACCATTGCATGCAAGGATTTTCAACACTCAAACATCAATTAACAACATAATCAATAATACAATATATCATGCAATTCATCATCAATCATGGGGTTAGGGAATTCCCCTTCCTACCACATATTTCATGCACCTACCAAAATTAACTGATCATCCCCCCCTTACCTCAAAATGCAGTTTTGATGATGAAGAATCCGCAATCCACAACTTTGATCGTCCACCTCTTGCTCAAGTTTGCTCACTCTTGATCGCTCTTCTCTTCTACCGTTCCTCTTGTTCCACTTCTATCGTGTTCTCCTCTTTCCTTTTTTTCCAAATGCCAAACATGCCCTTCATCCCAAATAATCCTCTTTTTAATTCCAAAACTAAAATTCTTATTTTCTTTTAATCCAAAATTGATTCCAATAATATTTTTAAATACAATAATAATAATAATAATAATAATAATAATAATAATAATAATAATAATAATAGTAATAACACTATTAATCATCATATTATCATTATTATTAATCATATTTTTCTAATATTATGGATCTTAATTTCTCAAACAAAATCCACGCAAGCATGCCGAAAATAAATACATCGAAAAACTCGAATAATTAAAATGGGCGTTATAGTGTGCCTTTAGAAAACTATTCTTGGGAAGAAGGGTAGTCATTTGAAGACCACAGAAGGTTTTGGAACTGTTCATGCTTGGAACTAAGTACTCTTGTGCAGAAGGGTAGTTGGTTGAAGACCAATGGAGGATCTGTTTCTGTTCATATAGTGGAGCTTGTGGTAGAAGCCCCAAGTTGCGTTTGGAAGATTACCCTCTTTTGGATCAAGCTGGTGGTGCTGTGAAGATCTTCAGTTGGATTACTAGGCAGAAGTAAGTCCAGTTATGGGCAGATAAAGAACCAGTGGATATGGGTTGGCTTTCCTTGGCAAAGGACTTGAAGATCTGGTGCAGAACATGTGATTCACATCTTAACTAAGAAGTACTCTAACTTGTCATATGGGAGAATGATAAGGTAAAAGGACTATCTTGGATAATGATGTGAAGGCATTATATAAGACTGTAATGGATCATTGACTGATTGCATCCAAATGTGGCATATGGAAGTGATCAAGTCACTAGGCGACTCAGAAGTGTTCTAACCTATCATACGGGAGAATGATGAGGTAAAGAATGTTTTGGAGTATGGGAGATCCATCCTAAGCTCTAGAAAGAAGTTGAGCAGTTTGATACCCTCTCACTGTATGAGCAGGGAGTTGGTCTTGAGATATAATGATCTAGGAGCATCTTTTGTCAAAGATAGGGGGAGAGCTTTTGGTTGATGGGGATACTATTTACTTATGGTGAATGCGTTCAACATGTGTGTTGAACAGAGAATGTGTTCTTGAAGACATGAAGATGCATCTTATGTTTTCCATTCACGTGCACTGGTTACCTTTGATATGGGGAGTTATACTTCTATCCAGAATCTGTTGCTGCAAGAGTGCTGGTACCAAGATTGTTTGTGGTTTCAAACAGTTTGGGATTTTATGAAGATAGAATGTCAGACAAGATGTTGTGATATTGGGTTACTACTCCAAGCTCATGGTGAACATGACAAGTGCCTTCCTTTTGGTTCTTCCCTTAGGATGTTCATGGATCTAGTCAAGTTTATAGGCCTCTATCCTAGTGTGTCTGGTAGATAAAAATCAAGACATCATCAGCTCTGATCCTGTGCAGATGAAAGGACCTTTACTCTAACATCTTGGAGATCTTCCAGATAGTTATTCTGCAACTCTTCTGCTATCTGTTCCAGTATTGTTTGTAGGAATGTAAAGCTGCATTCTCGTTTAGGGGGAGTACTTAATATGCATGACACGGGGAGCTGTGTGTAAAGGGTGCTGATTCTCAGGCAAGCTTATGAGGGTGTAATATCAAGATGTCTTGATATTATGCTGGCTAGTGTATTGTTGTGCCTTGGCAACATGTTTATGGGTTACTGTCTGGGAGAATTTATTTTTCTCTACAGAAGATTTGTGTGTCTCAAATTGGGGATTTAAGATCAATTGTTACTTGTGGCAAGTAGTTAATTGATTATCCTTTAATTGGTGATGTCAAAAGTGTAATTCCTGAAGGTGCAGCTTCAGACAAGACAAGAAACCATAATTCAAGACTGATTTAAGAGATCAAGAAATGGCAGACTTGGACACCATCTGCAGTATGTACACTTACTCCAATTTTTGTCAATTTTTGACTAAACCAAGGGGGAGTTAAGTGTTGTTAAGGGTTGTTATCTGTTGCAACTATCAAGGGGGAGCATGATAGTGTGTGAGGCTGGAAAAACTACTGTTGCTAAGTTATTTTAGCCAAAATTTTCCAAAGAGGGAGATTGTTAGTTCCATGGTTCTATGATATAAATTGTCCATGGTTCTATGATTGGCTAAATTTTGGTAAAACATGATCCTGCACTGGTGTTAAGCAGGATGTTATAACATCTTCATCTGTTGTGGTGAAAGAACTGATGTGGAGTGTTTTAATGTGAATGTCATGCTGAATTTTGTGACATCCATCATGACATCCATCTACTGTCATGACAGAACTACTGTCATGTGTGAGAAACAGCAGGAGTAGTGGTGCAACAGGAGCTAGCAGGAGCTGATAACAGAACTGTTGTCATGTGTTGACATCTGGTGCAGCAGGAGCTATGTGCAGTAGGAGCTAACAAGAGCAGATGACATAACTGCTGTCATGGATGCAGAAGGAGCTAGCAGGAGTTGAGTGTCATGACATCAATGTCTAGTACAACAGTAGCTGCTATGTGTTAGCAATGGCCACAACAAGTTAAGTTGTGATGAAGTTCCTCACAGATAGTGAGTGAGGTGTGTTGTCATGTGTCTTAAGTAGGACATCGTTGCATGACAACAGAAGGAGCTGCTAGTGTATATCTCTTGACAGAATTGGTTTGGATTGATGAGACCATGTTGAAAATACCTCATCAGTAAATATGTCAAGGAGATTTATTAGGAACAAGAACAGATTGTATTGGTATTCATAAAAGGATCTTGGAGACCTTTTAGGAAACTTTAATATACTTGTTTCTAATGTTATTCTGCAGAAGATTGGGTGAAGTCAGGTCTGGTGTAAAGAAAAATCTGCAGAAGAGTGGATGTCATACTGGATGTCATATGACATTGAGCGTATGACATTAGACGTGCACAGCAGGCATGTTGGTTTTCTGTTATATTGCAAGAGGAAACTCAGGCTATACTTCAGGAAACCCGTTATGACTCATGAGTTATCTCAGGAGAGATTCTAGGAAGTGCTGACCAATGTTGAAAAGTATATTTCCGGAAAATATTTTTAATATCGTATCCACAGAGATTGGTGTTACTACCGTCGTTCTATAATTTCGATTGTTCTAAATTCAAAGGTCTTCAAAGTGTTTGTTGATGAATAAATGATTCTTTTTACTTATAAAAAAATAGGACAAATAAAAATGGTTTTAGAATAAAGTTTAGAAACCTTGTCAAGATTGAGTTTCATTATCTTTGTTATTTATGTATTCTTAATATCACATGCATGCATTCAAACTCCATTGATAATATTCAAGTGTCCTCTTAATAATATTTATGTCTAAATAAAATTGTGATAGTTACTATATAAATCCTTAGACGATCTCTCCATCTAACTATTGATATAATAATCTTGAATGCTTAACACAATAGAAAAAGTAGTGAATAAATCTATCTCTACAACTTATTCTCTACTTGGAAAAATATTTTAGTTCAAGAATCAAACTATCTTTCTCAACAATAATTCAATTCTGATTTTTCAATGTAAAGAGAAAATATAATTCCTTATCAAAGATGAAGTTTGTTACATGCAAGGATACAAATGTTTACATAAACAACAAAAGATAACTACTACCTCAACCTTGCCAAGAAGGAATTTAGCTACTCATCATCTTCCTTGATTCCATAGATAATTCTTCAAGAAGTTCTTCTTGCATGAAGCTTCCCAAGAAAACAAGAAAAATCTCTCTAAAATCTCTCTAAAATCTTCTTACAAACCTAAGAGATACAAAGACTCTCAAGTGTAATGATTATGTCCTACATGCAAGGGAAAAGTGTCATAAATAAGCTATGGGGCGCCACCCTACACAAAAGTGGTTTTTTTCTTCCCAAGACATGACATGTGTCACAAATTTGCATGTGTTGAATTTCACTCAGTTCGCGGCGCGAAGGGTGGTCGCGGCGCGAACTGCCCAGTTTGAGAATTGTTTGCTTTGTTGTGTTTCCTCATCAATTCCTTTTCCAAACTTTTATCCTCAAGATTTGCTCTGGAGATCATTCTTTTCTTGACATATATTCTACAAAAACTAGAGAAAAAGTGAAATATCTATTTGAAACAAAATAAAATAACTTAAATTGAATGTTTACTAAATTGTGATAAAAACTTGTGTGATTTTAATAAGAAATTGGTAAAAGGGACCAATAAAAATGTATAAAAATTAATATCAATTGGTCCCTAACAACTCTCCCCAACTTATCATTTTGTTTGTCCCTAAACAAAAGTTATTCTTAAAGCAAACCAATTTATGAAAGTAAAGAATGAACAAGTGCTATAGGATGATATTCAAATGGTTCAAAAGCATACAACACTCTATTGATACACTTACTTTCAATATTAGACAAAACATGAATAAAAATAATGGTTGGCTACAAAAATTATACCAAGAAATTCTAAGGAATACATGTCCAAATTGAACCAAAACTACACACATATCATAGTGATGATGAATAATCATAAGAATTTTCTTACACTCATCTGAACAATTAAATCAACATCAAATCGAATCATGCGTTTATCACAGCATACACTAAATCATGAGAAAATTTTGAGAATCAAGAGGTCTTTTAAGGGTTATAATGTGGTTCGGGTTATAGAGAAAGGACATGATCACAATGACTCAATTAAAGATTGCATATTCTAAGAGAGCATTTCCTTTTATTCACAAATCTTCATTTTTATATTTATTTTTTTATTTTTTTATTTTTTTTTTATAACACACCACCATGAGCTTTTTCTTTTCAAATTTTTTTTTGTTAGCTCTAATGTTTTCAAGGTGATGTATTATGTTTTCTCCCCAACTTTATCATTTTGACCATAATTGATCCAATCAAGCTCTCTACTTAGACATAGGTAAAAATCAACATGTGACCAACTTTGGTTTAGGTTCACTTGAAATGAAATAATTTAGGATCCATTTACCATATTATCAATGGTATTTAAATTTATACTTTGGATGGATCCTACTATAGACTCAAAAGGGGTTTTACTATGGATCACTCCTCACAATGTTTTTACTTTCTTTGGCCAAGTGGTTTTTCTCAAAAACAAAGATTGTCTCTATCCTTTTCAAAAATGTTTTCTCAAAAATTATATTAATGTATGATTTAGCATGATAAGAATGAGTTGAAAAGAAATTGTCGGTCTCCCGCACTTTAGTGTACAATGAAAGGTTACCTCACAATTGGTTAGGTCCTAATTTGATTCAAAGTAACATGTAACTCAAGGAATTTTATGATAACAATTTTGTAATACACCATTAAACTATTCATCTAAAGTCTAAAAATAAAAGTAAGGTGTACCCTGAAGTGTCGACAGCCGGTTCTTATCATCACCACTCAAATTTTCCCAACTTGCTCGTCGCAATCATCTTGGTTCCTTAAACTTACTCAAGCACAAGGACAATTAAACAACAATTTAAAAAAACATGGGGTATACCAAAAAGTTTTGAAAACACACAAATTAAAAATCACAAAGTAGAAATGCATCCAACAAGTCTAATGGTGAAACTAGAGCCACCAAGGTACATAATGCCAAAAGAAATAAAACTAAACTAAAATAACAAGAAAAAAAATTACAAAAACTACCAACATGAGATCATCACTCTTCATCCTCATCTTCTCCACCACCCACGGTTCCTAGAATATCTTCCATCTGAGCATCTTGGCCCGTGCTTGGAACTTGGCTACTGCTTCCTGCCCCTCCCATAAAAGATAGCCTGCCCTCAGGCCAATTAGCATAAGCGAAGTAGTCCGCCTGAGACGGGAATGTGCGGGCCTCCGGTGCAAGAAAGGTGTTCTGAAACTGTTACTGCATACAATCAAATAAAAACGATTGAGACCTTTTAGAGGCCTCAAAGTTATCACAGCAGTAAGTGGCAAATGCCATTTGGTCAAACGTCGGCGCACGGTGGGGTCTAGGGGCCGGAGCAGCAGCTTCTACATTTGCATTCCTCTCCATCCGGCTCTGACAAAACCTGTTTAGGTATGTATCATCCATGATTGAAGTGATGGAGGAATGTACCTCTCCCGGAACCTGCACTTTTGCATTCAGACACAATCCCATGATTAACCCGGGATACATCAGCAGCCCCATTTTTCCTCCAAATGGTGTTCCGCTCAGTGCAATCTTCTGCAGTTCTTCTGCAACAATGAAGGCTAAGTCCACGATCTTCCCCAACATAATATAATACAACAAGCAGCCTACATCGAGTGGGATGGTGGTGGTGTGGCTTCGGGGGCGAATGTTATTCAGCAAAATGACTAAATAGATTTGTGCCTGTAATTTCAGATTCTCCCTCTTCCAACACTTGGGTAGTCCTTGGTCATTCAGCTCGTATGTCTTTCCCTCTAGACATAGATAATTACTAACTTCCAGAATATCCCAATCATTTTCCAATGCCTTGATCTGGAATTCACATCGCCTATCCCCCGTCAAGGTGAGAGGATTACCAAAGAACTTGTTAAGTGCTTGCTTGTTAAAGAGGACAGTCTTACCTCTCACCACTGTCTTATAAGCGTATGGCGTCCCGGGTTCCGTGTGAAGAGCATTGGCGTAAAATTCTCGCACAATGTCATAGTTAAGTTCCGTGACGGGCTCAAAGATCTTTGAGGTTGAGCAACAGGTTTGTAATTGTCTTCCATCATGATCTTATGCATACAATAGGCTGGGCTAATACCTTTTAAATCTGATAATACCCATCCAATTGCGCCTTCATTCTTCTTCAATACTTGAGTCAACTTCTGCTCTTCTTGGATGGATAAAGCATTGCTAATTATCACCGGTTTGGTGAAATTATCGCCAAGGAATATATACTTCAAATGTGGAGGTAGCATTGTCAATTCCAGCTTTGTGTCTTCTACTTTCTTCTTCTCATCCAAAACCTCAATTGTTTCTTCATGAGAGGCAATCTCTCCACAAAACTCTAAATCACTCAAAATTGCCTCAATTTCTTTTTCTTCCTCTTCGGTTGAGACATTGTAAGCTCCTATAAGAGACCTTTCCAAGGAATTAGAAAGATGGACTTGATTTGTAACTTCAATGATTTCCTCTTTTTCTACATCGATTCGAAAAGAATCGTGCTTGTCTTTAGGATGTTTCATGGCTTAGAAAAGATTGAATGTCACTTCTTCATCTTGCACCCTCACTTTCATGAGTCCATCATCGATGTCAATCATCATTCGGGATGTCTTTATGAATGGTCTTCCGAGAATTAAAGGAACATCACGGTCCTCATCCATGTCTACTACCACAAAATCTACCGGAAAGAAGAACTTGTCCACCTTGACTAGCATATCTTGTGCAACTCCATATGGTGAAGTGGTAGACTTGTCGGCTAGTTGGAAAGTCATCCTTGTCGACTTCATCTCAATGTTTCCCAATCTTTTCATAATGGATAAGGGAATTAGATTGATGCGGGAACCTAGATCAATCAAACCATTGCCAATGTATGTGTTTCCAATGGTCACCGGTAAAACTACTCGGCCCGGGTCGGACTCCTTCCTTGGGATATTTCTTTGAATGATTGCGCTGCACCGTGCGTCAAGTAGAACGGTTTCATCTTCAGTATACCTCTTCTTTTTTGTAAGAATGTCCTTCAAAAACTTTGCGTATTTTGGCATTTGCTCTAGTGCTTCGGTAAATGGAATACTAATTTGAAGTTGCTTGAGTATATCCATGAACCGTGCATAATGCCTTGCATTATCCTTCCTTGATGGTGCATGCGGATAAGGTAAGTGTTGGGCTGGAACATGACTCACGCTTTTATCCCTTTTTTTGTTTTTCACTTTTTGCTCATTCTGAACACCTTTATCATGGTTCTGTTTTTGTGCAGTTCGCGGCGCGAAGCGCGACCTGAGGAGAATTTTTCTCTTCTTCGTTCTGAGCCTCCAACAATTCTTCTTCTTGATTTCCAGCTGTGACATTTATCTCATCCTCCACTATAATTTCCTCGTTTATGTTGCTTGCCACCTTTTTACCACTTCTTGTGGTAATTGCTTTACAATGTTCCCTTGGATTGGTTTGAGTGTTGGCGGAGAATGATGGACTTGCTTGTTGTTCCGCCAATTGTTTTGCAAGTTGGCCTACTTGAGTTTCCAAATTCTTGATTGCTGCTTCATTGCTTTTTTGACTTGCCATGGAAGCTTGTATGAATTGTGCAAGCGTATCTTCTAACTTGGAACTTCCGCCTTGTGATTGTTGAACTTGTGTGTTTAGACTTTGATAGGGACTTTGTTGCTGAAAACTTTGATTGTTGAACCTTGATTGTTGGTAGCTTTGGTTGTTCCTTTGAAAAGTGTTGTTGTGTTGTGGAGGATATCTTTGGTAACCTTGCCCTTGATTATTGACATAACTTACTTCCTCTTGAATCAGGGGAAAAAATCTGGTTGGATGATCTCCTTGACAAAGTTCACAACTTGCTACTTGATGTCTAACTTGTGTTCCATGAATCTCCTTCAATTGTTGTGGGAGTTTGGACATTTTTTGAGTGAGCAGCTCCAATTGTTGAGAGAGTAGCTTATTTTGAGAAAGTATGGCATCGTTGGTATTCAACTCAAGAACTCCCGCTTTTCTTTGTGAAGGACTACGGTCGTGTTGACTTTGTCGATCATTGAGTGCCATTTGATCAATAATGGTTTTTGCTTCCTCCGCATTCTTTGACATGAGAGAACCACCCGCGGTAGCATCCAAGAGTGTCTTTTGTGATGTTTGAAGTCCGTTGAGAAAAATGTGAATTTGTGTGAGATCATCAAAACCATGACCTTTGCATTTCCTCAACATGGATTTGAATCTTTCCCAAGCCTCGTTTAGAGACTCATTGCTTCCTTGTGTGAACACCGAAATAGCCGTTTTGGCTTCCATGAATCGGGATTGAGGATAATACCTCTCTAGAAATCTTTCTTCTAACAAATTCCAATCCGTCATCACTCTTGTTGGTTGATCAAGGTACCATTCTTTTGCTTTTCCCACCAATGAGTGTGGAAACATTCTCTTGAATAAGTTTTCTTCACCTGCTTCATCTACTCCCGTAGAACCCGCAATCTCATAAAATTTGATGAGATGGTTGTACGGATCTTCATGATCCATTCCGGTGAACGGATTTGCATAAAGAAGTTGAAGGATTCCGGTCTTCATCTCCGTATTCCTTCCGCCTCGAGCAAATTGAGCTGTCCGCCTTGGACTATTAGCGGACATTTTGGTACGAGCGTCGTCACCCATACTTCCTTCAACGGTTTCTACAACTTCCTCTTTAATTTGAGCAAGTGCATAATTTGTTGCTTCTTCTCTCCGGTTTCTTTCGTCGGCTAGTTTCTTTCTCCTTCGTGTCTTGCTATTAAGCCTTCGTATTGTTCTTTCAATTTCGGGGTCGAATTGAAATTGCTCCTCGGTGGCTTTTTCTCGCATGCATTAGAGTCTACAAAACTAACAAATCAAGTGAAACACAAGAGTGATAGAAATAAAATTAAAAATAAAAAACAAGAACTTAGAACAATGAATTATTGCAATGCATGTAATATCGACACCAATCCCCGGCAACGGCGCCAATTTGTTGAAAAGTATATTTCCGGAAAATATTTTTAATATCGTATCCACTGAGATTGGTGTTACTACCGCCGTTCTATAATTTCGATTGTTGTAAATTCAAAGGTCTTCAAAGTGTTTGTTGATGAATAAATGATTCTTTTTACTTATAAAAAAATAGGACAAATAAAAATGGTTTTAGAATAAAGTTTAGAAACCTTGTCAAGATTGAGTTTCATTATCTTTGTTATTTATGTATTCTTAATATCACATGCATGCATTCAAACTCCATTGATAATATTCAAGTGTCCTCTCAATAATATTTATGTCTAAATAAAATTGTGATAGTTACTATATAAATCCTTAGACGATCTCTCCATCTAACTATTGATATAATAATCTTGAATGCTTAACACAATAGAAAAATTAGTGAGTAAATCTATCTCTACAACTTATTCTCTACTTGGAAAAATATTTTAGTTCAAGAATCAAACTACCTTTCTCAACAATAATTCAATTCTGATTTTTCAATGTAAAGAGAAAATATAATTCCTTATCAAAGATGAAGTTTGTTACATGCAAGGATACAAATGTTTACATAAACAACAAAAGATAACTACTACCACAACCTTGCCAAGAAGGAATTTAGCTACTCATCATCTTCCTTGATTCCATAGATAATTCTTCAAGAAGTTCTTCTTGCATGAAGCTTCTTCCAAGAAAACAAGAAAAATCTCTCTAAAATCTTCTTACAAACCTAAGAGATACTAAGACTCTCAAGTGTAATGATTATGTCCTACATGCAAGGGGAAAGTGTCATAAATAAGCTATGGGGCGCCACCCTACACAAAAGTGGTTTTTTTTCTTCCCAAGACATGACATGTGTCACAAATTTGCATGTGCTGAATTTCACTCAGTTCGCGGCGCGAAGGGTGGTCGCGGCGCGAACTGCCCAGTTTGAGAATTGTTTGCTTTGTTGTGTTTCCTCATCAATTCCTTTCCCAAACTTTTATCCTCAAGAGTTGCTCTGGAGATCATTCTTTTCTTGACATATATTCTACAAAAATTAGAGAAAAAGTGAAATATCTATTTGAAACAAAATAAAATAACTTAAATTGAATTGAATGTTTACTAAATTGTGATAAAAACTTGTGTGATTTTAATAAGAAATTGGTAAAAAGGACCAATAAAAATGTATAAAAATTAGTATCAATTGGTCCCTAACAACCATATCATGAAAAGCCATGACCTAATTTGACAGCTCCTTGAATTGTGGAAATTAGTTTTACTTTGTTAAAACTAATGTTTGTTACTTGTGACCAGCCCAAGCCCAGTCTGCATTGCTATAAAAGGAGGAGCAGAAGCAGAAGAAAGACAAGCACTCACATCAGGAAAAACCAGAGTGTAAAATAAAGGTCTAGGGTTTGAGAGTCCCTTGTGTTTAAGTCACCCTTTGTATCTTTTAATACATTGTGGTAGACATATTTGTAAGTGAAGAAGGCTAGTCTTCACGTGTGCATTCTGTCTAGGAATACTTGTACTCCAAGCAATTGTCTGGTGGATGATTTGCATTAGATAGGTAGATTCTAGGCAGTGTCTCACTCAAAGCTGTGAAGCAAGAGTGTATGAGTTCCTTGATCAAAGTTGTGAAGCAAGATCAAGGTGTGTATGAAGTGTCTCTTCATATTGAATTTTGTAACTGTGTATTGAAATCACTGTTGTATGATTGATGGGGAGTGAGTGGGTATACTCAGGTACTAGAGTGTCTCTAGGCTGAAATTACATTGGATAGAGATTAAGTGAGGAGTGTAAACTAGAGGTTTAACTCTAAATTAATTCTGCTAATAGTGGATTTCCTTCCTGACTTGGTAGCCCCCAGATGTAGGTGATGTTGCACTGAACTGGGTAAACAATTACTGGTGTTATTTATCTTTCTTCATTTACAATTATGCACATGTTAAATGGTTAGATAAATAGGTTTATCAGCCTACAGATGTCACAACAGACGTCATGACGTTGGTCATGACATTGGGACAATTTGAAGAAATTTAAATTGGTCATGGTCTGTCCTCGTCCTTGTTTCAGCAGAGATCAATGTTCTTAGGACATATGAGATCTGCATACCAGAATTTCACACTTTGTATCAACCAGTTTCCAATGAGTTATAAAAAGTAACAATCAACTTGACAAATTCACAAACAATTTGTGTGCAATCAATGCATTAAAAACTTGGTGTGCAAAACACCCCAAGTTGAATTTCCAATGAAATGATAGTGCATAATTTTTCACTATTATAATCCAAGTGATTGTAATGAATTTTCAAAACAGAATTTTATTACTACACAACAGTGGAAATTTATCGAACAATTGATATCAAACAAATGTAATCAACGCAAAATAAAGAGATAGAGTAAGAAAGAACGACACCGAATTTGCTTAGGAAGTTCCCCTTTTCGTCCTGGCTTTGGGTACGTCTGCTCCCAATTCTAAAACTAGAATTGAGATATTTATTATCAAGTTGCAAACTTTATACAAGAGAAGTAATAGTCACGACACACTCAAGCCTAATTGTTAAAGTTGATATAATTCCCTTCTCCCCTCTTGATTCAATTCGAATCAAGTGCATCAAACGCTTCAAATAAACCTCCGGTTACCGCTACTTGTTTGAACGAACTCATCGTTCTTCAAATCTTTCGCTCAGATGATTTCGATCGCAAGACGTTAGACCCCAAATCTTTTGTCACAATTCTCCGGTTACCACTACTTGTTTGAATGAACCCACCGTTCTTCAAACCTTTCACTCAGCTCATTTTGATCGCAAGACGTTCGATCCCAAATCTTTCATCATAATCCTCCGGTTGCTGCTACTTGTTTGAATGAATCCACCATTCTTCAAACCTTTCACTCGGTTGAATCTGTGAGGCAAAAATCTATGCAAAAACCTTCAAATCCTCAAGATCTTGGAGAACAAAACCCCAAGGTTTTATTTAAGAAAACCCCGCTGAATTCTCAACTCAAACTAGATACACAAATCCTACGTTTGGACGTTATCAACTCGACAATGCACAAGATCAACAAAAATTGTTATGTGTAATTGTTGAAGAATGCAAGTGCGAGAATGAAGATGATGAGCAAAACCAGTGTATATCCTTCACTTTTCTTGCTCTATTATACAATAATGAGACAAATGAATATATATGATGCCAAGATCCAATAACTAACATAACAACATTTTAAAACACAACAGACCAGAAAAATTGACTCACAACAGCGAGCGGTCGACCTAAGCACTAGGTGGGTCGACTTGAGCACACCCGAATGTAAAACTACACAAAAAATCAAGCGATGCATCGACCGAAATAGGATCATGCGTCAATGCAAGGTTACTTCAAAATAATAAATTTTTATTCTTTCAGTATGAGTCAATCTATGGCTTGACGTGTCCAGACCCGTGAGCAATTGATTGTTTAATCAACATGCACGCGTCGACCTCCACAGGACTGTGAGTCGACGCAAGGTCTCTATAATTCCAAAAACCGATTCTTTGTGAGTATTTTGGTCGACCTAAACTATTCTTGTGTTAACCTAAGGTATCTACTATGATCAAGTGCACAAATATCATATATGAGATGCTCCTATATGCCTAGACACATGAACGTGGAATATTTTGTGCATATTAAAGACTGAATGCAATCTAAGACACGACGATACCGTCTAAAGTAAAAGTACGATCTAATACAAGTTTTGACATCATTAAAATAAGGGCTAAGGAACTTTGCCCTCACAAATTGTAACAATAATCAAATGAAGAAGGTTTTAAGATAATCATGCATGATGCAAGAAGGTTTTAGATGAAGTGAGATATGAAATTATGAGCAATTTAAAGTAATATAGTATAAATTGCAATGAACACCTTATTTATGTTCACTTGTCTCAAATCCTCACTTGAATTTATATGTTCAACCTCCTTGATCAACTTCATCATTGATATGCATGACACTTTGATCCATTTTCTTCTTTGATTATCTTTGTCTTCATCAAAACTGAACTAGATATAAGACATATTCTTCACAATTTCCCGTTTTAATAACGACAAACTCTTTAAATTCTTGTTTTGATGATGATTAAAAAATCTCTCCTAAGTTGTGTGTCTCCCCTTAATTGATAAATCTTACAATGACAGAGTCAAACTTGTTATGTCATTGTTTCGGTGCTTGTTTTAACCATACAAGGATTTGTCAAACTTGTTATGTCATTGTTTCGGTGCTTGTTTTAACCATACAAGGATTTGTCAAACTTATACATCTTTTGTTAACTTCTATGTAACATTTTAGTAGCACTATGTAAATCTCCTCATCGAAATTTTTATTTAGAAATGTTATTTTGACATCCATGTCTGAAACTATATAAATATACAAAAAAAGAATCATGTTGGCTTCAAAATCTAATATTGATGATATATGCCGATAAGTTCAATGCTAAAACATGAATAAAATCTTTCAACAACGACAATTGTTCCTGAGAAAATGTAAATCCTACAATACACATACTTGACATACAAGCCGTTTTTTTTCCAACTACATCTTCAACACAAATGATTTTATTGTATTAGCCAAAATTCAAGGACAATAAATTGAATGATAACACCCAATTTTTTTAATGTATGAATTATCAATCCTCCATTTACTTAGGAATACAATTTTAATCGTTTATGGTTAGTAAAAATTCAAAGCTCTAATTAAAATGCAGGTAGTTAAAATAGTAATGAAGGGAACCCAATCTTCCATCCACTAGTTTTTCTTTTCTAACTAAGTAGTAATTTAGAGTTCAATTGACCCTGACATGCCAAATTGCTACCATAAAATACTACATGATTTCAACAAACTAGTGGTATGCGTTGAAACAAGAAACTCGTTTGTAAAAGGTTTTCAATTATATATTATTAATGCACTGCCGTGTCACTTCTCTATCTAAGAATAATAATAGTTAAAATTGATACATATATTATCCTTTTCATACAAATGATTTCTATGTTTCCTAGAGTAAAACACATAACTATATGTAATGGTTTACTGTACAAGATATTAAATGCACATTAATCCTGGATCCATACAGTAACCAATCAAATCTAATTGATGTATACATATCCATATCAACTAATTAAAATAATTTCATATTACTTATTCATTAACAAAAAATTATAAAATCAATATCTTTGATATAATACCATCAGGTAGAATAAGTTTCATATTTAAGATATTGATATTATGATTTTTGTAATACTCTAATTTATATGAGAAATAATAAAAACGTCCATTGATTCATTTGATGATTTTTGTTTGTGTTTAGGATGTGTCTGCAACATAGCATTTTTGTTTGTGTTTAGGATGTGTCTGCAACATAGCAGTTTGTTCTTTAATGCTTAAAATAGAAGTCTCGATTGCAATTATTTAAAATACTATAAGATTGTTAAAAAAATTGATTATAAATCAAATGGATCAAGGCTAGAATCGTGAACGAATCACTTTCCTTATAGTATTTCAAGCACTCTTTAATTGTCTTAGAGTTTCTATGCAGGAATACCCAGGATAATTCAGCCTATACTCGAGTTTGCACAAGACCGATGAAAACTCGAATGTAGAAAAGATGAAATCCAGAATTTTGTGTCAAGAGGATATTTTTTTTCCGTGTATTTTTCTGAATCCGGAATGCTTAATTGATATGCCAAAGTCGTGTTGTTTCATAAGGTTGCAACCCTTGATGAAATACACACTTTCAACAATACTTTTTCAAAATATTGCATTGTTTCATCTACAACAACACTTTTCAAATGTTGCATTATTTTGCCTACAACACTTTTACCAAATGTTGCAATGTTTTGCCTATAGCAACAGTTTTCAAAGGTCGTACTGTTTCGCATTCTACAACACTTCATGAAGTGTTGCCTATTTCTGAATTCAAACTTATTGCAACACTTCACAAGTGTTGCCTATTTTTGAATTCAAATCTACTACAACACTTCACAAGTGTTGTCTATTTTTGAATTCAAAAATTAATCTACATTTGAATATTTTCTTTTCATTTTTGAACACACTCAAAATTACTAATGGTTAATAATTTATAACACTCATTCTCGTCAATCTTGAGATTTCTTTCCTAAACAAAATTTAAAAATTATGTAGGTTGATTAATTTCTAAGAAAATTTCCTACTCAAAATCTCTAGTTTAACTCACTTGACTCTTAATGAATTGTCTGATATTTTTCTACACGTACTTATTGAAATACTAAATGTAATTTAACTTAATACTTGAGTATAACTATGAATCTAATCTCAGTATACATGTTAGGATCTCTAAACATGAAAATAATCTGAGAACGTAAATGTATCTTACAAGTAAACATGTATGAACCTAATATTTAGAGCTTATCATGGTCACAATAATAATTTGGTTAGCATATTATAGTATTTGGATCGAACTCTACACTCGACAAGGGTAACTTTATGGTTCGTGATCGGGAAAATAGCAAGTGTACTATTTTTACCGATTGTAATAATAAGGAAAAAGTCTCAAGTATCGATCTCAAGGACTGCGTAGTAATTAACGGGGTTTTTAGTATTCAAAGGAACAAAAGGTCTAGAAGGTTGTTTGGTAGCAGAGTAATATAACAAGTAAATAAAGACTTATAAATCAATCTAAGAACAGTGTTAGGAGAGTGGATACGATGCGAGTAAAGACCACGTAGGATTATCCTGCTAGAATAGTTATTAACCTTAATTCATCAGTTGGCCAATTTATTTTTCCTTAATTCCTTAATAAAAACCCTTTGATGAGTTTCATGTACACTAATTCCTCAGTGTCCATGAAAAGCATCAAGCAATATTTCCGACCATAAAATACGTGATACGGGATATCCTCATTCCTAAGCAATATCGACCATGAGACTATTTTGCAAAAGTGTTAGGTTGACTTTCCAGACTAAAACCTAAGCATAATTCGAATTCTACTTTCCAATATGAATACGCATTAAGATTGATGCAAAATAAAATATATAAGGTGAATAACATAGTTCTCATAGAATAATCAAACAAAGGTCATTACATCGCAACTTAGGACCACCCCCTAACAATCGGGGGTTTAGTTGCTCATGTTCTTTGTAAACATAAATGCAATTAGAAATGAAAAGGAGAAGTTCATTACAATTCGAGTTGTATCCCTTGGATCATCAATTGCTTCCGCTTTTGAACGATCCTTTGTTCTCCAGAAAAAACTCTCTCCTCAGTTGTCAATCCTAATATCAATTCAAAAGTGTCACCTACTTTCTAAAAAGTGGCTCTTATATCTAAATTCAAATTACATCGCGAAATGTCTCAAATGCCCTTCGAAATAGGTCTGACAGCATAAAAATCAGAAAAATAACATTTTCACTCTCAGTGGCCATGACACGGGCCGTGTTGTGCAACACGGGTGGCCGTGTCATGCTGCTGACTCCTTCAGACACGTTTTCTTCTACCAGGGCTGCAACACGGGCCGTGTTGCATGACACGGGCACCCGTGTTGTACGTCTGTTTCCCATTTTCCTTGCTTCTCCTACCCGTGTCTGCCAACCGTGTCCTCCATGACACGGGCCGTGTTGTGCAACACGGGTACCCGTGTTGTGGCTCTGACTTCCCTTTTCCGACTTTTCTTTGCCTTCGAAAGCGGTGCGACTGTCATGCTATCCATTCCTGCCAAAAACACACTAAAAAAAACCGAATCAAACGCACCAACGGCAAAAGTAATCCAAACTTCAAAATAAGACTTGAAGACAAACAACTACGAGTAACTCAGATAATAACAACTAAAGCTTCGAAAACAGATAAAAATGGTGCGAAATTAACAACAAACAGCGTTTGAAAACACAAGTGAAATCCACCGATCAAACTCCCCCGAACTTGAACTTTTGCTTGTCCTCAAGCAAAAAGCTCGCCAAACCGAACTTAATATCTTTTTCATAACGGAACCGTCCATAGAAATGTGAGTTACGGTGATGATACTCATACTTGAACTTCTCATTCCAAGTCCCACTAGGATTAATCTCGGCTTTTCCCTCAAAACAGGTAACATGCAAACACTAGACTGCGGTAAACCACAGACCTCAGTCTCCCTATGGGTAAACTCTCCGACTATGCTTTGTACTTAAGTCTTCTTTTTCAATTTTCCTCCCTTTCATTCGGACAATCACTATAATGGCTTTTATGATTTTCCTCGTGTGCACAAGATTTATCAACGACATTTTTCTTTTTATGGCACTGTTATTATTTTTGAATGGCTTTCAGGTTCGACCGCCGTTGGGCTGAATAACCGGGTGAGGGTTACCCAACTTAGAAGGATTAGTCGCCTAATTGCCCCTTTTTGTTTGTTTGTTTTTTTTTTCTCTGTGCCTTAGCTCAATATTTTTCGTTAACCTTGCACACACGATTCTTATTGATGAAACCTGATTGTCAAAATAAACTACTCAGGGGTACTTCTCAGATCAAAGCACTATGGTACAAATCTACACGTCGAACTCGTTCCTACTCGGGAAACCCAGGGTGTTTGCCTTTTACCTATCTCTCAAGATTGTTCCGATTTCATCCTCACAGTTCTTTTCTGAGTATTCTATATACTTTCTCATCACCTCACTCACCAACATCTTCACCAAACAGTTCCCCAACCAACAATGCTATTAATTTTATTAGCTCAATGTCAGGGGGTTTTCCTGTGGAATTGCTATCATGCTTTCAAACTAACACTGAAAAACTAACACTGAAAATTAAATAACCAAATAACTAAAACAAAAATGAAAACACACAAATAACATAAACAAATAACATAAAAACACAAATAAAATACCCCCACACTAGGATTCAACAGTGTCCTCACTGTTGGAACACCAGTAGCAGAGGACTCACAGAGTTCATGGTTGCGGAGGTTGGTCGCGCAGCATCATCTGCCGCATCCATTCGTGCATTTCACCGATCAACCTGCCTTGTCGGATTTGTTCGTTCCCTTGTCTTGTCTGCTCATCGCCTTGCCTTGTTTGCTCACTTCGGAGATGACACATCTCACTCCCCATCCAATCCCATTCTTTTTTAGATAAGCTCCAAGAGCCAGAGCCGGACTCCTGATGGGGTGAGACTCGAGTAGGCGGTATAGGCGCTTCTTCTACCTGATCTCCTTCATCCTCAAAGAATTTTGTACCTGTACCATCATAAAATTGGTCTTCTTCATCCTGCATTGTGCTCTCATATAGCCAGTTATTCACTTTTTGAATACTAATAAAGTCAGGGGCAGGTAAAGCGAGGAGATGACTGTTTCGGCTTACCAAGGAGTAGTAATTATCAAAGACTCGAATCATACCTTGGGCAGTTAGGGTGGCTAGATCTATCTTTGTCTTACCTGCAACAGTGGGTTCCTCTCTCAGGAGAGCACCATGGCCAAAGTGATTTGCAATTTGAGTAATCATACCGCCTACACTGATTTCGCCGGAAGGTGCATTCGGAACCCTCTTCAGGTGGTCAGCTGCAAAGGCGGCCACATTGATGAGTTCTTGATTTGCCATGCCATACATGAAGTACAAATCCCTCTGAGTGGCCACTCCTGTGCTGTCACCCCTGCCGAATAGTGTATAGGCCAATCCCTTTTGAGCGTACCTGAAACATGGGTTATGGATACACGAGGCTTTTGTCGCCTTCGCGACATAATCAGTTCTGCCTGTAATAGCCTTCCAGAAGTCCCCTGCACTAAAATTTCCCAGAGGGGCTCCAGGTCCAAAATTGGGGAGCTTCAGAATATTTCCAATTCGGCTATTGTCAGGCTATGGTCAGTATCAAATAACCGAAACCTCAGTGTACCATAATATTCCTCCTCCACACCTGTCCACCTGTGCTTCAACTGAAATTCTAAAGTACTCAAAAATTCAACAGTTATGCGCTCATAAGTCGGCGCTTCCAATTGCATAAATTCCAGCATACCCAGAGTGTGAAACATCCTATGGACTTCTACTCTCAGCCCTAGATTATCAAGCGTAGTGTTACAGATATACCTTGTGGGAGTGAGCTTACGCTTGATGATGTTGGAGTATTTCTTCTGATGATCCGGGTCTTCAAAGAGTATGCCGTGAGGATTCTCCATACGGTGTGCTCTCTTTCTGGGGCGCGAAGTTTCCGCCACTGTTTTTCCTGTGTCTCTACGAGGAGGCATTGTTAAACCTGCAAAACACAAACAACACAGATAGTTCAAAAAATTTCGAAATCATTGTTAGTGAAAAACGCAACCGTAGAAATGAGCACAAGAATGAGGAGAACGTTTTTTGTGAAGGGCGGAAGTGTTTCCGATGAGTGGGTGTGGTGGATATGGAAGCTTTTTGGAGAGAAGGCTATGGAGGCTAAGGGTTTTGTGAGGGAGAAGAAGAGGGGAGATGAAGTGATAGGGAACAATGATAAGAAATGGGTGGTTACTAATGATAAGTGAGGAGTAAAGAAGGTGGGCCCCATTTGGTAAAACATGATTAGTGACTGCATGCGTTGCAACACGGGTCGTGTTGCACAACACGGGCACCCGTGTTGCACCTCCTGTATTATATTTTTTTTCAAAATCACGCACCTGCAACACGGGTGTTGCACCCTAAAATTTGACCAACCGGTTCCCGCTCCTGATTTACGTTTCGGCTCATTTTTAATCATGCAGATGATGTCAAGATTACAGCCTTGTTTTCACCTATAGGACGTCTCAGACCGGTTCGGGTAATCGGAGGTTATTTTGGGAAGTCACGCGCTTCCTAGGTGTTTTCGGCTTACGCGGTGATTTTTGAGATTCTTGGTGTCCGGGTTCGCTGTTTGCTTCGATCTGGTCTCGCACTCTCCTTTGTGTTGGCTATTGGCCTTTGTTTGCATTTCTAGGATTTAATAGCCGTTTGTAGAGTTTAAATAGATTTTTTAATATTTTTAATAGCTTTAAATCATTTTTAGAATTTTATAGAGTTTTTAATAGGTTTTAATAGTTTTTATAGTTTTAATAGAATAATAGATTTTCTTTTAAATAGATAATAGGTTTTAATAGAAATTTAATAGGTTTTCTCTTTTATAGAAATTAATAGTTTTTTTTTAAAAAACCTTTTAGAATATTAATGGCTTTTTTTTATATATAGATTTTCTTTTATAGGATAATAAATGGTTTTAGATATGTTTTAATATAGGATTTAATAGTTTTATTAAATAGTATAGATTTTTTAATGGATATTAACTAGTTTAGGTTTTATCAGAATATTAGAGTAATTAGGTGATTCATTAGCATTTAATTGAGTCCATCAGCTTTAATTCGCATTAATCCATCATTAGCCTTTAATTCATTAGTCAGCATTTAATTAGTCAAGTTTTAATCTTTTTAATCAGTCATTAATTCATGTAATTGTCCTTTAGTCCAAATATGCAGTCCATTTATCCAGTTATTCGTTGGGCCAGTTAATTTTGGAGGCCCATAGTCTGAATCCATTGCCACGTGTCCTATAAATAGGCTACCCCCGCCACCTCACTCAGTCTCTCTCCTCACACTGACACCTCACAGACCCCACTTCTCTGACACCTCACCCTGCCCCACTACCTCTCTTTGCCAGCTCTCCCTTCCACACGTCTCCCTCTCACCTTCCTCCAGCCACGCGTCCACTCCAGACTGCGCCACCACCGCCAAGTCGTTGCATGCGTGCCACTTGGCTGTCACCGGTCGAACTCACCGGAAAGCAGATCGCTGGCCATGCAAACATCCTAGAATTTCACCAGTGAAATCACACGGTGGTTCCTACAGCCGATCTAACCGGAAATCGTGTTTTCTCCAAAAACGTTCATCCAACGCGTCTCCGTTCACCGCCGTTCGCCGGAAAATTCGTCGGGATCGTCATTTTTCCAGATTATTGAAGATCTCCAGATCTTCATCTTGCTCATCAGAAACCTCAAAGATTTCCAGAAATCCATCAGGCTTCAAGATCTTCAACGGTTCATCCACCTCCTTGCGAAGATCCTCGTAGAGACTCGAAATCCTTCAACGAACCTTCAATATTCTGCAGTTTTCCAGGAGATTACAAGAACGTTGCATCAGAAAGTTCGAAGATCTTCAAGATCCTCATAGATCTTCGGTTTACGCTTCCAGATTTTCCTCAAAATTCTTCAACGATCCCTTCAATATTCTTCAGATCTTTGTTCCAGAAAGTTCAGTGTTCTTCAGGGCTCCAGCAAGATCTTCGACGATCAAGATCTTTCTTCGAAGATCTTCAACGAACAAATCAACGGTCTTCAACTCTTTTCAACAAGCTCCAAAGAATTTCATCAGGACTCTCATCAAGATCTTCGCGCAAAGTCTTGAAATCGTCAAGTTGTCTTCAGTAAGCATCAAGAACTCCACGAGTTGTTCGTATTCCACATCCAGGTGCGTTATCCTTCGATCCTTGTTTGCGTTTTTTCTGATTGTTGAAATGTATGGATCTATCTTAGTTTGAACTGGAATCTAGGTTGAGTATAGGATTGAAATGAAGTTTGGTTAGATTTAGGTCAGGTTTAGTTGCAGATTTTTGTGAGAGATTGAGTGGTTTGAGAGAACTCAGAGAACGGCGCATCTAGGGTTTTGGCTTGATGAACAGTAGTCAGATTTGGAGAGGGAGAGTTGGTTTTGTTAGCTGATGTCTAGGTTAGGGATAGAGTTGGTCTAGGCCCAGCACGTTATTACTAAAACCATCCCCGTTTTACTCGTTGCCCCCCCCTGGGCTGTGAAATGCTGAAAAATAATACATTGTGACTGGGCCTTCGCAGCAAGTGCTAATCGCACCCCCCTCCTGGCCCAATTTTGAGAAACAACTAGGGCATTTGGCTAAATGCACCCCCCCTGTTTTATTTTCTTTTTCAATTTCTTTGTTTTATCCATGTTAGAAAATAATTCATAAAAAATAGTAGGATGATCCAATTAATTCCCTTCTTTTTTTCTGTAGATTCATAATTCAATTTAGAATTTTATGGTGCAAAAATGTTAATTTGATCATGCATTTTCATTTTTATAGCATTTTTTGCATTTTAATTGGTTTTGAATATTGATTTGTGATGTGTCTGCCTTGTTGATTTTATTTCTCTCGCTTGGTATTGAATCTTGCTTTTCTTTCTTAGTATGTTGTACTAGACTAATGCATGCTCCCCTTAGATTTTTCATAGATTTTTTAGGAAATTGATTGATGCTGTTTTAGGGTTAGAGAGTAGAGACCTCATAACTTGTTGGTTGACCCTTGACCATTCATATGTTAGGGATTGTTTAGTAGCCTTAGAAGTTGACTTAGGCTTTGAGATTTGATCATGGGATCATAGAGGCATGTAGGTTTCCCCTAGATTTTTGGTAGATTTTTATAGGGTGTTCTGTTATTTTTGTTTGAGCCTGAGAATAGGAGAAGTCTTGAGGGCTTCTGACTTTGAAGTTCAACTGTGGTTGAACTTTAGAGATAGTTTCTTTTGGTTTGAGGGCATGTGGTTTCTTCTTGAAGATGGAGGCTGGATGAAGACTTGATGGAGCTTGCAAGGATGCATGGATTGAAGACCTAGTCTAGGAGCTTGCTCTCTTTCTGTGAGGTTTGAGACCTTGAAGTTTGAGGGAAATTCATGGTACTTTCCTGAGGAAGGCACTATGGGTGTCTTTCATTCTTTCTTCTCACCTTTCTATAAGTATCCAATGATGTTGGAGCCTTCATGTGAGTTTAGTTTCTCCTGAGGAGGAATGTAAACCGTTCACAGTTGTTGAGCCACATGGGATATGATTCCTAAGTGGAAGCCCCCTAGTATTTTCCCGAGGAAGGCACTATGGGTCTGTTCACTTAGTTCCTGTAGTTCATCTAGGCTTTCTTAAGTATCCAATGATGTTGGAGCCTTCATGTGAGTTTAGTTTCTCCTGAGGAGGAATGTAAATCGTTCACAGTTGTTGAGCAACATGGAATATGATTCCTAAGTGGAATCCCCCTAGTATTTTCCAGAGGAAGACACTATGGGTCTGTTCACTTATTTCCCTTAGTTCATGTAGGATTTCTTAAGTATCCAATGATGTTGGAGCCTTCATGTGAGTTTAGTTTCTCCTGAGGAGGAATGTAAACCATTCACAGTTGTTGAGCCGCATGGGATATGATTCCTAAGTAGGAGCCTCCTAGTACTTTCCTGAGGAAGGCACTATGAGTCTGCCTACTTAGCTCCCTTTCTTTGGTAAGCTTGTCTTGAAGCTTGAAGACTGGGATTGAGTTCTCTTGTGTAGGGTTTTGCTTTGGGGCTTTGCTTAGAGATTTGATTAAGGTTTTGTGTAGGGCTTTTGCTCAGGGGTTTGATTATGGTTTTGTCTAGGGGTCCTGCTCAGGGTTTTGGCTTAAGTTTTTGGATGGGAATTTCCCAGGCTGGTTAGCCCTTTCCTTCTCTGTGTGTTGTTTGACTTGTGTGGTGCTGTGCTGCATTAGTCTTAGGGGTTCATCTAGATATTTCTGAGATAGGTGCATCTTAGAAATAGGCTTTGTATGCATGAGAAGTCGAGGTGGTCCTCCTTCTGCTTGATTGTTATTGAGTGGCTTTGCTTGTTGGTATTTGGTAGAGCTGAGCTCCCTTGCCTCTGTGGTTTGTGGCCTTTGTGCCTTGATTGTTTGGTTGTTGCATTCATGCATATTTCCAGCATTTCTTTACTTTGCAGTGTTTCCTGTTTGTTGTTTAGTGCTTTTGCCATGATCCCTTAGGAGCTCTAACTCCTCTGCTGTGGAGGAGTTATGATAGACATTAGGTTGGTTAACCAGGCATGATAACATTAGGTAGGTTCCCCTTTTCAACCATAGTTTTAGAGTGTCTCTTTCCTTTCTCAAAACAACAGAAAAACACTTAATAAAGGATAAAACAAAAGTGAATTCATTTCTTCCGTCAAAAGATTTGAACAAACATCAAAACCTTTTGTCCTCCTGGACTGTGAAAACCCTTGGTTAAGGTGCATTTTCCCATAAAAAAACACTTGAACAGCTTGTGTCGTGCGTAGCCCGAACTACGTTTGCTCTGATCTTCCATGCCGTGTGGAAGTACGTAGGCACAGGACGCGATGTCCTGGCGAGCAAACCTTCCCCCCGTCTAGACGTAGGTAGTCGAACTACGTTGACTCTGACTTTCCCATTGCACGAGGGAGTACGTAGGCCCAGAACAGCGTATGTTCTGTCGAGTCCTGTCCTTTTCTTTTTTTTTCAGACTGACCACTAGCGTAGATAGATAAACACACCCTTTCCTTATAAACACCAAGCGTGGATCCCGTCGAGTACGACGGACGTGAGGGGTGCTAATACCTTCCCCTTGCGTAACCGACTCCCGAACCCAGACAATGGTTGCGACGACCTTGTCTTATACCTTTTTCGTCAGGTTTTCCCGATCGTTTCCTTTCCCGCTCTGAGGGATAAATAACGAAAGGTGGCGACTCTTCTGTCATGCCGGCGCCGATTTTCGCAGTAGCGACAACGGGCACCCGTGTTGCACCACTGACTCCACCTTTTTTTTTGTTTTTTCAGCCCTGTAATGCTAGGCCTGACACGGCCCGTGTTGTGTAACACGGCCACCCGTGTCAGGGTGCTGTTTTTCAAATTTTTTGTCCTCTCCTCTGGTCTCCGACAATCTTCTTTCACCGATGAACCGCAAGTTAATCAAAACCTGTTAAAACAAAAAAAAACAAAATGAAAGCGTGAGTGTAAAATACGTGGGTTGCCTCCCACGAAGCGCTTCGTTTTACGTCGCCTGGCTCGACGGTCCTTCATCGTATCAGGTGAGATGAACGACATTGTTTCGATCTTTCTGCTGTCCCTCGTAGTAAGGTTTCAGACGCTGACCATTTACTTTAAAAATGTCTCCATTTGCCGGATTTTTCAGCTCGACTGCTCCGTGCTGAAACACCTTATGTACTATAAATGGTCCTGACCATTTTGATTTAAGCTTTCCCGGAAAGAGTTTCAGTCGGGAGTTGTACAACAGTACTAATTGTCCTTCCCGAAATTCTTTCTTCTGAATTCGTCGATCATGCCATTTCTTTGCTTGATCTTTGTAAATTTTGGCATTCTCATATGCCTGGTTCCGGAATTCCTCTAGCTTATTAAGTTGGAGAGTTCTAGACTCTCCTGCTTTGGTGAGGTCTAGGTTAAGTACTTTTGATGCCCATAATGCCTTGTGTTCTAATTCTAGAGGCAGATGGCAGGCCTTACCATAGACCAGTTGGTAAGGGGACATACCAATGGGTGTTTTGTACGCAGTGCGATACGCCCAGAGAGCGTCGTCCAGCTTTACTGCCCAGTCCTTACGGGAGGCACGCACTGTTTTCTCTAATATCTGTTTGAGTTGTCGATTTGACACCTCGGCTTGCCCGTTGGTTTGAGGATGGTAAGGAGTAGATATTTTGTGCTTCACATTATACTTAAGGAGTAACTTTTCCATGAGATGATTCAGGAAGTGAGTTCCTTCATCACTTATAAGGGCCCTTGGTACTCCAAACCGAGAAAATATGTTCTCCTTCAGAAACCTGACCACTACCTTAGCATCATTAGCTGGTAGTGCCACTGCTTCTACCCACTTCGAAACATAGTCAACTGCCACCAGTATATAGTGTTTTCCAAATGATGGTGGGAATGGTCCCATAAAGTCAATCCCCCAAACATCAAACAACTCTACTTCTAACATGGAATTTTGCGGCATCTGGTTTCTTTTTGAGATATTTCCAGTCCGTTGACATCTGTCGCATTCCTTAACGACGTTCTGGGCATCCTTGAACAAAGACGGCCAATACAACCCCGATTGGAGGACTTTCGTCACGGTGCGGTCACCACTGAAATGCCCTCCATAATCTGAATTATGACATGCTTCGAGCACCTTCCTTTGCTCTTCTTCAGGAACGCATCTTTTGATCAGTCCATCCACCCCTCTCTTGTAAAGAAACGGGTCATCCCATAAGTAAAACCTGCAGTCATGAACAAACTTTTTCCGTTTGTTAGAATCAAAATCGTCAGGTATTAGACCCCCGACCAAATAGTTGGCGTAATCCGCAAACCAAGGAACACCATGAATAACTAGGATGTGTTCATCAGCAAACTCATCCTTTATCGGACGCTTTTCCTCGTTTTCTTCAATCGGTGACATTCGCGAGAGGTGATCAGCTACAGTGTTTTCACATCCTCTCTTATCACGAATCTCCACATCGAATTCTTGGAGAAGTAGAATCCATCTTAGCAGCCGGGACTTTGACTCCTGCTTAGCAAAAAGATATTTTAACACAGCATGGTCAGTATGAACAATCACTTTAGAACCCAACAGATATTGCCTAAATTTGTCAAAGGCATACACCACCGCTAGCAACTCTTTCTCAGTAGTTGCGTAATTCATCTGTGCAGGGTTTAAAACGTACCTCGCATAGTAAATAACATGCAAATGCTTCTCTCTCCGCTACCCCAATACAGCCCCCACCGCGATGTCACTGGCGTCACACATGATCTCAAACGGCAGCGACCAATCGAGGGCTATCACAATTGGTGCTGACACTAACTTATTTTTCAGGTTTTCGAATGCGTCAGCACAATCCTTATTGAACACAAACGTTGTGTCCTTGACTAACAAGTGTGAGGGTAAGTTGTCTCACAATACAGGCCTCCGAGTTTTCGATGATGACAAAACACAACCTTGGACAAATTAGAAGCATCATGCAATACTTCAATATGCTATACCTCTTTTTCATTGTTAAATCATTATACCTTAATATGAGTCATAACTGAATGTGGCAGGATGCACAAAATGGAAAAAGCTGTTATTTTTGCAGGTTTCTAAGCAGTGAGTCGACCATACAGTCGGCGCATGAAGCCTGGCATTTCTCACGGCTCAGCGCATGGAAGCAATGCGTCGACCGTACAGTCGGCGCATGAGTGTTTTGATTTTCCACGGATCAGCGCATGAAGACATGCGTCAACCATGCCACTCAGCGCATGGAGCTGAGTATTCCCCACGGGTCAGTGCACGCCGACCCTATGGTCGACCGTTCGCGCGCTGTGCAGTTTTTCTTGCTGTGTTTTAAAATTCTGTTCAGTTGACTGTTTTGGTTATTACTATAAATAGAGTTTTGCTAAATTTTAACAACTAACAATTGAAATCTTGAGTAAATTGTCAGGGCAAGAAACGTGAAATAGGTGCAACATATTTCTTCATCTTCATCCTTCAAACAACACACAAATCCTCAAATATACACAATCATTTTTGCTGTGATTGGTGTCTTGTTCAAGGGTGATAAGGTTCGAATCGTTGATTGAAGATCCGGTTCGAGTGGAAATTGGGGCAGGTGTTTCTTGCAGAAAACCTTGAGGGTTTTACCCATCAAGACTAGAAGGTTTTGAGGGCTTTTGCTACGGAATAGTTCGTTCAACATTCAAGCAAGTGCGAAGGTAATTGATCAACGGAAGGTTCATCAGTTTAGTAGCTAGGGCGTTGAAGTGTTGAAGACTTTCCGGGTTTTGATTTGTTGGTGTCTAAGATCAGTCGAGCCGAAGGTTTGAACAACGGAAGGTTTTTCATTAAGGTGGCTGGAATCGGAGATCATTCACAACAAATTGAAGGGCTTGATTCATCTTGAATCAAGGTGCAAGAAGTGATAGCAAGCATCAACATCATTTGAGATTGTTTGTATCATTGTCTATCAAATCTTGTGTAAACTGTTCATTCCAACAGGTGATATATATTCAATATATCTCAATTCTAATTTTAGAATTGAGGGCAGACGTACCCCGAAGCAAGGACGACGGGGGAACTGCCTCATCAAATCGTGTGTTCTTTAGTTTCTGTCATTTTCAATTCAGCTAGTAAAATAAGTGATTCTAGCTTAAGTGATTATTGTCAAACTGTGATACAAATTGAGTAAGGTGTTGAAACTCTGTTTTTAACTACTAAGTACAATAAAAATATTGTACTAGGGCATTTCAAATCTCTTACTCAACATAAATATCCCTTGAGATATTTGTGCACACAAACTGTTCGACAAAAGTCCTGAACTAAAATTGTCTTATTTTGCTACTAGTTTTTGTGTGTCTTGTTTTTCATTGGAACTAGGTAACCTTGCAAATTGAAGTAAATAATTGATAAGCATAGTTTGTGTTGTGATTCTATTTTTCCGAATTGTCATAAATCCATAGGCTTACGTATATCCGGTTTTCCAATAACCGTTCGTTTTAGACTATATTTTTCCTCGGCCGCTTCCGCACTTAAAAACATTTTAAAACCAATTTCGAATTGGTAGCGCCGACTCAAATTTTAATTGGGGATCTATTCAACCCCCCCCCCTTCTAGATTCGTGCCATAGTCTAACAAGTGGTATCCAGAGCTCCGGTTATTCGGTGCTTCAAATACAACGAGATAGAAAATGACAAACGAACCTAAAGGGGCGTACAATAGGGCTCCTGTTTTCAACGGTGAAAATTATAGTTATTGGAAAGACTGTATGCGTGTGCATATAAACTCCATAGACAGAAAAATATGGAACGTTATCCTTAATGGTCCAATAGAAATTACTATGACCAATGCGGATAATGTAGTTGTGCCAAAGCCTGAAGCACAATGGACCGATGACGATGAGAAAAAATACAATTATGATTGGAAAGCTAAAAACATCTTAATCTCCTCATTAGGTGTAGATGAATATTACCGTGTATCCCATTGTCCTACTGCTAAGGCCATGTGGGATTCACTACAAATAGCCCATGAGGGGACAACCGATGTTAAGTTAGCTAGAATCAACACTCTAATACAAGAGTTTGATCTCTTTTTCATGGAGCAAGGGGAAACCATTGCCGACATGCAAAAGAGATTTACTCATCTCATTAATCGTTTACATTCATTAGGTAGGCCTATTTCCAATGATGTTGCTACTAATAAAGTCTTGAGATGTCTTAACAGGGAATGGCAGCCAAAAGTGACCGCCATCAAAGAGGCAAATGATCTTACCATATTAGACTTGACAACATTATTTGGCAAATTGCAAGAGCATGAACAGGTACTCTTGAGCTTAGACCAACGCGAAAAGATGGAAAAGAAAGACAAAGCGAAGGTGAGTGAAAAGAAATCGATAGCTCTCAAGACTTCCTCCTCGAAGTCTCAAGCAAAAGAGAAAAATGATTATTCCTCGAGCGACGAAGAAGAAGAAGACACAAGCGAAGATATGGGGTTGTTTGTTAAACGGTATAACCGTTACATAAGGAAGAACGGCATACAACATTCCGAGAAGAACTTGGTAAACTTGCGGAAACAATCAAGACACTCCAAGGATGATGACTCGAAAGGTAAAAAGACTAGAGGGACGTGCTACAAGTGTGGAAAGCCCGGTCACTACAAACCAGACTGTCCAATGAATAAAAAGGGAAAGGACAAGGAATCATCAAAATCACACAAGAAATCATCAAAGCCGAGGAGAGCGTACATAGCATGGGAAAGTGACAGCGACTCTTCCTCCTCTGATGAAAGTTCTAGTGATGAAGAAGAGTCCGTGAATCTATGCCTCTCCGCCAATCAGAAAAATAAGAAAAAACAGGTACGTAACTCTAAATATGACAAGTCATCAAATATGTCGCATTCAGAATTACTAGCCGCATTTCATGCCTTACATAATGAAGCAGTTGAAGCCTTCAAGAAACTTGCTTCTAATAAGAAAATCTTTACGCATTTAGAGCATAAGGTTAAAGAGTCCGAAACGAAATTAGAGGACCTAAAGGCTTCCATTGTGAAAGGCAATGAATCGGATTGTAAGGACGATAGAAACCCTTTCAACTTCGGGTGTGGCACTTGTCATATTTGGCAAGGTGAGGTTAGACACCTCAAGGCCAAATTAAACAAGGCACTCGAGCCTAAAATTACATTTGCTATTGATAAAAAGGATTTTAGAAAAAGTATGATTAATCCATACCAAAAATATGCATATGTAATTGGGGATCAAGCAAGTGAAAGTGTCTCTAAAGTTGATTTTGCTTGCTTATACTGTTGCAGGAAAGGCCACTCCATTGGTAAATGCCGTTTTAGAAGATTTCTTGTTCCTAAAGGCATCTACCAATGGTTTCCCAAACGCAACCATTTTGTCGCTAACCTATTAGGACCCAATATGCCATTGGGTACCTCCTTGTGCTAATTATGTTTTGACAGGTGAAATGTGTCGAGACCACCGAGAGAAGATGGGTTCTCGATAGTGGGTGCTCAAGACACATGTCTGGAGACATATCCTTATTCATAGACTTTGTGGCTAAGAAGAAAGGGTATGTAACTTATGGTGATAACAACCGCGGAGCAATACTAGGCAAAGGTAGTGTAGGTAATCCCGCCTCTGCTATGATTTCCGATGTATTGCTTGTCGAAAACCTTAAACATAATCTGCTTAGCATTAGCCAACTGTGCGACAAAGGATACAATGTATCCTTTTCAAAAGATTGTTGCAAAATTGTGCATGAAAATGATAAGAAGAATATGTTTAATGGTTTTAGAGTAAACAATGTATATATGCTTGACTTAAATGAAGTATCATTAACAAGCGACAAATGCCTCATAACTATGAGTGAAGACTCATGGCTATGGCATAGGCGTTTAGCGCATGTTAATTTTGACTTACTCAATAAGGTAGTCTCAAAAGACCTAGTCTTAGGACTTCCCAAAATAAAGTTCACCAAGGATCACCTTTGTGATGCTTGTCAAAAAGGGAAGCAAACGAGGATCTCATTTAAATCCAAAAAGATAATTTCAACAACGAGACCTCTTGAACTTCTACACATGGACTTGTTTGGGCCGTCTAGGATCAAAAGTCTAGGAGGAAACTATTACGGGTTCGTAATAGTGGACGACTTTTCTAGGTTTTGTTGGACCATCTTCTTAGTAAGTAAAAGTGATACATTTGCCGCTTTTGAAAAGTTTGCTAAGCTTTCCCAAAACAAGTTAAATACAAACATAGTGTCCATAAGGAGCGACCGTGGAGGTGAGTTTGAAAATCATTTGTTTGAAGAATATTACGGTAACCATGGTATTGATCATAACTTCTCCGCTCCACGCACTCCTCAACAAAACGGGGTTGTGGAGCGCAAAAACCGTATTTTAGAAGAATTGGGAAGAACAATGATTAATGAGAGTAGTTTACCTAAATATTTTTGGGCTGACGCCATTAGTACGACATGTTATGTTTTGAATAGGGTACTTATTCGCCCCATTCTAAACAAAACACCGTACGAACTCTTAAAAGGGCGAAAGCCAAATGTCTCTCACTTGCACGTGTTTGGATGTAAATGTTTTGTATTAAACAATGGTAAGGAAAACTTGGGCAAATTTGATTCCAAAGCCGATGAAGGTATCTTTCTCGGATACTCTCACTCGAGTAAAGCATATAGAATATATAATAAACGTTTACTTGCTGTAGAAGAGTCTGTGCATGTTACCTTTGATGAGTCCTATCCGAGAAATGTCGGAAAGGAGAGTGTTGTTCATGGTGCAGGTACATCCACTGAAGACATACTCAAAAGTGGCGAGATAGGGATTGATCAACCTGACGAAGCCAAAGTTGAGGAGGATAAGGATACACACCGTGATGCAATAGAGGAAGTTCATCTGCTTTCAAACGACGATCTTCCTCATGAATGGAAGTCATCTAAAGACCATCCTATTGAAAACATTATTGGAGACATCACAAAGGGTGTAACAACTCGTGCTAAGCTAAGTAATTTCTGTTATTACTTCGCTTTCGTGTCACAAATGGAACCTAAAAATCCTAAGGAAGCCCTACTCGATGAACATTGGTTTCTGTCAATGCAAGAGGAACTAAATCATTTTACTAGAAATGAGGTTTGGGACCTTGTCCCTCCTCCGCGAGGCCATCGAGTAATCGGCACCCGATGGGTGTTTAGGAACAAGCTGGACGAAAACGGGGTAATAACTCGTAACAAGGCGCGTTTTGTCGCGCAGGGGTATAACCAAGAGGAGGGCATCGACTATGAGGAAACTTATGCTCATGTTGCCCGACTCGAGGCTATACGCCTTCTTCTTGCTTTCGCATGTGCGAAAGATTTTAAGTTATTCCAAATGGATGTCAAGAGTGCGTTCCTTAACGGGTACATAAATGAAGAGGTCTACATTGCACAACCTCCGGGTTTTGAATCTCATAAGTACCCCGATCATGTTTATAAACTAAAACGGGCGTTGTATGGTCTCAAGCAAGCTCCTAGAGCTTGGTATGAGCGCCTAAGTAAATTTCTACTTGATCAAGGTTACTCAAGAGGAAAGGTTGACACGACACTCTTTATTAAACGTTAAGGAAAGCACTTGATATTAGTTCAAATCTATGTTGATGATATAATCTTTGGATCTACTAACATGAATCTCGTGAGAGAGTTTTCTGTTCTTATGCAGGGTGAATTCGAGATGAGTATGATGGGAGAGCTCACATACTTTCTCGGCTTGCAAATTAAACAATTCAAGGAAGGAACTTTCGTGAGTCAAACAAAGTATTGTTTGGATCTTCTCAAGAGATTTGACATGGCAAAATCCAAGGCCATAGACACCCCCATGCCTACATGTGCAAATTTGAATAAGGATGAAAGCGGTAAGGACGTAGAGGTAAAAAGGTATAGAGGTATGATTGGATCACTTCTCTATCTCACTGCGTCACGTCCTGATATTATGTTTAGCGTGTGTATGTGCGCAAGATACCAATCATGTCCTAAGGAATCCCACCTAAAAGTTGTTAAAAGAATACTTCGGTACCTATCCGGTACTCCAAAGTATGGTTTGTGGTATTCCAAAGGTAGTGATTGTTCGTTGTTAGGTTATTCCGACTCCGACTTTGCGGGTTGCAAATTGGATAGGAAACGCACTAGTGGTACGTGTCACTTGTTTTCAAATTCTTTGGTTAGTTGGCATAGCAAAAAGCAAGTTTCAGTTGCTTTATCAACCGCCGAAGCGGAATACGTTGCCGCCGGTAGTTGCTGTGCTCAAATCCTGTGGATTAAGCAACAACTATTGGACTTTAATTCAAACTTGAACGTATTCCAATTCTATGTGACAATACCAGTGCTATTAATCTTACCAAGAATCCAGTATTGCACTCTCGCACTAAACATATCGAAATTCGACACCATTTTCTTCGAGATCATGTTGAGAAAGGTGACGTTGTATTTGAACATGTTGATACTAAGAATCAACTAGCGGATACTTTTACTAAGCCGCTAGCCACTGAACCTTTCTTTCATATTCGTCGAGAACTCGGTATTCTCGACATTTCGGAGCGGGAGTCATAATTTGCTTATTTCAGCTTATTTCATTCACATCTATATTTTGTACTTCTAACAAACTTGATGTTTTTGCAAGTACAAGTATGTTGTTTATCAAGCTTATCCGGCATTGAGGTGATATTGTTCCTCTTCCTTCTCTCTACATACAAGTTTTTTTTGTGATCTCAAAGTAAAATATGTTAATTGTGGTGCATATGTGAATCATCTGTTGTGTATTTAATTGCTTGATTGAACATTTTTTTTTGCATTATTGTCTGCATTTATTAAGCACCATGTCATATGAAACTAGGCAAAATTCTGCATTTTCAGGTCTTGAGTCGACCATACCAGAACAGAGGTCGACGCACTCTGTTTAAATTTTAAATTTATTGAAAATTTTACAGCATGCGTCGACGCATGCAGAGCTATGGTCGACGGCTCGCTGAAAATTTCAGTTTTATTTTTCTGCCTGTCGTTTCAGCTCTCCTCATTTAAGGCAGTTACATGCATCCACTCATATTCCTAGGGAGTTGCATCTATTACCCTCCACTACTCCTTCTTGTCTCTTCCACTCTCCAACAAACCCTAAGTTTCACTTAAAAAGGGGGAAACCATTTTCTGAACCCACAGCACCTCTCATTTCAGAATCCTCCCATTTCACAAAATCTCTACCCATGGCTTCCTCTTCTCATAGACCCACCAAAAAGAGGTCAAGAGGGTCAACATCTGCCTCAATACCCATTACCCCCGAATCACTTGTTCATCCATCCCTCCATGAAAACTTCAACAAGGATATTGGTCGAAGAAAGGTTGTACGACAACATGCATTCTACGAACTTGTTGCCGAATGCATGCATCTTGGAGAAATCATGACCTATCTCACATATCACGGTATTGAGAGATTTCTTGAATGCAATGCCAAGTACAGTGAAGACCTGGTACGTATATTCTATACTGGTCTCAATGATAAATTTCATGGTGAAAATTTCTACTCCGTTATCGGACCCACTCAGGTATCTCTAACTTCTGAAATTTGGAACAAATATTTTGATATGACTGTGGAGGAAAATGAACCTCCTCTGGCTGAGGTAACTGATTCACGCACAATTGAAGGTTATGAGTTCAAAACTGCACTGAATGGTATGTTTAAGCGACCCTATCCTGCCCACATTGTGAACAGTGCTGCTTTTCCATGATCTGTCACTTCCGGAAAACTCAAAACTTCAGCAAGAATTCTTCAGTGGATTGTGGCGCGCATTCTGCGGCCCAAACAGGGTGGATTATCAAGGGTGGAACAGGATGAAGTTCATCTCATACATATCCTGGGTCACGGTATCAAAATCAACTGGCCATATTACATTGCGAGTCGCATGTATGAATTGCGTGACTCCAAACGAAGTACGACACTTGCCTATGGATCTTTCACCCAAGAGGTCCTCTATTCTGCAAATGTGAACTACCCCTCCTTTGCATACACTTCTATTTCCGCTGACAAAGAATTCAGTCCAAAATTTTTCTCAATGATGGGATACGTCTGGATTCACAAATACCAGAAGTACAAATTCTATCGCCGCTCAAATATGCCTCAGTCTGATTCATCAAGTGAAGAGAGTGCAGATGAGTCCGAAGGTGAAGAGAATGAAGCAAGTGCAGATGGTTCAGATGAAAGTGAAGAAGAACAAGAACAGAATACACAGGCAGCTGACACAGTGCAACCAGACCAAGCGGATCATACAGAACGTCAAACATATGAGCCTCCAGACAACTATCAAGAGCCGCCACCAAATTCCAACCTCAATAATGACTGGACTCCTTACACGGGTCAACAAGAAACTGACAGTGAGGAAAATAACCAAGGCTGGGGTGAATGGCAATACACTGGGTGGACCACACTTGGGAGATTTTATCAGCCCTATCAACCTAGCTCTGAGGCACCTCCTTCTCCTCAGCAGCCATCCAACAACTCCGACATTCTGGAAATGATGCATTCCATGCAATTAGACCAACATAATTTCATGACCACTATGCAAGAACAGCAGCAGAATTTTATGAGAAATCAGGATGAACGGATGGAACAAGTTCGCTCTGAGCTGCATACTCAAAATGAGCGGCTCAGTGGAATCTCCACACAGCTGGATGCTCGCTTTGAGATTCTCGTTCACTCCCATCAAGCTGAAGAACAGGCAATTGCTGACAGTCTCGACTTCCTGAACAACATCACTGAAGAGTTCATTGATTTGGCTCATCCTCAACGCCATCCCCATTACTATGAGAGGCGTGGTCGTGGTCGTGGACGTGGACGGGGTTATTAGCTTGTGTTCGTCTTACATTTTTCATTTGCTGTTTTGATTGCATGCATCATGGTTTCTTTCATTGTTTTTGGACACAAACTTTGTTATGGTGTTTTGTTTAATTTCTAAATTCTGTCAAGACTTTATGTGCTGCTATTTTATGTTATCTTTTATCTCTGTTTCTTATCAATATTATGTATCAATATTGGTGTATGCTTAATTATTATCTGTTGGATATATTGTATGGCCTTTCTTGATTTTTATGTTAGATATATTGTTAATCCGTCAAGACTTTATAGTTCTCCGTTTCTTTTTGATGTTGTCAAAGGGGGAGAAAAGCGTCAACCACCACAACTGCTTTGACTGAAAAAGAAAGGGGGAGAGCGTACAACTATGGGGGAGAGCGTACAACTATGTTAAAGACATCGCATGTTGTATGCAACAGGTTGTCATCATCAAAAAGGGGGAGAATGTGAGGGCAAGTTGTCTCACAATACAGGCCTCCGAGTTTTCGATGATGACAAAACACAACCTTGGACAAATTAGAAGCATCATGCAATACTTCAACATGCTATACCTCTTTTTCATTGTTAAATCATTATACCTTAATATGAGTCATAACTGAATGTGGCAGGATGCACAAAATGGAAAAAGCTGTTATTTTTGCAGGTTTCTAAGCAGTGAGTCGACCATACAGTCGGCGCATGAAGCCTGGCATTTCTCACGGCTCAGCGCATGGAAGCAATGCGTCGACCGTACAGTCGGCGCATGAGTGTTTTGATTTTCCACGGATCAGCGCATGAAGACATGCGTCGACCATGCCACTCAGCGCATGGAGCTGAGTATTCCCCACGGGTCAGTGCACGCCGACCCTATGGTCGACCGTTCGCGCGCTGTGCAGTTTTTCTTGCTGTGTTTTAAAATTCTGTTCAGTTGACTGTTTTGGTTATTACTATAAATAGAGTTTTGCTAAATTTTAACAACTAACAATTGAAATCTTGAGTAAATTGTCAGGGCAAGAAACGTGAAATAGGTGCAACATATTTCTTCATCTTCATCCTTCAAACAACACACAAATCCTCAAATATATACAATCATTTTTGCTGTGATTGGTGTCTTGTTCAAGGGTGATAAGGTTCGAACGCGTTGATTGAAGATCCGGTTCGAGTGGAAATTGGGGCAGGTGTTTCTTGCAGAAAACCTTGAGGGTTTTACCCATCAAGACTAGAAGGTTTTGAGGGCTTTTGCTACGGAATAGTTCGTTCAACATACAAGAAAGTGCGAAGGTAATTGATCAACGGAAGGTTCATCAGTTTAGTAGCTAGGGCGTTGAAGTGTTGAATACTTTCCGGGTTTTGATTTGTTGGTGTCTAAGATCAGCCGAGCCGAAGGTTTGAACAACGGAAGGTTTTTCATTAAGGTGGCTGGAATCGGAGATCATTCACAACAAATTGAAGGGCTTGATTCATCTTGAATCAAGGTGCAAGAAGTGATAGCAAGCATCAACATCATTTGAGATTGTTTGTATCATTGTATATCAACTCTTGTGTAAACTGTTCATTCCAACAGGTGATATATATTCAATATATCTCAATTCTAATTTTAGAATTGAGGGCAGACGTACCCCGAAGCGAGGACGACGGGGGAACTGCCTCATCAAATCGTGTGTTCTTTAGTTTCTGTCATTTTCAATTCAGCTAGTAAAATAAGTGATTCTAGCTTAAGTGATTATTGTCAAACTGTGATACAAATTGAGTAAGGTGTTGAAACTCTGTTTTTAACTACTAAGTACAATAAAAATATTGTACTAGGGCATTTCAAATCTCTTACTCAACATAAATATCCCTTGAGATATTTGTGCACATAAACTGTTCGACAAAAGTCCTGAACTAAAATTGTCTTATTTTGCTACTAGTTTTTGTGTGTCTTGTTTTTCATTGGAACTAGGTAACCTTGCAAATTGAAGTAAATAATTGATAAGCATAGTTTGTGTTGTGATTCTATTTTTCTGAATTGTCATAAATCCATAGGCTTACATATATCCGGTTTTCCAATAATCGTTCGTTTTAGACTATATTTTTCCTCGGCCGCTTCCGCACTTAAAAACATTTTAAAACCAATTTCAAATTGGTAGCGCTGACTCAAACTTTAATTGGGGATCTATTCAACCCCCCCCCCCCCCTTCTAGATCTGTGCCATAGTCTAACAACAAGGACATCAACGGTTTAGCTATCTTGGAGAAGTCTCTTATGAACCTGCGGTAGAAGCTCGCGTGACCCAAGAAACTTCGAATGCCTTTCTCGTTCACGGGTGGTGGTAACTTAGATATTACTTCCACTTTTGCTTGATCGACTTCGATCCCTTTGTGTGAGATTTTGTGACCAAGGACAATGCCCTCTCTTACCATGAAATGACATTTTTCCCAATTTAGGATCAAGTTACTTTCCTGACATCTCTGCAAAATAAGTGACAGGTTAGTTAAACAATTATCAAATGATGACCCAAAAACCGAAAAATCATCCATGAAGACTTCCATATGTTTCTCAAGCATATCCGCAAAAATAGAAGTCATGCATCTTTGAAATGTTGCTGGGGCATTACATAACCTGAATGGCATCCTCCTATAAGCAAAAACTCCGTACGGGCATGTGAAAGTCATCTTCTCTTGATCCTCCGGCGCAACCGCGATTTGGTTGTATCCGGAGTATCCATCTAGAAAACAATAGTAATCATGCCCAGCCAATCTTTCTAGCATCTGATCAATAAAGGGCAACGGAAAGTGATCTTTTCTGGTGGCCAAATTAAGTCTCCTATAATCAATGCATACCCTCCAACCAGTGATTGTACGCGTAGGAATCAACTCATTCTTGTCATTAGTCACCACAGTTGTACCTCCTTTCTTGGGCACCACGTGAACAGGGCTCACCCATGAACTGTCCGATATAGGATAGATAAGTCCAGCATCCAACAATTTCACCACTTCCTTTCTTACGACTTCCTTCATAACGGGGTTCAATCTTCTCTGGGGCTGCACAACCGGTTTGTGGTCCTTCTCCATAAGGATTTTGTGCATGCAAACTGTAGGACTTATACCCTTGAGGTCTTCGATTTTCCAGCCAATAGCACTCTTAAATTTTTTAAGAACCCCAATCAGTTGTTTCTCTTGGACACTTTTCAAACTAGAGCTGATAATGGCGGGACACTTTTCCTCGGTGTCTAGAAAAACATATTTGAGATTTTCCGGCAGTTGTTTCAATTCCGAACCTTTAGGCTTTTCGTCATTACCTTCCAGCGCTATAGGTTGCCGTAAGTCCTCCCATCGGTGTGGTCGGGATCCCCTTTGGAATGGTCGAGTTTCCAACATTTCAACTACTTCCCTGTCATTCTCTTCCACTTCTTTATCTTCCTTAAAAATTGACATGCTTAACACTCTCTCAAGGGGCAGTTGGGTCACACTCTCCAAATGTTCGCTCTCCACAACTTGTTCTAGCACTTGTATGTTGCTACTTGTGCCAAGATCCTGTTTATGCTTCATGGTATTACTAACATCAATTTTTAACTCCTCGTCATATACCTTCAAGGTCAGGGTGCCGCCTTCCATATCTATCATGACTCTCCCGGTTTCCAAGAATGGTCGGCCCAAAATTAACGGCATTTCTTCATCTTCCGGCATCTCTAGTATCACAAAATCAACCGGAAACACAAATTTATCTACCTTAACCAGAACATCTTGAACCACTCCATACGGCCGCTTAACCGAATGATCAGCAAATTGAAGGGTCATCCGAGTGTCTTGAACCGTACCAATATCCAACTTTTTGTAGATGGACAAAGGCATGAGGCTAATACTTGCTCCCAAATCAATTAAACCTATTGCCAATAGTGCATGGGATAGTAACAGCTCCACTGTCTTTCTTCTTCACCGGAATCTTCAGACCCTGCAAAATAGCACTACAAGTTTCCGTTAGAATAACAGGTTCGGACTCACTAGTCCGCTTCTTAGCAATGATGTCCTTCATGAATTTGGCATAGGTGGGCATTTGTTCTAGTGCCTCCAACAACGGAATGTTCATCTCTAACTTTTTAAACAGTTCAAGGAATTTCTCGAAATTCTTCTCTTCCTGTCCTTTCTTTTTATTTCTTGAGGGGTATGGCAGCTTGATCACCGGTTTCGGTTCCACCACTTTTTCTTTAGTTACCGATACCGGTGTCACCACTTCTTCCACAACCACTTCATTTTCTTTAATTTCCAGCTCAACCTCAATCATCTGATCATTTAGTTATGTTTCCTCTTCTTCTACTTCCTTGGATTTTCCACTTCTTGTTACTACCGCCTTAATTTGGTGGTGATCCTTCGGATTTGGTATTGTGGCACTTGGAAGTGTACCCGGCGCTTGCGAACTTGCTAGCTGTTGAGCAATTTGACTCATTTGTACTTCAAGATTTTTAATGGATGCTCCAGCATTCCTGAAGTTACTCCTTGTCTCTTCTTGAAATTGAGAACTTTGGGCGGCCATTTTCTCAATGGCTACTTCCCAATCAGCTTTTCGAGGCGCTTGTTGTTGATATTGAGGTTGGTACGGTGGTTGCTGGTAATTTTGTTGCTGAGGTTGATACGGTTGTTGGCCTTGAACCAGTTTTTGTACATTTCCTTGTTGATCTTTCCATGAAAAATTGGGGTGATTTTTCCAACCAGGATTATATGTGTTGGCGTAGGGATTGTTCTGCCTCAACATATTAATTTGTTCCACCTGCTCTTGAGTTGCTACACAGTGCACTGTAAAGTGTGGTCCACCGCATATTTCACAAGGTGCTGCTTGAACTGGTTCAACCTGTGCCACTGTCTGAGTTTCAACATTCATTTTCTTTAACCTTCTCTCTACCTCAGTGGTAATCTGATCCTCCATTTTAACAACCTGGTATGCCAGCTTCAAATCAATCTTACCTTCCGGTTGGTTTACCGTGCGATCATACAACTCAAGGTGCTCGTTAGCGGCAATTGCTTCTATGATCCTTTTGATACCCGTGGCCGTTGAGAAGTTGGTTGAGCCACCGGCAGCAGTGTCTATGAGCTGTTTCATTTTGAGTCGTAATCCATTCACGAAGTTTTGCATCTGCTCAGTGGTGTCCATGTTATGAGTAGGACATGCTGTAAGACACCTCTTAAACCGCTTATATGCATCCCCTAAAGATTCTCCTTCTTTTTGCTTGAAGTTGACAATGTCATATCTTTTTCGGATAAACACTGAAGCAGGGAAATACTCATTCAGGAACGCAGTTTCCATTTCTTGTCATGTTGTGATACTCCCAGCTGGAAGCGAGTAAAACCATTCTTCCGCATCATCAGTGAGTGTGAACGGGAACATAACCAATCTCTTGGCCTCTTCGAAATGTCCTTCTATCTTCAACGAGGTGGTGGTCGTAAGGAATCTCTGAAGATGTTTATTTGCATCTTCGTTGATTCTTCCGGCGAACGGCTTGCTCTCCAACTGACGGATGGTGGAAGGGTGTAGTTGAAAATGCGCAACATTCACCGGTTGATTCACAATGGTCATCCGTTTTGGTTGAGCATTGGCCCCTCCATAGTCTCCTAGCAGTCTTTCAGGCTGAGGTGGATTTCAAGCCATTTGAACAGTTTCAGGTGTTGTCTCTCTCTCTTCGGAGTCGCTCTGCACAGATATAATTTCCTCTATTTCTTCCAGTCTTTTAACTTTAGCTATTCTCCGTCTTTCGTCTAACGCTCGTTCTGGTTCTGTATCAAAAGAATATTTAGCTGAGGCCTGACCTCGCATACACAATTAGACAAACGTTAGATAATACAAGCAGAGAAAAATGCAGCGAATAATAAAATTTTAGTCGCAGAGCAACAAAATTTCTTTTGGATTCTAAAAACAATGTTAATTTGGCCGTCCCCGGAAACGGCGCCAAAAACTTGATCGGGAAAATAGCAAGTGTACTATTTTTACCGATTGTAATAATAAGGGAAAAGTCCCAAGTATCAATCTCGAGGAATGCGTAGTAATTAACGGGGTTTTTAGTATTCAAAGGAACAAAAGGTCTAGGAGGTTGTTTGATAGCAGAGTAATATAACAAGTAAATAAAGACTTATAAATTAATCTAAGAACGGGGAGTGGATACGATGCGAGTAAAGACCACGTAGAATTATCCTGCTAGAATAGTTATTAACCTTAATTCATCAGTTGGCCAATTTAGTTTTCCTTAATTCCTTAATAAAAACCCTTTGATGAGTTTCATGTACACTAATTCCTCAGTGTCCATGAAAAGCATCAAGCAATATTTCCGACCATAAAATACGTGATACGGGATATCCTCATTCCTAAGCAATATCGACCGTGAGACTATTTTGCAAAAGTGTTAGGTTGACTTTCCAGACTAAAACCTAAGCATAATTCGAATTCTACTTTCCAATATGAATACGCATTAAGATTGATGCAAAATAAAATATATAAGGTGAATAACATAGTTCTCATAGAATAATCAAACAAAGGTCATTACATCGCAACTTAGGACCACCCCCTAACAATTGGGGGTTTAGCTGCTCATGTTCTTTGTAAACATAAATGCAATTAGAAATGAAAAGGAGAAGATCATTACAATTCGAGTTGGATCCCTTGGATCATCAATTGCTTCCGCTTTTGATTGATCCTTTGTTCTCCAGAAAAAACTCTCTCCTCAGTTGTCAATCCTAATATCAATTCAAAAGTGTCCCCTACTTTCTAAAAAGTGGCTCTTATATCTAAATTCAAATTACATCGCGAAATGTCTCAAATGCCCTTCGAAATAGGTCTGACAGCATAAAAATCAGAAAAATAACATTTTCACTCTCAGTGGCCATGACACGGGCCGTGTTGTGCAACACGGGTGGCCGTGTCATGCTGCTGACTCCTTCAGACACGTTTTCTTCTACCAGGGCTGCAACACGGGCCGTGTTGCATGACACGGGCACCCGTGTTGTACGTCTGTTTCCCATTTTCCTTGCTTCTCCTACCCGTGTCTGCCAACCGTGTCCTCCATGACACGGGCCGTGTTGTGCAACACGGGTACCCGTGTTGTGGCTCTGACTTCCCTTTTCCGACTTTTCTTTGCCTCCGAAAGCGGTGCGACTGTCATGTTATCCATTCCTGCCAAAAACACACTAAAAGAAACCGAATCAAACGCACCAACGGCAAAAGTAATCCAAACTTCAAAATAAGACTTGAAGACAAACAACTACGAGTAACTCAGATAATAATAACTAAAGCTTCGAAAATAGATAAAAATGGTGCGAAATTAACAACAAACAGCGTTTGAAAACACAAGTGAAATCCACCGATCAGTTCGGCTAGGATGTGCATGTTGTGGTCGAAGTTTGATCTAGCGCATGTAATAGTCAAAGAGGTGCATGTTATAGTCGAAGTCTGATCTAGCACGTAGTGACTTAAGTTAGTTATGTACTTTGCTACATAATAGTTATGTATGTCATGTATGAGAGTCATCATCATACATGACATACATCTATTAGGACTCTATATATAGGTTGTACTATAGTTTATTAGAATATGATAGTGTGGCTTATTATTCACTTCTAATCTGTTAACCCTAATTAAGAAAGTGAATAGAAAAATCGTCATAATCAATTCTCTTTCTCTCTCCCTCTCTCTCTCTCTCCCCTTTCTCTCTCTCTCTCTCTCTCTCTCTCTCTCTCTCTCTCTCTCTCTCTCTCTCTCTCTCTCTCTCTCTCTCCTCTCTCTCTCTCTCTCTCTCTCTCTCTCTCTCTCTCTCTCTCTCTCTCTCTCTCTCTCTCTCTCTCCCTCTCTCTCTCTCTCTGTAAACTAAATTGTTTTCTTGATTATTCAACAACTCTCTCTTTCTCACATTTTCATTGCATTTTGCCATCGTTTGTCGTAACAAATTGGTCCAGTGAGTGTGGATCAAGATGTCGTCAACGAATTATGAGATTAAGAAATTTACAGGTGTGAATGATTTCGGTTTATGACGCTTGAAGATGCAAGCTCTTCTGGTTTAGTAGAGTTTTTTAAAGTGTTGAAAGGATCAGAAAAGATGGATGGTGCCCTAACGGAGAAGTAAAAGATGACGATGATCAAGAAAGCCCACAATACCATCATATTGGAACTTAGTGATAAGGTTCTTTTCCAGGTCTCGAAGAATAAAATGGCAACAGGCGTATTGAAAAATCTTGAAGGTTTACACATGACCAATTCATCTGTAAATCACATCTACCCGAAGAAAGCTTTGTATTCATTCAAGATGAGTGAATGCAAAGTCTTGGATGAGTAGTTGGATATATTCAATAATTTGATTCTTGATCTGGAGAATATCGATGTTAAAATCGACAATGAAGATCAAGCATTATTGTTGTTGTGTTCTTTACCAAGATCTCATACACACTTCAAAGAAACTCTTTTGTATGGAAAATAGAGCCTCTGAATTTTGAAGAAGTTTAGTCGGTCTTGTACTCGAAGGACTTGAACAAAATAAAGGAGCATAAACCATCATATGCTGGTGAAGGACTGTCCCTAAAAGGAAATTTTTTGAGGAAGGATGGTAAGTTTGAGAAAAAGAAGAGTAACAATTATAACAAGTCTTATGGTGGTAATGCTACTACTATTAGGTGTTATCACTGTAATAAGGAAGGGCATACAAGAAAAGCGCTTCCGTATAGGTTGAAGAGTTATGGAAATGGAAATGACAATGACAATGCAACTATTCTTCAAGATGATTGAATCATATGATGTCCTGGTAGTTTCGAGCAACAATTCTGGAAAGGAATGGATCATAAATTCTGGTGTCACTTGGCACATGACTCTAAGCAAAGATGTATTTGAGGAATTATGTGATCAAGATGGTGGACCACTATTGTTGGGAAATAACAAAGCCTGTAAAATTGCAGGAATTGGATATGTGAGATTCCATTATGACTCAATCAAGTTCTTGACTGGAGTCCGGTATGTATCTGATCTTAAGAGAAATTTGATTTCTCTTGGTGAATTTGACAAGAAAGGATATGTGCTCAAGGGAGAGTAAGGTATCCTGAAAGTCATGAATGGGTCGAAGGAAGTCTTGAGAGACAGAAAGAAGCAAAGATTGTATACTCTTGAGGTTGAGGTTGTAAGTGGTTCAACAGACGTTACATCCACAAAACATGTTTTGAAGATAGAGCTATGACACATGAGATTTAGTCATGTCATTGAAAGGGGCCTGATCGAGTTGGGGAAATAAAATCTGCTAGGTGGTGACAAGGCTGAAAGTCTAGAGTTCTATGAACCTTGTGTGTCTAGTAAAGTCTATAAAGTGAAGTTCAATAAAGGCAAACAAAGAACACATTGATCCCTTGATTACATTCATGTTGATCTTTGGAGGCCTGCAAGAAATCCTTCATACTTAAGTGCATTATTTCTTCTATCAATAGTTAATGATTAAATTCCAAAAAATTATAGATATTCACTTAGAAGACTAAAGATAAAACTTTTGAGAATTTCAAAAGATGGAAGACCCTGTCAAAAATCAAATTGGCAGGAAGGTCAAGAGGTTGAGGACCAATAATGGCCTTGAATTATACAATGAATCTTTTGAAAATTATTGTGTTATGTATGGTATTGCTAGGAACAAGATTGTAGCAAGTACTCCTAAAAATGGTATGGATGAAAGATTTAATTGAACCATCCTGGAAAGGGTTAAGTGTGAAATTTTGTTCATGAGGGGACAAATGTTGGACACGATGCTATGACAGATGGTCCAACTTGTTAAACTAGTAAGACAACAATATAACATAAGCAATAACATAATGTAGAAAGGAATGAAATAACATAAGAGATTGGTAACCAAGTTCGATGAAACCACACCTACATCTGGGGGAACTCTACCTAAAAAAGAAAATTCAATACTTCAAATTAGTACACTTAGTCTTATATGAACATCAACCCCATAATGTTAAATGCCTCTTCCTAATCCTAGTGACATTCTATTTAGGACTCCCCTTAAATATGATAATCATTCTTACTTTCTCTAAACCACTAACCTCTAGTGATCAACTTCAATAACAACTCTATTGATTGTTAAATTTACAACTAACCTAAGACAAATCAACAACTATGCCAAGTTATTGAAACATAGAGTGGTGTACACAAAATATATTCAACATTAATAAAACATTAGTGTGGAGTACAAGAAACAACAAAATCAAAAACCTTAGGCGCAAAGAACTTAATCTTATGCGCAAAACTATTGTTAAAACATGAGAAATGAGTCTCTTTATATAACAATGTCTTATGGAGTTTTTCTCCTTGGATATCTGCATTTTATTTTTCCAGAATAATAGTTGAATTAATTGGATTTAATTTTCTCTATAAATCTCTCTTACAAAATATATGATTTTTATATTTCAAATTCAAATTTAAATCTCCATTTAAATTTGAATTGGTCTTCGACAACTGTTAAGCAAACCACACAAATATTTCCAAATAAACTACAACAAATCTGATTGATATTTGTTGCACCCTAAAATTTGACCAACTTGTTTTACCTGATTTGTGTTTTCATAGCTTTATCATTTGCATAGTAGATCATATACATAGTTCATTCATTTGCATAGCATAGCATGGGCAAGTCATCCAACAAGGGATCAAGTTCTATTTTCATCTCAAGGAGTATATCCAAAAGGTTTTTATCAAGATTCAAGCCTATTCAAGTCACCAAGAAAGAAGGTGAAGCTTTGAGAAGTTAATAGATCAAGCAGTGGATTTATATCCTATCTGAGGAGTATTTGAAGATCATCAAAGAGGTTGTGAACTATGAACTGAGGCATGGAATGTGTGTAGACATCATGGAAGACCTAGAGGGTCATTTTGAGAGTAAGACAAGTTATTGGTGTGGTTACAAGAGCTACAGTTGAAGACAGTCAACTAGGGTTTCATCTGAGTCAACCCTAGGTCTAATGCTTGATTGAAGGGCATCAAGGCCTATTTGAAGCATGTGGGATTCATAATTTGATATGTGGATATGGATGTGGTGTTGTGCCAAAGAGAAATCAAGAGAAATCAAGAATAAAAGAAGTTTCCAAATTAGGGTTTCTGTGTAAGATTCCCTGATTTAGGTCAAACTTCCAAGCAAAATAATTCAAAATACAAGTCTCAAATGGATCCTTGGACAACATGAAACTTGTAGAGCATCTCAAGACCTTTAATTTGAGTGGTGGAAGGCATCAAGGAGATTTATATAACTCAAGTTATGGTTCTTGCAAGTTACAGGTCATCTGAGGACATTGAAATTTATCTGTGAAAGTTACTTGACTTCTAAGCAACTTTTCCCCACAAGGATTTGTCAAATGGATTCTTGGTAAACATGAAAGTTGTTCCTCATGATCTTAGATTTCTAGAAAGGTATGGTATGCCTCATTCTGATTTGTGGAACTCTACTTATGATCTTAACAAGCCAGGGGTATTTTGGGAAAGTAAGATTATAGGTCATTTCAAGCATATGCCTAAAACTCCTACTTGCAAACTTCAAATGAAAAAATGTTAAACATAAAACTTGCTCAAAATGATGTTTTGAGTCTAGATAAGAGGTCATGATAGTTTGGAAATGCATGGAACTCAAAATGATAAAATTGACCAAATATGGAAGGTAAAAGTCCATTTTCAAGTGACCAAATTTGAGATTTTTTGATCCAAGGCTAAAATGCATCATGTGATATACCAAATTGAAGGGAAAATACATTTTGAGATCATTGACATCATTGGATTTTGAATTTGAGGTCAAGAAATTGGACTTATCATGGGTTACGTATATAAGAAGTTACACTTGCCAAACCAAGCTAGGAGTGGATTACAATGCAAGGAACCATCCAAGCACATTCTAATTCTCATTTGGAGAGAAATTCAAGCCTTGTTCATATGCTGTAACAGACCAAACTCCAACTGGTTTTTTTGAACTCATTAAAGGATTTACCATGACATGAGATATCCAATTTCTCATAGGATCATTCCAGCACTCTCTAGAAGTTTCTAACATCACCTATAAAGTCATTTGAGTTGATCAAGATCGGTTTTGGGTGTCATTTGGTGCAGAGAAGAAATATTGAGTTTCAATTCCCTCCATTGAAATTCATATTCGAGTTCTTCATTTTCTTCACAATCAATCCTATTTCTTGATTCAATTCAATTCAATAATCATTACTGAGTGTGTACAAGTCATAATCAGAGTGAATCCATGGTTGAATCGAGTTCTTGAAGTTGAACTTTCACACCTGCAACTACAATTTTATTTCCACGATCCAAGCACTTTCAAGAAGATTTGTTGCATACAGAAGCAACAAAACATCGCACTGAACGAATCTGGAAACTTTCAAGGCTCGATTTGGTGAATTGCTCCATCTGTTTTACTCATTTTCTCAGGTTAGTAACTTTCAATCTCCAGCTTGATTTAGGTGTAATTAGGTTGATTTGTTAAGTTAGAGTGTTAGTATGTGGCTAGGAGAAACTTTCTGGAGAGTTTGAGAAGAATTGGTGATGGTTCACATAGCAACACACTTTCTGTTTGGATCAAGAACTGAGTAGATATTGAGGATTAGAGTGAGTTCTATAGCATTATATGATCAGTGTTAGGTGATGAAGAGATTAGGCACAATAATTTGATGAATGGTGAATGTTGAATTTTTGATCAATTTTGGATTGAGAATCGTGTTTAGAGCTAGGGTTTGTATTAATGGACTTTGAAGCCATGGACGAATTCCTGATGAAATTTGGAGCAGTTTTGTGTTTTAAATTTTAGCATATGGTTGGATATTGAAGATTCACGAAGGGATGCAGATCATGTTCTTGCTAGTGTTCTTCAATGGAGTTTGGCTCCAAAACAGTTCAAATGAGGAAGATAAGTGTTGTACCGTTAGATCTCATATTTGACTTTGACTACAAGAGGATCGTGTGGCTATGCGTGTGGCTCGGTTTGTGAAAGAATTATGCTGAACATGAAACTCAGTCGTTTCACTTAGTTGTTGCTGGTGGGTTAAGTGGATTTTGCTACGCACACCCCTATCTGAGAGGCCCACTAGGAATGAGCGTGATTTGTTTGCTAATTACACCGTGTGTTTTCCTTTTTCTTTACGTTTTCTTTTTTTTCTTCGTTTTAATTTTTGATCATGGGCTTAATACACATGTGTGCTATCCTCACCCCCCTGCCTGGCCCATATGCGTTTTGTGTTATAATTTCTTGCTATCTGCACCAAAGTATTTTCTGTTTTTAATTCATTTAATTCATTTTTCTTTACAACTTTGAAAAATCATATAAAATTGAAAAAGAAATATTTTGACATGGGAATTTTTGCTACATGTTGATAATGGTTTCAAGAAAATTGAGAATAAATAAAAATATTAGTTTAGGTATTTTCTTGAAATTTTGTGAATATTTTGCATTTAGTTGTTCTTTATTGCATTTAGTTTGTACATAATTTTGTAGATTTTTGTTTAGCTAGCTCCCTTTACATTTTAGTGCTATTATTTTTAGAGTAATTAGATATAAACTTGACCTCCCCCCTGGATTTATTCCATGATTTTATAATTGGGTTTTGATTAGTTTTGATTAGATGATATTAGGATGGTTAGATTAGGGTTTACACACAACATAGGTGCACTTGAACATTTTGTTTTGGGTTTTTTTTAGATTAAATTAGAGTATGGGACCTATGGGGTATATAGGGTAGACATAGTATTTCCCTTAGAAATAATATTAGGCTTGTAAATATTATACTACTATTTTCAGTATATTTTACAATTGTGTGATTGTTTGGTTTTCCCATTTTGGGGGTTTATTTTGTTGTGTGGGCTTTTTGGGATTTTGCTTGGGGTGTGGGCTTAGTTAGAGCTTGTGGAGCTTGGCAAGGATTAGAGATGAAGATTGCAGATCAAAATCAAGGCTTGATGAAGATTGCTTGGCTTGCCTGGAGTTGCTTGAAGACCATAGGACATAGGGTATAGGTAGAGCCTTAGAATATAAATTCTTTCATGAACATGGATAGCTTCCTTTGCTTCCATTCTTCTCTATGACATATAGTCCCTTTATGGTATTCACCTCTCTCCTTAGGAGGGATCAGTGGCCATACCTTAGAGGTAGAACTTTGAGAGAACCACTCTGTTATAATGTCAACTATTCATAGGCTTCCTTTGGTCGTCAATGAATTGTTTGACATTCAATTTCTTCTGATAAAACCAATTCTTTGCTGGAGAGCTTGCCTTGAAGGAAGAATCCCTTGGAGATTGAGGATGAAGTGCATTGCCTTGAAGACTGTTAGAAGAAGGAGCTGGTGCTGTCAGAGTTGTGCAGCTGTTTGAAGTAGGACTTACTGCTGCTTAGTTGTTTGATGCTGTCAACTGTTAGGGTTTCTTGTTGTTGTTTTTCTTGAAGATTGGATGCTTATTTGAAGCTTTTAGATGGATGAAGACCTTGCTTGAAGGTGTTGGTGACTTGTTGCTGTTTCTATCAGATTTTGCTGTTTAGAGCTGTTGGTGTTGTTAGAGCTGTTGATGTACTGTTTGAGTTTCTTGACTGTATGGTTTGTTAATTTCCCTGTTAGGTTTAAAGTGAATTTTGTTCACTTTTGCCTGTTGTTTTCTAGGTTCGAGGTTGAGTGGGACTCCCTTGCCTCGCTTGTACTGTTGCATTCATGCATTTTACTGCTTTACTGTATATATGCTATTTCTTTTCCGTTTATCCCTTAGGATCTCTGTTTCTCTCTGCGCAAGAGAGGAATATGACAGACATTAGGCTTCCATCCATGCATGACAACATTAGGATAGATTTTGATTCCCTTTTCAACCATAGGCTTTTTAGAGCTCCTTTCTCTTCTCATCTCAGAATAATTCAAAAACACAGTAATAAGGTTAATCAATGTCGTACGTTACGAGCCTTAAGCTATTTGAGAAAAGGTTGCTGGAGGGTCACTCTTCAGTAATCTGATTGCTTAGTGTGTTACCCTTAGGGTGACATACGACGTAGTCATTCTCAAATCATAGTCTCTAGTGCATCAGAGATTGCAAACACACTAAAAAATACTTCCTGCGTAAAAGACTGTAAACCAATCAAAAGTGTCATTTTTGTCCGCTTGGACCCATAATCAGGAGAAAACCTTTTTCAGAAGGATAAAAACAATCAAGACAGACTTGTGTCGTACGCGGCCCGAACTACGTTTGCTCTGATCTTTCATGTTGTATGAAAGTACGTAGGCATAGGATGCGATATCCTAGCGAGCAACCTTCCCCTCCTTTCCCGTAGGTAGGCGAACTACGTTGACTCTGATTTCTCGTTCCAAACGGGAATACGTAGGCATAAAGTGCGATACTTTGTCGAGTCATTTTATTTTGTTTTAACCCTTGACTTGTAGAATAGATAGAATAACAATCCGTACTAGAAAACAAGCGTGGATCCCGTCGAGTACGACGGACGTGAGGGGTGCTAATACCTTCCCCTTGCGTAACCGACTCCCGAATCCAGGATTTGGTTGCGACGACCATTCCTTTCCCGTCTTTGCAGTAGGTTTACTCTGAGCGTTTCCTTTCCCTCCTTTGGGATAAATAACGCATGGTGGTGACTCTTCTGTTCAGCCGGCGCCGATTTTCGCAGTAGCGACAGTTGGGGACTCCAACGGTTCCCTACGCGAGTCAATCCTAGCGCTTGTTTTCCCGTCGAGGATTTTGTATGGATTTACGTTTTTGTATTTTACTTTCAGCATTATTTTATTGTGATTATTGTTGTGGGTATGAGGGGGTAATCTGTTGAGAGATAAGCCAAACCCAGGCTTGAGTACACCTATAAATTTAGAGAGAGAGTAGTGGTTAGCCTGCTTGCTTAGCTCGCACCAGCTAGCCACGAAATCTCACTCGGACGAGATTCTCTTTGATGCTTCTTGCCTGGCCCTTAGGGCTCGACAAGTTGTCTGACCCGAGGATTGTCGACTCTGGGAACCTATCAATTGGGATTCAACTAAGTGAGACCGCTTCAAGGGATGATAATGCCACACCTTCTGGGTATCGTATCATCGCTCTTGAAAGTCTGTGACGTTGAACCCGCATAGGATGTCGTACCTCGTCTGCGAGTTAAGTACACACCTGTGAGGGGTAGGAGGGTCTGTTTGCAGGGAACCTTTGACCTCAGAATACCTGGTTTACCTCTATCAGTGAGATGTGGTTACAGGTTTCTTTTGAGTGGGTTGGTTTGGGTCGAAATAAAGATTGAATGGTTCTCAAGGCTTCAGTACAGAGCAACCCAGTCTATCAGCATTGCACTTGATCCCATGTTGGCATATACATGTGCATCTTCATGTTTGCATTTCATTAACATGTATTTATGTTGCAGGTGATTATTCCCCTCTGATTCTAGGAAATATTCTAGCCAGGCATGGAGTCCCTGAAGAAGACGGTTGCTTACAGGTTGCAGTCACCAGACATCAGTTCATTACTGGATTTAGTTGCTTTGGCAGATGAGAGTGTGAGGGCTGGGTTCAGAGTATCCTATGGGAGGCTGCTTAGCTTGTTGTACACACCTTCGGCTTTCGAGATTACTGGAGTGTATACTTTGATGCAGTTTTATGAGCCGCAGCTGAGATGCTTCTTGTTTCCTGACTACCTTCTTGCACCCACTTTGGAGGAGTATTGTGTTATGTTGGATATTCCCGTGCTAGACCAGATGCCCTTTGTACACATTGATACCGAGCCTGAATTAGCTACACTCACAGAGATTGTTAGTCTGGATGCTTCTGAGTTTCCAGGAGGCTTGGTCAAGTTGAATGGCGCTTATGGTTTTCACTTATCTGTCCTAGTTGAGAAGGCCACGCAGTGCGCGAAGAATGGGTGTTGGATTGCCTTTAGTGTTATTCTGGCTGTCTGCATTTACGGGATTGTCTTGTTCCCTAATGTGCCAGACTTTGTTGACTCGGATGCCATCCTGATTCTCGCCTCGAAGAATCCCATTCCTACTTTCTTGGGCGATGTTTACCATTCTATTCACTACAAGAATGAGAAACGTCGTGGCAAGAACGTATCCTGCTGTCTTCCTCTCTTGTACAGGTGGTTCCAGAGGCACCTTCCGAAGACTGGGCCGTTTGTTGATACCGTTGATACTTTGGATTGGCTGTCCCGGTTGAAGGGGCTATCTGCTGAGAATATCATTTGGTTTGATCGGGGTATGCTCGGTACTGACATTATATATAGTTGCAGTGGCTTTCCGAATGTTCCCCTGATTGGACGGAAAGGCTGCATCAACTATAATCCTTCACTATTGGTACGACAGTTTGGTTATGCCTTGAGAGATGCTCCTATTGAGATTGAGATACAGGAATCTCTGTATCTCACGGGCTCCTTAGACGAGACTACTTTGATCAGGTTGAGGCATGCGTGGGCTTGCATCCACAAGAGGGGGAAGGCTTTGCTCGGTAAGAGCAACAGCAGAGCTTATGATCCTTATTTGGCCTGGGTCCGTGAGAGAGCTCGTATGTCTTTGATGCCTTATCCCGCTGTGGAACCACTGTATCTTCCAGTGATTGAGGTACCTCCTGCAGAAGAGAGCGAGAAATATAACAAGTTGTTGGCTGCAAATGAGGAATTGAAGAAAGCTAACGAGGAGTTAGAGAAGGAGATCTTCCAGTTACGACGAGAGAAGAAGGAAGCCACCTTCACGGTGAAGGAACAGACCGAATTGATTAACAGGTTGGGATCAGAGCTGACAGAAGCGACCAACAAGAAAGAAAAAGTAGGGATAGCTTTGAACGGGGTTCGCAAGGTACTTACGTCCAAGAAGGAACTTCTACACAAGGCTTATGCTCGTATCGGCAAGTGGGAGGCTTTGTGGGAGGCCACGCTCACCAAGCGGAAAGAGCGCGAAGACAAACTGAAAATGCAGATTGCCACGCTGGAGGCACAGGTTAAAGCCCAGGAAGCACGGATTGTTGAAGTAACATCCCTTAGGAGTACTGCTAATCTTAGAGTCAGTGACAGTGACGAGAAGTCGAGAGGTTGCGAGGAGAAGGCCGGTTCCAAGAGGTACAGATCTGACGAGAGTTCGAGCAAAGGAGCTCCCCGGGACGACGCCGCGAAGCTGAGATCCACTACTGAGCGGCATGCTTTACTGGTGCAGGAGTTGATCTCCCGACTAGGACACTCAGAGACGATGAAGATATTGGAGGACGTCTGAGCGCGCCACTTGGCCTGACGTATCTTTGCCTTACCTTTGTTATTTGTACTCATATTTGGTCCATCGCCAGACTTGTTGGCCGAGGTCTCTGCGGTTGTATTCAGTACTCAGCCTCTTGGCATTTGTTATATATAAGGATTTTCTGGTTTGTTGCTTGTTGAATAGGGACTCCATTGCCATAATGGCTTTCTCTCTGGAACTAGAATCAGGGGAATATAACCTGTAGCATATTTACATAATCGCATTCGCATTCATATTGCATTACAGGTAATTATTGAATTGTATCTCATCTCCTGCATTCTTCAGGTCTTTCCAGGATTGAAAGTCAACACCCGCACTGATACTCTACTCGTACTAACTGCAAAAGAGTTATGGACCAGATGCAGAGCGAGATGCAGGAAATGCGTGAGAAGCTGGCGCTGTTCATGCAGACGATGGAGACCATTGTGAAGGGACAGGAAAACTTGCAAACTTTGGTGCAGTCATTGCTGGTGAGAAATGCTGGACATGGAAACGAAGACCACAATTCTGTGTGTGTTGACACCATTCATGGGGATGGTACTCCTACACCGGTAGCTCCACCCGTGGCGAATATACCTGCTGTGAATGTGAACAATGGCGCTGGCGCCGAGAACGGTAATGCAGGAATTGGTAATGAGACTGTCATTAACAACGTTGGATTCGGAGATGCCAATCTGGGTGGTGATAATATTGGAGGTAACGGCTTCGGTAACAACGGATTTGGCTATAACGACCAGGGGTTTGATTATGCTAACCAGGATGGGAAGTTCGGCTTCTACGCTCAGGGCTTCGGACATGATGGATTTGGTAATGCTAATCAAGGCTATGGTGGACTCGGTAACGGAAATGGTGCTGGAATGATGTCTTTTGGACCTGCCGGGATCGCTCAAGGGTATGGTAACAGGGGACGGGTGTAGCGGTAAAAATCGTGAGTGTAAGTTATTGACTAACTTAACTCAAAGAAAACAAGAGTCGCCACCGCACTTTTATTTTATCCAAATAAAGGAAAGGAAAAAGAGCGAACAAAACCAAAGAGTTCTAAAATAAGAACACGAGACAGAGATCGGGGTAAGGGGGTTGGTTACGCAATGGGAAGGTGTTAGCACCCAAAACGTCTATAGTACTCTATAGGAGCCCTTTGAAATATTTACGCTTTTTGGTTTGAAAATGGTTTGTTTGAAAAGAGATTGGGGAGATGAGAAGAGAATTATTATTTTTTTATATTTTTGTGTTTGGAGAGACTTATCGTCTCATGCCTACGTACCCATAAAGTGCAATATGGAATCAAAACCCCGTAGTTCGTGGTACAAATGACAAAATTTTGTTGGTTTTGATTGATTTTAGATGTTCAGACAAGTCGTCATTTCAAGGAGAAAACTGCGACTATCCACCCACGAGTATTAAGACAACATTTGCGTCACATAAAGATGGAGGATTTGCTTGGATTATCAACAAGACTATCACTCAACATCAACGTGGAAAATGTCAAAGTCTTAATAATATGGGGAATAGGAGATTTACATCTCAACTATAGAAATGAATCATGTCTAAACTTTATGAAAAAGTTTTAAAGTGAAAAAGTGCATAAAGGCACAAAAAGAGTTGATGAGTTTTTGTATTTTTTATGTCTTTTGAAATTGGTCAAAACATGATTAACATTGATTGACTTTTATTAAGAAAAAACAAAGTTTAAAAATCACTTGACGAAAGTCAAGGTTTTATTGCGAAAGCGGTTTTGAAGTTTGAAACCAAGAAGGTTTTGAAAAAGGGAGAAAGTTTTGAAAATTTAAGAAGGGGAGGAGATGAAGTGACTATCCTAAAAAACAAAATAAGAGCTAGAGATAAGAAAGATCTAACCGACTTGTAGCACACTCCAAAGAAAGCAAAAAGAATTCCATCCGATTTAAAGCATAAGCTAATGAGCGAGCCAAATAAAGGCTAAGATCCACAATACTCCAAGCATAGGAATAAGAGCCCTAATTCTAAGTCCAAAGGTCCATAAAGTCCAAGGTCTAAGAATGGTCCAAGAGTATAACCACAAAATTAATAGCACCAAATTTTTAGATGTTTTATCCTTTTATTAGTGTTTTGAACAAAGTATGGTCCAAGTGGACAAAAGAAAAATGACATAAACATAAACAAAGATATGGTATGTAATGATAAAATGGAAGCATAAAAGTAAAAAATAAAGAGTAAGAAGAGAATATAAACAAAATTAAACAAGGATATTGTTAGTGAATTAGTAGTTAGTGGTTAGAACATATGATCAATGATGATTAATTCTTGCACTTAGACCAAGATTAATGAAAATTCATTAGAGGATTGATAGAATCAAAGCCTCCTAACAATGATTTTCATAGGTATTGGAGTTAAGACAAGCAACTAAACATACTTGGACTTTTAAACGTAAGTTTGAGCCACGAATGATCATTTTCCGATTAAGGGACAATTTAGCGCTATGTTAAGCAATCGTAATCGGGTTTATGTAGAAACCACGACTATCTGAGGCCGGTCAATAAAATGTTAGTGTTAATACATGTTAGAGAAATGATATATAAATCACTCTCCTAAAACATGCCACACAAAAAGAAAAGAGGTGGTGATCTCATCATAATCAAGATTTTTCATCAATTAATCAAAGGTAATCTATCACTATTCCAAAGTAAGGAGAATTATCTCAATGATTATTCGTCCATAGTTTTGAAATAATGAAGATTAATCAACCTTGATAATCAACAATCTATGATCCATAGATTTCATCGATCAAAAGAAAAATAAGAAGAAGAAATAAAATGAAAAGAAACCACAATTTGGATCTTAAATCGATTAAATCATCATCAATATCAATCACCTCTTTTGGTGGATAAAATCGACACCCAAAGTCCATTGAGATTGATGAGATCTTATCAAAATTTAAAATCCAAAACAACCAACAATTAGCTCAAAACAAAAGTTTTTTTAAATAAATTTTTTAAGAGCTCTTTTTTTTAAAAAAAACTATTTAAAATATTAACTAGTAAAAAAAAGAAATAACAAAATAAAAGGAATAAAGAAAAATATATTTAAAACAGTAAAGAAAAACGAAAAGGAGAAAGAGAAATAGAAAACCAAAGTATCAGAACAACTTCTTCTTCAAAAACTTCACGCGACACCGTTCACCATGGCTATGAATTCAAGCTCAAATCAAAGCGACGGGATGCAAAATTAACACGGTTGCAATCGAAATCAAGAGCTCTTCACAATGGTACCAACAATTCAGAGAATCACAACAAAAGATAACGGATCGAAAATGACGGTGAAGCTCAATCTACCTTCAAACTCAGGTAAGAAATCAATCCAAGCTTCTTCTTGCTTCTCTTCTTCTTCTGAACGAATTCTGGTTCGAAATTGATCTGTGTTTGAGGTTGATTTGAAGTTAATTTGGTGGAATGAAGTATGAGAAGAGAATGAACGAAAGTTTTTCTGGTAGTGAGGAATTGAGGAAGAAAATCAGCAGAGATTTTTTGGCTTGAAAAGCTTGAAGAATAGAGTGAGGGATGAATTCTATTTATAGATGAGAATGAGTGAAAAAATGATTTGCCGCTTGTGATAATTTTCTGCCGTTTTGAAGTAGGTGTGTTGTGCGTGATATTTTTTTGCTGGTATTTGACATGTCGTTTTGATTTTTTCTTTCAGCTCACTTAGGTGATGTGGAAGGTTTGTGGGGTCAGCTTGGAGTGTAACATGACTGAGATTATATTCATATGGCTTGCAATATGGCTTGGAATTGTTTCTTCAGCTCAACCTCAATTTCGAGCCGTTTTCGCTCTGTTTTCAAGTACGTGACGTGGATTGGCTCTCATGGCTTAACCAGAAACTTCATAAAACATGTTTGCTAAAATGGAAATCAGCTTGCAATGAACCAATTCTGCCCAAGAATTCTTCCTGCTGGTTTGTATTAGTGCTTTGATAACCCTGATGTCAAGAACTTTCAATCGTTTTCTCTGGATCTTTTGTCTGAAAGCAAGCGTGTGGCCAAAACTCTTTGTTGACCAAATTTATAAAAAGCTCTCCATGTTCTCACCTTATCCAACTTAATCTCTCGTAATTGAAGGCTATCATTGATGCGAACAACCAGTCTACGAGGAAGAGTTAGATCATCCCAGACATAATCAGCGCTGCCTGCAGGTCCAAGAACCTCCGGCTCTAATGAATCCTTTTGATAGTAGGTTATTGATACATTAGGCAAACAATTTTGAATTCGGTAAGGAAGACTTAAATTTGGTGGCTTGTAGAAACTCAAAACAAGAGTAGAACCTTCTTCTACCACATGAACAGCTGCAAATTGTATCATTCTGTTGTTTGATGATGCTGTATCTTCTTTTCTGAATTTCAGGAAAAAATGCCCTAGTGAAGCTAGACACACTGGCCCAGACCATCCCAATCCAGGCTCATTTGTTTGAAACTGAATATATAACAAGGAATTGTCACTGTCAATTCTGTGTTTTCTGATTAACCGCTCAAATACACTGAACTCTCTTTTCTTGCTCAATCCTTCCTTCAGCGGCAGTGACATTCTCTGTTTGCTGTCAATGGAGATTACACCTGCCATCTCATCCTGGAAATAGTATTGGCGAACAGTAATACATTGTTCTGATTCATTACAAATAACATATCGTGGAACCAAAGTCACCGTTTGTGATGGCACGACAATCTCTCCTAAAGAAGGACCGATAGACACTCCAAGCTTCGGAAAAACAGTTTTGTTGACAGATGCTGCATACTTTCTATGCTGCTAAGCGTTCACGCCGTTGCCTTTCTAATGTTGCCGTAATAATCACGACTATTAAAGTCAGTGATGCATAATTTCGGGTAAAACCGAGCCGTGATACACGCTAGCTGCTGTTGAACATTATCAACTGATTTCAATGCCCTGTTATTGACAAAGTTGTCATAGCACCAAGATGCATCCTCATTGTTTTGCTCATCTTTCATCTTCGAAAAGAGCATCTGAACTTGAAGCCAACAATTGCTGGATATGATCCATGGCTGCAGGATTAAAACCAAATATATCTTTTCAACCCTTGACTCGTTCATAGAAAATGTCATCAAAAGCAGTTAATACATGTCTAGCAGCTGGTGTTGCAAGCAACTGATCAGAATATGAAGTCCATTCTTTCAAGTATGACAAAAGCTTCAAAGCATCTGAAAATGATAAAGCTAATAATGTTTGCTCCAGGTATATTGTCCATTTCAGAAGATATTTCTCAGTAGCACAAAATCCACTCTGAAGTAAGCCTTTGGAAGATTCATAGTATCTTGAACCTCCAATTCGCAGCAAACTCCAAGCAGAAGACTGAATAGGTCCTTCAACTTCAGTTTCTGGTAGTTTGACTGTAAGAAGTAGCTTATCACAGTCAAAGAAGCAGCAAGACTCAGCTGATTCAAAATCAAACGTATCTGGGTGTAACTGTCGTGAACAGCCAGAAGCACAGGCGTGCAGGAAAAAGTAGCCACTTGAATGTGGCTTGGACAAAGATCCCAATTCTGAATTACTGCCATCAACATCATGCCTTTGGTGCCTGCAAGGTTTACCCGTCAAACTAACAGCATGACATAGTTGCCTTCCTGATTTCCAAATGGAAGAACATTCCTCTTCCAATGTTGTTGTTCATCACAAGCTCTTATGAGTTTAGGAATATTGAGTCGGGTAGCAAATAGTTTGATATGCTCCATAAGTTTCTTTTCCCAGTGCTTGAATTCCATCTGCACCTTCTACCTCAAGATTTTGTGGTGCCTCTACACAATTCGAACTTCTTTCCTGAATGTTATCTCCGTCAGAATGTGTTATATGTGGTCCATAGACCCGGTCAATCCCCTGAATGTTAACTAGGTCGTCATAGTCATTGATGCGAGAATAAGGCCTTGATTCCGTATCAGAATGGTAAACACCATAATCATCATCCTCGTCGTCACTCCTGTTGAAGCAATAGCCATATTGGTTAGAATTCAAATTCTCTACAGCCAGAGAGTCATTAGTACTCCTCTCCGAATTTAAATTTTCTTGTTCATCCATTATCAGATTCAATTGGGAAGATTGATGTGGACTACAAGGCACGCACTGATAAGACCCGGTTGAATAAGGAACTGAACCGGCAGTGCTGCTGCTACTGTGACAGGTGCAACTAGACTTAGAGCTGACCAAGCTTGTCGAAGATGGTGAAGGGCTGAGACAAGGGACGGCTGAGGGAGTACCATTATCAACTGCTGCTACTACTCCCTTCTCCCATTGTTTAAAGCAATAGTTACAAACCCTAAGCCTTTCCCAATCTTCACGAGCAGTATTTGGATCATGTGAAGACGCAGGAACAGAATTGGCAGTGCATTTTGCACAAAAAACACGACCACAGATTTTACAGTGATGCCTACGGTTGAAAACTGTGAAATATGAATCACACTCGTAGCATACCCTACAGCTTTGATCTGGCATCCAAAAGTCCCTCGACACATTTGGTGGCTCAATCCTTCGAGGGATCCAGGACCTAACTACATCAACAATATCAGATATCTTCTTGTCAGGGGTGCCCATGGACTGTGACTCCACCCTAATCCACTCATTATGAGTTCTTCATTGACCAGCCTTGTCAACAATCCATGTATCCTGGCTCATGACGCTTTTGAGAAACCGCTATTATCAGATCTCAGAGCAGAGAGAGCTTTGCATCATCAACTGTTGGAAGAAGTAATGAAGATACTGATGTATTTCCATTCAGCACTGAGCCAGATACAGAATTCATACAGATACTTATACAGAAATGATCAAACATAGAATGTGCAGCTGTCCCACGTATGAGTCTCTCACGGGAGCCTGTCTTTACATCCCAAATGTATAATACATCACCGTCAGAAGTTCCGCTCTTGTTGTATCTGTGTCCCAAGATGTCTGTAATGTATTCATAGCACACAACAAACAGTCCAAAATACCAATGGTGTGCATCAATATTCATCTCAATGGCTTTCATCCTGCTTTTCCTCCTTGACTGTTGCTGAGAGCCTTTCACTGCACTTAACTGATTCTATAACTTTCAAATAGTAATCCCAGGATATATTTGTTTCTCTTATGGGCCGCTGGCCAAATGGATTCGCCGACACAAACTCTTGAACATTGTCTGCCTTAGACAGCCTTTCTAGATAACCCCGAAGATCATCTTCAGGTCCTAATGCTGAGTCCCTGTAGTGTTGGTACCGGTAAGAATAAGGGAATATAGCTGTATGCTTAGGATTCACTAGTGCCTTGTAAGGGGAGTCATCGAGTAGTAATGTGTTTGACTCGTGGAACTTTTCTTTCTCCCATGGAAGACCAAATTCCAGCTTTTCCATAACTTTTTGAGTTCCTTTAACACAAGGGGCTTATCTTTATTCTCAACAGTATTGAATTTTGTTGTAGTACAGTGGGATTGATTCCAACATAACAGCAGTTTGGATGCAGATTTCCCCAAAAGAAGTCCGATTACATCATCAACATTAGACTTGGTTCTAGAAGGCCAAACGCCCACATGAAATCTCTCAAAGCAAAACTGTATAAAATCATCACAAAAGGGCCTGTTTTTATGTAGACTCTAAAGAAATGGATGCTGGTTCCAGTGTCTTTAGTGAGTCTGTCAACAACTGTGAATTTCTCTGAATCATCAAAAAGTCTAACATTATATGTACCAGCACAACATCAGTTTTGATTGACATTTTGTGCTTGATTTTAATTTCCTCCAATGTATATTCTTCTGTAGTTAAACTTTCTTCTTTAAATGGTTGCTCTTCGGAAGTATCACTTAAAGAAACTTCTTCTGTGTCAGCATGCCATCTAAATGAAAACCAGCTCTTGTTCTTAAATTTCCTTTTTTTTCAGCAGCTACCTTAGATTTTACAAATTCAATCTTGGCATGAGCTAGCAACCTCCATAGAAGAATTACTTTTGAATCAAGATCCTTATATATTTCTCTGATTTCCAAGAGGTTGACGGTGGATGACTGTTGAAGAAAAACCAGGTATAACTGAACATATTGCTGCCGACACTGATAAAGATCTCTAATTTGGTCCTATGACAAGCGATAACACATCTTCAACTGCCGGAGTGTGGCCTAGGCAACATACTGCCAACACAGATAAGGAACCTTTGAGATGAGAACTGTAGGTCGTAAGCGAGAAACTTCCATAGATGTCTTGCCATCTTGAAACGATTTCCAAGAGTTTTATCCAATCATAATACTGAGCATCGGCAATATCATTGGATCTGTCAAGAACAGCATTTACAACATTCACTAAAGCCAACCGCATGCTTTCCACCACATCCCAGTCCTGATTTGTCACTCTTCTAATTCAGATAGCTGCTGAACACGAACCATATTTGAAAGACCTTGAATAAAACTATGCCTTGAAAATGATCTTGAAAACTTGTATGACATTTGAAAATTGGACTTTGAATTGTGACAATCATCTTGTCTTATTAAACTCTTGACAACCTTCAATCATGCTTTAAAATCACTTGGATATGGCACACTTGAATGAGCACTTTGGACTTGTATCCTAAAACAAACATCTTGATTGAACATCCACCAAACATGACTTGTACAGACAAAACTCTAGACTGATGAACCCTGATCGTGATAATCCTGACCAAACTTCTCATAGAACACTGCTTGAAAGCTTGATGAATTCTGATACATGACAACTTGACCTTGAACAAACACATTGTCTGAGAAAATAGCCCACCACCACGGGTAACTTATAGTTGAAGCAAACTCTTGATAGTTTGACCAAGATGAGGTCAAACGTCCATCTGATTTAAACTTGAATGAATGTCTTTGCCATCAATCTCCTTGCAAAACCCTAAACACACAAAGAAGAGGAAACAAGCAAAAATTGCAAAATATTTTTGGTAATTTTGGTTAGATGTTAGTAAACAGAAACAAACATAAAGCAAGTATGAAACAACAAGGGATCAAAAAGTATGGTCTTGTTTGTGGAATGATATGCAAATGAAATGTGGGATCTTAGGGGTAAAAATTAGGGTATTACAGCTGCCCCTATTTAAGATTCTTCTATCCGGAGATATGGAGATTGACATCTTTGTCTCGACTAGATAGAAGAGACTTAAATATAACAATTAACCCAATTTTTAGCCCTAAGAGACCACAAAATGATATGATTATGCTAATGATATGCGAACATAAGACTTCTGTGGGGAAATAATGCCACAAAAGCTCGGGAGAAAAAGAGAGACTCCACATGAGAAAACAAAAGAGCAAGATCCTATTCCGATAAGGGAAAGGAAACGACTCAATGGGGAAAGAGATACCAACCGCCAGTTACTGGGCGAAGATATTCGAACCGAAGATAATAGGTAAAATACTTTCTACTGGTTACTGAGTAGAAAATAAGTGCAAAAACACAAGAAAATTGTTATCTACCAGTTACTGGGTAGAAAACAAAAAAATGTATTACTTATTACCAGTTACTGGATAAAAAGTAATCCACTCGTTGAGATATAATCAACTACCTGTTACTGGGTAGGAAAAGAAGCAACGCCAACTACTGGTTACTGAGTAGTTTAGCGGGAATAATAAACTTGAATAAAAGGGGTTTCCAACTATCGGTTACTGGATAGGGTAAACAACATGTCAACTACCTGACACTGGGTAGGACGGACTCGACTACCTGTTACTGGGTAGGAGAAAAAGATAAAAGGTCAACTACCTGACACTGGGTAGGACAAACATACTCGACTACCTGTCACTGGGTAGGATAAAGAGATATATCATCAGCTACTTGTTACTGAGCAGCTCCAAACACACAACAAACTTCTCAAATAAAGAGACAACCATTTGTTGGAAAAAGATATTAACAACTCTGTCAGGAATCTTTAAAAGAGATACGAGTAGGTTGAACCATGCAATAGAATTCTCATCGGGGGCTATTCCACAGAAATTCCAATTGACAGAAAAGCTGGTCGGATAAAGATCCATCATTTCACAATAAACTCCTCTGTTGAGGATGAACTAGAGAAATGTTATTTATTGCGAAGGTAAATTTCTGGAGATTACACAAGCTGCTCAAATAAAGAGGCTTCCACATGAAGTTGCATAATTAATTACCAAGAGAGTGTTATCAAAACACTACTGGGAAAATCAAATCTTCATCTTCTGATGGGGATCAATAACAGATTCTGCTGAGGAAAATAAATCCTCAAAACTACCTTCTCGTCATCCCGGTTCCACAACCCAAGGAAAACCAAAGTAACTGCTGCAAGAGACCAAAGTTCCATCCGGGAACAAACTGGAAAGAAACGGTCAAACAAGACTCGACCCAATGAGGAAATAACTCAACTGGGGAACAATTCCATCCAGATAAAAGCAGGGGATGAAAGCTAAACAAAACATCTTCCATGAGGCATAAACTCAGTGGGGAATTAAAAAATGATAGGTATTTTCTGCTTAGGGGTCGACACTCTAATGAAGAGAGGACATACGTATTCAGCGAGATAACAACATCGGGAAAAGGGAAATACCAACAAAAAATGCAGGATGCACAATGCAACAAAGACATGCTATGCTCAACCAAAATGAACGCGCATGCAATGAGTATGAATATGCTGCTAAATCAGACAAAAGGGCAAACAGAGGGTGAACAAAACACCACAACACCACTGAAATACTCGGTTAATCTCTGCGAGCTAGAGATATCATTGGAGATCGTGCTGGGGATCAGCAACAGAAAATCTGCAAGAGATACACAAGAGCCATCAAAGGAAAATAAATCCTACTACAAGGCTTAAATCTCGCTGAATAAATGGAAATATTGCTTGGGGAAAAGACCCCAAAGATCAATCTTCAACCATTAATAATTCAACAATATGAACTCCGCTTTGAGAAGAAAACTGTTGGAGAAAAACATAGCAACACAAATCTTCCAACCCTGACAGGGGAATAAGAAGTTAACATCATAGCAAAAAGTCAAACTGTGGGGGATTTTAAATCAACACCCAATCACAAGGTGAGAGAAAACCCGACAGGTGACTGCTATATCAACACTTCTCAACCTTGTTCTCTACTTGAGGAATAATCCAAAGCAAATGTGCATAACCTCTGCTAGGAATCATCAAAGACAAAACTCCGCCTGGGCAAAATCATCAAGGAGAAGTGGTCTTCAAATTTCTCAACTGTCTGATCATTTGAATCAAGACTTTGCTGTGGAAAACCGTTCAACACTCGTCTGGTTTATCCAAAGAAACAAAACTCTGCTAAGGGAATATCAGCAAACTCTACTGAAGAGACCTCAATATAGCTCAAATGGGGAAACATCAACACAACTCTACTGGGGAGCTGCTAATAAATTCTATCAGAGAGGCAAGAAAGAACCCTGCTGAAGAGAACACTTACGCTTCTCGCTTCAAGATTCTACCATTTTTGGGATTACTGTTGACATTCTTTCTTTTATTTTCACAAATCAAAGAAAAATGTTTTTATAATTTTCAAAATTTAAATCAATTATTCTCATTTGTTTCAAAAATCATCATCAAAAATAAAATGAAATTCTATAAACAGAAACAAAATAAGAATTGCAAACAAAGGGACAAAGGCCCAAATTATATTGATAGAATGGTAGTCCGCAAATGGCGTAACTCCATGGATCATTACAAAGTTTGAAAAATGGTAAGTACAATGGAAAGTTCTACATTGGAATACAATGACCATTATTCTCCCTAACAACTTTGAATTCCAACTGTGCTTGAGACTTCAGCGGAGAATATCTGAAGTAAAACCTTTGATAGGAAATGTTGCTTCAAACGATCAAGACTGGCCAGATGCAGTTACTTGCCATGATCCCTAACTTTTGCCTAGATTGCCCTTTCGGGTTTTCAATCTACCGGGATGATTATTTCTGTTTTGTCTCTAATTTTTGCCTGGACCGCCCTTTCGGGTTTTCAATCCACCGAGACGCTCATTTTTGCCTAAGCCGCCCTTTCAGGTTTTCAACTTAGCGAGCTGTTCTTTTATTTTTTTTAGGCGAAGTATTTCTTGACTGCATCGGCATTCACAGGACGAGTGAACTCTTCTCCATCCATAGTTGTAAGAATTAATGCACCACCAGAGAAGGCTCTCTTAACAACATATGGGCCTTCATAATTAGGAGTCCACTTGCCCCTAGAATCAGTAGTAAAAGTCGAGATCTTTTTGAGCACGAGGTCACCTTCTCTGAACACACGGGGTCGAACCTTCTTATCAAATGCTTTCTTCATTCTTTGTTGATATAATTGGCCATGACACAAAGCCGTCATTCTTTTCTCTTCAATCAGATTCAACTGGTCGTATCTACTTTGACACCATTCAGCCTCAGCCAATTCAGTTTCCATCAAAACTCTCATAGAAGGGATTTCAACCTCTATCGGGAGCACTGCTTCCATGCCATAAACAAGAGAAAAAGGGGTTGCCCCTGTTGAAGTGCGAACGGATGTACGATACCCATGCAGAGCGAAAGGAAGCATATCATGCCAATCTTTGTATGTAACAACCATCTTTTGAATAATCTTCTTAATATTCTTATTAGCAGCTTCAACAGCCCCATTCATCTTGGGTCTATAAGGAGAAGAATTATGATGCTCAATCTTAAACTCATCACATAATTCCTTCATGATCTTGTTATTTAAATTCGACCCATTATCAGTGATGATCTTGCTCGGAACACCATACCGACAGATGATTTGATTCTTGATAAACCGGACCACTACTTGCTTAGCCACATTTGCATATGATGCCGCTTCAACCCATTTGGTAAAATAGTCAATAGCCACCAATATGAAACGGTGTCCGTTCGACGCTTTAGGCTCAATCATTCCAATCATATCAATGCCCCACATTGAAAAAGGCCATGGAGAAGAGATAACATTGAGAGGAGTTGGAGGCACATGAATCTTGTCAGCATAAATCTGACATTTATGGCACTTTTTCACGTATTTACAACAGTCAGATTCCATTGTCAGCCAATAGTAACCTGCCCTTAACATCTTCTTAGCCATCGCATGTCCATTGGCATGGGTGCCAAAGGATCCTTCATGGATTTCTTTCATCAACATATCTGCTTCGTGTCTATCCACGCATCTGAGCAAGATCATGTCATAATTTCTCTTATACATCACATCATCATTCAAGAAGAAACTACCTGCCAATCTTCTCAAAGTTTTCCTATCCTTTTTGGATGCCCCAAGTGGGTACTCTTGATTCTGAAGAAAGCATTTAATATCATAATATCATGGTTTATCATCAACAACTTCTTCAACTACAAACACATGAGCTGGTCTATCAAGACGCATCACATCAATCTTTGGCACATCATTCCAATGATTTACCACAATCATGGAGGATAAAGTCGCTAAAGCATCTGCCATTTGATTCTCTGCTCTTGGTATGTGGTGAAACTCAACTTTATTGAAGAAAGTTGACAACCTTCTTGCATAATCACGATAAGGAATCAAATCAGGTTGACGTGTCTCCCATTTCCCTTTAATCTGATTAATCACTAAAGCTGAATCTCCATATACATCCAGAATCTTGATTCTTAAATCGATAGCTTCTTCCAAGCCCATAATACATGCTTCATACTCAGCCGCATTATTTGTGCAATTGAAAACCAACCTTGCAGTGAAAGGAATATGAGAACCATGAGGAGTAACAATAATTGCACCAATACCTCTGCCATATTCATTAACCGCCCCATCAAAAATCAAACCCCAACGGGATCCAGGCTCAGGTCCTTCTTCATGTAATGGTTCCTCACAATCTTTAACCTTTAGATACATCACATCCTCATCAGGAAAGTCAAACTGAATAGGTTGATAATCATCAATTGGCTGGTGTGCCAAATGATCAGCCAAAACACTGCCTTTTATCGCCTTTTGAGTTCGGTATTCGATATCATATTCTGATAACAACATTTGCCAACGAGCAATCCTCCCAGTTAAAGCAGGCTTTTCAAAGATATACTTGATTGGATCCATTTTAGATATCAACCAAGTTGTACAATTCAGCATATACTGACGGAGGCGCTTGGCAGCCCAAGCTAGAGCACAACATGTCTTTTCAAGCATCGTGTATCGAGACTCACAATCAATGAATTTCTTGCTTAAATAATAAATGGCAAATTCTTTTCTCCCGGATTCATCTTGTTGACCCAGAACACAACCCATAGACTCTTCTAGCACGGTCAAATACATGATCAAAGGTCTTCCTTCTACGGGAGGAGACAAAATAGGAGGTTCAAGCAGATACTCTTTAATTCTTTCGAAAGCTCTCTGACAATCTTCTGTCCAGACACACCCCTGATCTTTGTGGAGAAGTTTGAAAATCGGTGCACATGTGGCAGTCATATTGGATATAAATCGAGAGATATAATTCAAACGTCCCAAGAATCCTCTTACTTGTTTTTCCGTTCTGGGTGCAGGCATCTCCCGGATAGCTTTAACTTTACCAGGATCGACTTCAATGCCTTTCTGACTGACAATAAAGCCTAACAATTTTCCAGAACGAACACCAAAAGTGCATTTATTAGGATTCAGACGGAGCTTAAACTTTCTCAAACGTTGAAACAACTTCAATAAATTTTTAATATGATCTTCTTCAGTCTTCGACTTACAAATCATATCATCCACATAGACCTCAATTTCTTTATGCATCATATCATGGAACAGGGTGGTCATAGCTCTCTGGTACGTTGCACCAGCATTTTTTAAACCGAAGGGCATCACTCTGTAACAGAATGTTCCCCAGGGTGTAATGAATGTTGTTTTTTCCATATCCTCAGGTGCCATCTTTATTTGATTATAACCGGAAAATCCATCCATAAATGAAAAGATATTGAACTTAGCAGTATTATCTACCAACAAATCAATGTGTGGTAGTGGAAAATCATCTTTTGGACTTGCTTTATTCAAATCTCTATAGTCAACGCACATTCGGACTTTTCCGTCTTTCTTTGGAACAGGCACGATATTGGCCACCCATTGAGGATATTCGACGGTCACAAGAAAACCAGCATCAATCTGCTTTTGAACCTCTTCTTTAATCTTCACTGCCATGTCAGGATGAGTTCTTCTCAATTTCTGCTTCACGGGTGAACATTCAGGCTTTAATGGCAAATGGTGCTCCACAATACCAGTATCAAGACCAGGCATGTCTTGATAGGACCAAGCAAACACGTCAACATATTCCCTAAGAAGCTCTACCATCCTCTTCTTAACATCTGACTGAAGCAGTGCCCCAATCTTGACTTCTTTCTTATCATCATCGGAACCCAGATTAACCAATTCCACCGGCTCTTCATGAGGCTGAATGGCCTTCTCCTCGTGCTCAAGCAATCGAGAAATCTCATCAGGAATTTCTTCAATATCCTCCTCTTCCGCTTCAAACACAGGGAACTCAAAGTTGGGAGGGGGCATATGGTCATTGTTTCCAATGGGCTTAACAATCAATCTGCACAATGATTTTATGTTTGATTTTAGAATATGAACAAAAAAATGAAAATATTATGCAGATAAGAGTGATTATAACATTATTATACTTTTTTCGGTTTTTTATGTTACCATTTTTCAGAAGTAAAGCAAAAAAGGAAAACAACATATGGATAAACAGAAAAACATTTTATTGATGATGATAAAAGTTGAAACAAAGCCCTCACAAATTCACTTTCACCTTGGGCAGAGTGAAAGGATTTTTGAAAGAAACAAAAACAAATTACTTTGAAACATGAACAACAGTAGGAACATCAACAGCGATCCAATTCTGGCATATCAATCCACGTGTCACAAAGTTGGGCATTTCTTCCTCTTGGTCATCTTCGAGAATTGCAGCTGTAGAATGATCTTTGCAATGGATGAACCCAGCACTTTGAAAGACTTCATGAATACTCTTCAGCTCTTTTTGGGTTGAACCAGATGTAAAACCCAAACCAGCTCTATCTTTTTTCTCAGCAACTTCAATGATTTGGCCCCATCCATCAGCTTGGCCATTATCCACTGCACGTTGTGCATCTTTTAGAGAAGACATGGACACCCCATCCTTCTTAACAGCTTTATCAACCACAGAAAGAGCCTGAAACGGAGTTCCAATATCCTCTTCCGCATCGATATAAGAAAAAGACGACAAACTGCTTACCAACATAGCCTGTTCTCCACCAACAACGACAAGTTTACCATTCTGCACGAATTTTAACTTTTGATGCAGTGTCGAAGTAACAGCTCCAGCTTCATGGATCCATGGGCGTCCTAGAAGACAACTGTAAGCAGGACGAATATCCATGACTTGAAAAGTGATCTGGAAAAAACACGGACCAATCTTGATAGGGAGATCAACCTCTCCAATCACGGTTTTCCTCGATCCATCAAAGGCTTTCACAATGACCCCACTGAACCTCGTAGGAGTACCTTGATAAGATAATCTGGACAAAGTAGATTTTGGCATCACATTCAACGATGACCCAGTATCAACCAGCACATTGGATAGAGCGTCTTCCTGGCAATTCATGGAAATATGGAGAGCCAAATTATGATTTCTTCCATGATCGGTCAACTCCTCATCACAAAAACTCAGATTATTACACGCAGTGATATTGGCAACAATGCTATCAAACTGATTAACAGTCACATCATGATCTACATAAGCTTGTTCCAATACTTTCTGCAACGATTCACGATGAGCCTCAGAGCTCATTAACAGGGATAAAACAGATATTTTTGACGGTGTATGTAACAATTGATCCACCACATTATATTCACTCTTCTTGATCAATTTCAATACCTCATCATTATCTGACTTCTGATTTACATCACTTGATTGACCAGACTCTACAGAAGTCTTCAACTGAATTTGCTTACTCCCAGTATCTTCACTTGTCTTTGAAGGCTCATTAGCAAACACTCGACCACTTCTGGTTACACGTCCGACATCAGCAATAGTCACAACTGAGGGAAGAGAAGGAATGGGAACCTCTTTTCCATCCTCCAACATAGTAGCATTGTATTTGTAGGGAACAGCTTTATCGGATTCATACGGCGTCGGGCCAGGCAAACGGATAACCAAAGGCGTCACAGCAGATTTCTGACTGTTGTAAGAAATTACAACCCGCTCAGGAATATTGAAACGTGGGACTATGACATTCACCTCGTTCTCCACTTCATTTCTGTTTGCAGTAACCTGAATCAAATTCTCATCCATCATCTTTTGTAAATCCCTTTTCACAATCACACACCCTCGAGGGTTCACAGAACAAATACAACAGGCGGCATAATCATGCTCAATATCATGGAACTCACTCAAAGTAGCATGCATTTCAACAAGCGATCTCCGAATCCAGCGAATGTCGAAAATACGGTATGTACCAGGACAACCATATACCATATTAACAGTTGCATTACCATGTTTAGGAAACGGATTTGATTGCACATTAGGGTTGGTATCTTCAAAAGACAGAATACCGCTTTTTACGAGCTTTGCAACTTCATGCTTCAGAGGATAGCAATTTTCGATATCGTGTCCAGGGGCACCTTGATGAAATGCGCAATGAGCATCTGGCTTATACCACCATGGAATTTCAGTTGGAACAGCCGGCGGATCACGAGGTTGAACCAAATTATTCTTTATTAAAGCCGGAAAGAGCTCAGTATACGTCATTGGAATGGGATCAAATTGTGTTTTCCTCTGTGTACAACCTTGTTGAGTTGTCTTCTCTTGGAAACGTGGTTGATAACTTGCAGTAGCTTGAGCGGTAGGGGTGTTACTGACAACAGGCATAACAGATGCTACTTGTTGCTGACGACGACTACCATTGTTGTTCACAACTCTGCGTCTTCTAGACCTTTCCTGAGATATAGCATTAGCTTCTCCCTCTTTTTTCTTAGGGAATCCAACGCCAGGCTTTTTTGTACTTCCACAATTTCCTTCTTTTATCAGACGTCCCTCACGGACAGCTTCCTCTAATCTCATCCCCATATTAACCATTTCCGTGAAATCACTAGGAGCGCTCGCAACCATCCTTTCATAGTAAAATGAATCCAGAGTCTTCAGAAAAATCTTGGTCATTTCTTTCTCTTCAAGCGGAGGGCTTATCTGAGCTGCAATTTCACGCCATCTTTGCGCATATTCTTTAAAAGTTTCTTTCTCTTTTTGAGACATTGCGCGAAGCTGATCACGGTCTGGCGCCATATCGAGATTATACTTATACTGACGAACAAAAGCTTCACAAAGATTATTGAATGTCTTGATTTGTGTACTATCGAGTCCCATATACCACTTCAGCGCAGCACCAGTAAGACTATCTTGAAAGTAGTGGATCAACAACTGATGGTTGTCAGTATAGGTAGACATCTTTCTAGCATACATGATCAAGTGACTTTGCGGACAAGTGTTTCCTTTGTATTTTTCAAAATCCGGAACCTTAAACTTGGCGGGAATCTTCACGTTTGGAACAAGGCAAAGCTCATGAGCATTCTTTCCAAATAACTCCTTTCCCCTTAAAGCCCTTATTTCTCTTTGCATTTCAGCAAACTGATCCTGAAAGTCATCTATTCGATCCATAACATCCAAACTCTCGCTCGGAGCAGTATGGAAAATTTGTTCTTCAGTATAAGGCATAGCGTGAGTTACAGGCGGTGGCACAGGTATGACAGTAGGAACAACCAGAACTTCAGCATTAGGAACAACATTAACCATAGGAGGTGGTACAGCCATGACAGCAGGGAGTCTAGAACCTTCGGGAACAGGAGGTCGATATCCCTCTGGCACATAATTGTTAGGCATGCCCCAAGGGAAACCAACAGGCATTTGATATTGAGAAGCATTAATCGGGGCCGCAGAAATGGGCGTTGATCCGATTTCAGAAATCACAGTTCCTGGGACAGGAGAAGGAGGAGGTAGTGGTGGCTGATTCTGAGCAGCCACCAGAGCTTCCATTGCGGCAGTCAGTCTCTCCAAACCATCTTTCAGAGTTGATACCTCTTCACGGAGCTCGCGGTTCTCTTGTTGCAACTGATCCATCTTTTTCTTAGAGCTAGCCCGAGTGTTGTAGTGATGCGACAGCTTGACTGAAGGAAGGCCAAAAGAAACAAATAAGACATCTGGAAAAGGCAACACACAATGCACGATGATGCGAATGCAAATGCAAAAATGCAGGTGTTTCAACCAGTTTTCAAGGATCTTTAAGATATAAAGCAATTACAAACATCATAAAGAAAAATAACACTTTCTTGAAATACTGATAAACATCTCATTTCATTGAATATTGGAAAGAGTTACACTTGGAAGTACAAAATACAATAATATCAAAATAAGAAAAAGCTAGGTCCTAAGGAACATCTGATGACGATCCAAGCTGATACTTCCTTCGGAGTCTCTTAATCTCTTTCTCATAGTTGTGCTTCATGGTGATCTTCTCTAGCACAAGCTGATCCACAATACCCTTCCAAGCACCAGAAGTAGGAGGATGTGCTGATGGAGTAGTAGAGGAAAATAAATCCTCTGCATGCCTCTTCACAGCGCGCCGCTCAAGTAACTCTATCAAGTCATCTTTCTCCTTCATCTGTTTTTGCAATTCCATCTTCTCTTTGTCAGAAGCTTGAAACTTACTTTCCCACATCTCTTTCTCTTCCTTCATCTTAGCCAAAGCGTCTTGAAGTGTCTTCACATCATCAGAAGAAACAGGGATTGCCGTAGGGAGTGGCGTAGAGATCACAGTAGTCAGAGGTTTCTCAATAGGGTAAGGCATCTTAAGCTCCATAGCCCTCTTCTTCACCCAAAGCGTGTAAGGTTCTAAAGCAATGCAAACTTGTCTTCCAAGCTCCCCTCTACCCAACCTGTGAATCTTAGTCCAGGCATGAGCCATTCTTCTTCTCAAACCAAGAGAATCATCCCCTCCTTGAAAGAATAAACCCTCTAATAAAATATTCTTAGGCCTATCCTTCAGCATATATCCCAGCTGACGGCGAGCTAGACTCGGGTTGTAGTTAATTCCGCCTTGTATTCCAAGAAGAGGAACATTGGCGAATTCTCCACAACTATCAATAATCCGGACATTATCGTAAACCGAAGAAGACCAAGTGATATCAGTATGCGTAAGAGACATAATCCTTTGAGACCACCTTAAGCAATCCTTGTTTTTCCTAAAAGCAGATGTCTGAGGTAAGTGTGAAATGAACCAATTATACAGCAGAGGTAGACAGCAAACAATGGTACCGTTTCCCTTAGAAGTCCTACTATGGATGGAGAAATAAGTATCACCAAGCAAAGTTGGAACAGGGTTCCCAATCGAGAAAATCCTAATAGCATTAATGTCCACAAAATTATCAATATTAGGAAACAAGACTAGTCCATAGATGAGTAAAGCCAATATAGCCTCAAACGCCAATGTGCGACCAATGTCAGCAAATAAAGTAGCCTTCTCGATCAAGAACTTAGCAGTCAAACCCTTGAGGCCTCCCTTAGTCTTTAGATTTGCATCAATATCCGACTTCGTCAAATGGGTAGCTTCAGCGATATCTTGAGGCTTAAGAGCTTCCTCCAAACCAGTATACGGGACCTTATCAGAAACCGGTACACCCAACAAATAAGCATATTCTTCCAAGGTCGGCATGAGCTGATAATCGGGAAAAGTGAAGCATCGGTAAATAGGATCATAGAACTGCATAAGGGTATTCAGAACTCCGTCTTCAATATTGGTAGAAAGAACAAATAAAAGTCTCCCATAACGAGATAAGAAGCCTGAACGATCATCTACCAAGGACACTAGCTTTCTCAACTCTGTAAGATCAGGAGCCCGAAAACCGTACTTCTGAGTGTTTCTCCTTCCAATATCCATAATCAACAATATCTGCGATGTTTGCAAAAGAAAATCTCTGAGATCCTTAAAAACCAGCTGAAACACAATGCTCATGAATGCATGAGTGCAAGATGCAACACCCACAAACAAGTCATACAAAGCACACAGGTTCAAAGGTTCGGCACGAGCATGGAGCCAAAGGTAAGAATCAACCAACCCACAATGGTATGTACTATGGTTATATCATCACCTGTAGAACAAGGTTCTAAAAAGTTCCCAGAATCATAATTCCATCTTTTGGATATTATCGGCTTAAACGACTACTCGTCGGCCAACAATATTCTCAAGAGAAACTCATCTGAGTGTGGTATCGCGTAACGACCAATTCAAGTCTACACCTGAACAGCCACCGCACCACGTCCTAATAAGGCCAAGATGGGTTAAAGGGTTCTAAGTTCCTCAGCTTCTCAGGCTTCCAGTCGGAAAAAGTAATATCAATTACGACTACTCATAAGACATCAGTAATTTCCAAAGGGGCCTCCACCGAGCGGGGGATCTCAAGTCAGCTTAGTAAGGACTACTCCACGTAAGCCAACAAGACTATACCACCCTCCTATCATAAGTGCACTCAAGTCCGGGTTAGGACTTATCTCACCACACAAATTACCAGGCACCAAAACAGAACAATCAATAACAAACAAGTCAAACAGAAAGCGATAAATAAATCAAAGTAGGCGAAACCCACTAGGAACCGTTGGAGTCCCCAGCAGAGTCGCCACTTTTCTGTAGCGGTAAAAATCGTGAGTGTAAGTTATTGACTAACTTAACTCAAAGAAAACAAGAGTCGCCACCGCACTTTTATTTTATCCAAATAAAGGAAAGGAAAAAGAGCGAACAAAACCAAAGAGTTCTAAAATAAGAACACGAGACAGAGATCGGGGTAAGGGGGTTGGTTACGCAATGGGAAGGTGTTAGCACCCAAAACGTCTATAGTACTCTATAGGAGCCCTTTGAAATATTTACGCTTTTTGGTTTGAAAATGGTTTGTTTGAAAAGAGATTGGGGAGATGAGAAGAGAATTATTATTTTTTTATATTTTTGTGTTTGGAGAGACTTATCGTCTCATGCCTACGTACCCATAAAGTGCAATATGGAATCAAAACCCCGTAGTTCGTGGTACAAATGACAAAATTTTGTTGGTTTTGATTGATTTTAGATGTTCAGACAAGTCGTCATTTCAAGGAGAAAACTGCGACTATCCACCCACGAGTATTAAGACAACATTTGCGTCACATAAAGATGGAGGATTTGCTTGGATTATCAACAAGACTATCACTCAACATCAACGTGGAAAATGTCAAAGTCTTAATAATATGGGGAATAGGAGATTTACATCTCAACTATAGAAATGAATCATGTCTAAACTTTATGAAAAAGTTTTAAAGTGAAAAAGTGCATAAAGGCACAAAAAGAGTTGATGAGTTTTTGTATTTTTTATGTCTTTTGAAATTGGTCAAAACATGATTAACATTGATTGACTTTTATTAAGAAAAAACAAAGTTTAAAAATCACTTGACGAAAGTCAAGGTTTTATTGCGAAAGCGGTTTTGAAGTTTGAAACCAAGAAGGTTTTGAAAAAGGGAGAAAGTTTTGAAAATTTAAGAAGGGGAGGAGATGAAGTGACTATCCTAAAAAACAAAATAAGAGCTAGAGATAAGAAAGATCTAACCGACTTGTAGCACACTCCAAAGAAAGCAAAAAGAATTCCATCCGATTTAAAGCATAAGCTAATGAGCGAGCCAAATAAAGGCTAAGATCCACAATACTCCAAGCATAGGAATAAGAGCCCTAATTCTAAGTCCAAAGGTCCATAAAGTCCAAGGTCTAAGAATGGTCCAAGAGTATAACCACAAAATTAATAGCACCAAATTTTTAGATGTTTTATCCTTTTATTAGTGTTTTGAACAAAGTATGGTCCAAGTGGACAAAAGAAAAATGACATAAACATAAACAAAGATATGGTATGTAATGATAAAATGGAAGCATAAAAGTAAAAAATAAAGAGTAAGAAGAGAATATAAACAAAATTAAACAAGGATATTGTTAGTGAATTAGTAGTTAGTGGTTAGAACATATGATCAATGATGATTAATTCTTGCACTTAGACCAAGATTAATGAAAATTCATTAGAGGATTGATAGAATCAAAGCCTCCTAACAATGATTTTCATAGGTATTGGAGTTAAGACAAGCAACTAAACATACTTGGACTTTTAAACGTAAGTTTGAGCCACGAATGATCATTTTCCGATTAAGGGACAATTTAGCGCTATGTTAAGCAATCGTAATCGGGTTTATGTAGAAACCACGACTATCTGAGGCCGGTCAATAAAATGTTAGTGTTAATACATGTTAGAGAAATGATATATAAATCACTCTCCTAAAACATGCCACACAAAAAGAAAAGAGGTGGTGATCTCATCATAATCAAGATTTTTCATCAATTAATCAAAGGTAATCTATCACTATTCCAAAGTAAGGAGAATTATCTCAATGATTATTCGTCCATAGTTTTGAAATAATGAAGATTAATCAACCTTGATAATCAACAATCTATGATCCATAGATTTCATCGATCAAAAGAAAAATAAGAAGAAGAAATAAAATGAAAAGAAACCACAATTTGGATCTTAAATCGATTAAATCATCATCAATATCAATCACCTCTTTTGGTGGATAAAATCGACACCCAAAGTCCATTGAGATTGATGAGATCTTATCAAAATTTAAAATCCAAAACAACCAACAATTAGCTCAAAACAAAAGTTTTTTTAAATATATTTTTTAAGAGCTCTTTTTTTAAAAAAAAACTATTTAAAATATTAACTAGTAAAAAAAAGAAATAACAAAATAAAAGGAATAAAGAAAAATATATTTAAAACAGTAAAGAAAAACGAAAAGGAGAAAGAGAAATAGAAAACCAAAGTATCAGAACAACTTCTTCTTCAAAAACTTCACGCGACACCGTTCACCATGGCTATGAATTCAAGCTCAAATCAAAGCGACGGGATGCAAAATTAACACGGTTGCAATCGAAATCAAGAGCTCTTCACAATGGTACCAACAATTCAGAGAATCACAACAAAAGATAACGGATCGAAAATGACGGTGAAGCTCAATCTACCTTCAAACTCAGGTAAGAAATCAATCCAAGCTTCTTCTTGCTTCTCTTCTTCTTCTGAACGAATTCTGGTTCGAAATTGATCTGTGTTTGAGGTTGATTTGAAGTTAATTTGGTGGAATGAAGTATGAGAAGAGAATGAACGAAAGTTTTTCTGGTAGTGAGGAATTGAGGAAGAAAATCAGCAGAGATTTTTTGGCTTGAAAAGCTTGAAGAATAGAGTGAGGGATGAATTCTATTTATAGATGAGAATGAGTGAAAAAATGATTTGCCGCTTGTGATAATTTTCTGCCGTTTTGAAGTAGGTGTGTTGTGCGTGATATTTTTTTGCTGGTATTTGACATGTCGTTTTGATTTTTTCTTTCAGCTCACTTAGGTGATGTGGAAGGTTTGTGGGGTCAGCTTGGAGTGTAACATGACTGAGATTATATTCATATGGCTTGCAATATGGCTTGGAATTGTTTCTTCAGCTCAACCTCAATTTCGAGCCGTTTTCGCTCTGTTTTCAAGTACGTGACGTGGATTGGCTCTCATGGCTTAACCAGAAACTTCATAAAACATGTTTGCTAAAATGGAAATCAGCTTGCAATGAACCAATTCTGCCCAAGAATTCTTCCTGCTGGTTTGTATTAGTGCTTTGATAACCCTGATGTCAAGAACTTTCAATCGTTTTCTCTGGATCTTTTGTCTGAAAGCAAGCGTGTGGCCAAAACTCTTTGTTGACCAAATTTATAAAAAGCTCTCCATGTTCTCACCTTATCCAACTTAATCTCTCGTAATTGAAGGCTATCATTGATGCGAACAACCAGTCTACGAGGAAGAGTTAGATCATCCCAGACATAATCAGCGCTGCCTGCAGGTCCAAGAACCTCCGGCTCTAATGAATCCTTTTGATAGTAGGTTATTGATACATTAGGCAAACAATTTTGAATTCGGTAAGGAAGACTTAAATTTGGTGGCTTGTAGAAACTCAAAACAAGAGTAGAACCTTCTTCTACCACATGAACAGCTGCAAATTGTATCATTCTGTTGTTTGATGATGCTGTATCTTCTTTTCTGAATTTCAGGAAAAAATGCCCTAGTGAAGCTAGACACACTGGCCCAGACCATCCCAATCCAGGCTCATTTGTTTGAAACTGAATATATAACAAGGAATTGTCACTGTCAATTCTGTGTTTTCTGATTAACCGCTCAAATACATTGAACTCTCTTTTCTTGCTCAATCCTTCCTTCAGCGGCAGTGACATTCTCTGTTTGCTGTCAATGGAGATTACACCTGCCATCTCATCCTGGAAATAGTATTGGCGAACAGTAATACATTGTTCTGATTCATTACAAATAACATATCGTGGAACCAAAGTCACCGTTTGTGATGGCACGACAATCTCTCCTAAAGAAGGACCGATAGACACTCCAAGCTTCGGAAAAACAGTTTTGTTGACAGATGCTGCATACTTTCTATGCTGCTAAGCGTTCACGCCGTTGCCTTTCTAATGTTGCCGTAATAATCACGACTATTAAAGTCAGTGATGCATAATTTCGGGTAAAACCGAGCCGTGATACACGCTAGCTGCTGTTGAACATTATCAACTGATTTCAATGCCCTGTTATTGACAAAGTTGTCATAGCACCAAGATGCATCCTCATTGTTTTGCTCATCTTTCATCTTCGAAAAGAGCATCTGAACTTGAAGCCAACAATTGCTGGATATGATCCATGGCTGCAGGATTAAAACCAAATATATCTTTTCAACCCTTGACTCGTTCATAGAAAATGTCATCAAAAGCAGTTAATACATGTCTAGCAGCTGGTGTTGCAAGCAACTGATCAGAATATGAAGTCCATTCTTTCAAGTATGACAAAAGCTTCAAAGCATCTGAAAATGATAAAGCTAATAATGTTTGCTCCAGGTATATTGTCCATTTCAGAAGATATTTCTCAGTAGCACAAAATCCACTCTGAAGTAAGCCTTTGGAAGATTCATAGTATCTTGAACCTCCAATTCGCAGCAAACTCCAAGCAGAAGACTGAATAGGTCCTTCAACTTCAGTTTCTGGTAGTTTGACTGTAAGAAGTAGCTTATCACAGTCAAAGAAGCAGCAAGACTCAGCTGATTCAAAATCAAACGTATCTGGGTGTAACTGTCGTGAACAGCCAGAAGCACAGGCGTGCAGGAAAAAGTAGCCACTTGAATGTGGCTTGGACAAAGATCCCAATTCTGAATTACTGCCATCAACATCATGCCTTTGGTGCCTGCAAGGTTTACCCGTCAAACTAACAGCATGACATAGTTGCCTTCCTGATTTCCAAATGGAAGAACATTCCTCTTCCAATGTTGTTGTTCATCACAAGCTCTTATGAGTTTAGGAATATTGAGTCGGGTAGCAAATAGTTTGATATGCTCCATAAGTTTCTTTTCCCAGTGCTTGAATTCCATCTGCACCTTCTACCTCAAGATTTTGTGGTGCCTCTACACAATTCGAACTTCTTTCCTGAATGTTATCTCCGTCAGAATGTGTTATATGTGGTCCATAGACCCGGTCAATCCCCTGAATGTTAACTAGGTCGTCATAGTCATTGATGCGAGAATAAGGCCTTGATTCCGTATCAGAATGGTAAACACCATAATCATCATCCTCGTCGTCACTCCTGTTGAAGCAATAGCCATATTGGTTAGAATTCAAATTCTCTACAGCCAGAGAGTCATTAGTACTCCTCTCCGAATTTAAATTTTCTTGTTCATCCATTATCAGATTCAATTGGGAAGATTGATGTGGACTACAAGGCACGCACTGATAAGACCCGGTTGAATAAGGAACTGAACCGGCAGTGCTGCTGCTACTGTGACAGGTGCAACTAGACTTAGAGCTGACCAAGCTTGTCGAAGATGGTGAAGGGCTGAGACAAGGGACGGCTGAGGGAGTACCATTATCAACTGCTGCTACTACTCCCTTCTCCCATTGTTTAAAGCAATAGTTACAAACCCTAAGCCTTTCCCAATCTTCACGAGTAGTATTTGGATCATGTGAAGACGCAGGAACAGAATTGGCAGTGCATTTTGCACAAAAAACACGACCACAGATTTTACAGTGATGCCTACGGTTGAAAACTGTGAAATATGAATCACACTCGTAGCATACCCTACAGCTTTGATCTGGCATCCAAAAGTCCCTCGACACATTTGGTGGCTCAATCCTTCGAGGGATCCAGGACCTAACTACATCAACAATATCAGATATCTTCTTGTCAGGGGTGCCCATGGACTGTGACTCCACCCTAATCCACTCATTATGAGTTCTTCATTGACCAGCCTTGTCAACAATCCATGTATCCTGGCTCATGACGCTTTTGAGAAACCGCTATTATCAGATCTCAGAGCAGAGAGAGCTTTGCATCATCAACTGTTGGAAGAAGTAATGAAGATACTGATGTATTTCCATTCAGCACTGAGCCAGATACAGAATTCATACAGATACTTATACAGAAATGATCAAACATAGAATGTGCAGCTGTCCCACGTATGAGTCTCTCACGGGAGCCTGTCTTTACATCCCAAATGTATAATACATCACCGTCAGAAGTTCCGCTCTTGTTGTATCTGTGTCCCAAGATGTCTGTAATGTATTCATAGCACACAACAAACAGTCCAAAATACCAATGGTGTGCATCAATATTCATCTCAATGGCTTTCATCCTGCTTTTCCTCCTTGACTGTTGCTGAGAGCCTATCAGTTTCACTGCACTTAACTGATTCTATAACTTTCAAATAGTAATCCCAGGATATATTTGTTTCTCTTATGGGCCGCTGGCCAAATGGATTCGCCGACACAAACTCTTGAACATTGTCTGCCTTAGACAGCCTTTCTAGATAACCCCGAAGATCATCTTCAGGTCCTAATGCTGAGTCCCTGTAGTGTTGGTACCGGTAAGAATAAGGGAATATAGCTGTATGCTTAGGATTCACTAGTGCCTTGTAAGGGGAGTCATCGAGTAGTAATGTGTTTGACTCGTGGAACTTTTCTTTCTCCCATGGAAGACCAAATTCCAGCTTTTCCATAACTTTCTGAGTTCCTTTAACACAAGGGGCTTATCTTTATTCTCAACAGTATTGAATTTTGTTGTAGTACAGTGGGATTGATTCCAACATAACAGCAGTTTGGATGCAGATTTCCCCAAAAGAAGTCCGATTACATCATCAACATTAGACTTGGTTCTAGAAGGCCAAACGCCCACATGAAATCTCTCAAAGCAAAACTGTATAAAATCATCACAAAAGGGCCTGTTTTTATGTAGACTCTAAAGAAATGGATGCTGGTTCCAGTGTCTTTAGTGAGTCTGTCAACAACTGTGAATTTCTCTGAATCATCAAAAAGTCTAACATTATATGTACCAGCACAACATCAGTTTTGATTGACATTTTGTGCTTGATTTTAATTTCCTCCAATGTATATTCTTCTGTAGTTAAACTTTCTTCTTTAAATGGTTGCTCTTCGGAAGTATCACTTAAAGAAACTTCTTCTGTGTCAGCATGCCATCTAAATGAAAACCAGCTCTTGTTCTTAAATTTCCTTTTTTTTCAGCAGCTACCTTAGATTTTACAAATTCAATCTTGGCATGAGCTAGCAACCTCCATAGAAGAATTACTTTTGAATCAAGATCCTTATATATTTCTCTGATTTCGAAGAGGTTGACGGTGGATGACTGTTGAAGAAAAACCAGGTATAACTGAACATATTGCTGCCGACACTGATAAAGATCTCTAATTTGGTCCTATGACAAGCGATAACACATCTTCAACTGCCGGAGTGTGGCCTAGGCAACATACTGCCAACACAGATAAGGAACCTTTGAGATGAGAACTGTAGGTCGTAAGCGAGAAACTTCCATAGATGTCTTGCCATCTTGAAACGATTTCCAAGAGTTTTATCCAATCATAATACTGAGCATCGGCAATATCATTGGATCTGTCAAGAACAGCATTTACAACATTCACTAAAGCCAACCGCATGCTTTCCACCACATCCCAGTCCTGATTTGTCACTCTTCTAATTCAGATAGCTGCTGAACACGAACCATATTTGAAAGACCTTGAATAAAACTATGCCTTGAAAATGATCTTGAAAACTTGTATGACATTTGAAAATTGGACTTTGAATTGTGACAATCATCTTGTCTTATTAAACTCTTGACAACCTTCAATCATGCTTTAAAATCACTTGGATATGGCACACTTGAATGAGCACTTTGGACTTGTATCCTAAAACAAACATCTTGATTGAACATCCACCAAACATGACTTGTACAGACAAAACTCTAGACTGATGAACCCTGATCGTGATAATCCTGACCAAACTTCTCATAGAACACTGCTTGAAAGCTTGATGAATTCTGATACATGACAACTTGACCTTGAACAAACACATTGTCTGAGAAAATAGCCCACCACCACGGGTAACTTATAGTTGAAGCAAACTCTTGATAGTTTGACCAAGATGAGGTCAAACGTCCATCTGATTTAAACTTGAATGAATGTCTTTGCCATCAATCTCCTTGCAAAACCCTAAACACACAAAGAAGAGGAAACAAGCAAAAATTGCAAAATATTTTTGGTAATTTTGGTTAGATGTTAGTAAACAGAAACAAACATAAAGCAAGTATGAAACAACAAGGGATCAAAAAGTATGGTCTTGTTTGTGGAATGATATGCAAATGAAATGTGGGATCTTAGGGGTAAAAATTAGGGTATTACAACGGGGCCCTGTGATGAATCAGACTAGATTTGGTCGTAATAATGGGTATGATGGATACAGAAATGGGAACGGTAATTGGATAGAAGACCAACAAGAAGATGCTTTCTCTGGTGGAGGTTTTAAAGGTCCTGTAGACAACGCTCAGCGAATCAAGATGCTCGAGGAGCAGATGAAAGGTGTTGTGAATCAAAGTGTTGTTGGTTTAGATATGACCACAATGGGTTTGGTGTCTGGCCTGAGGGTACCGCTGAAGTTTAAAGCTCCCACATTTGACAAATATAAGGGAGATACCTGCCCGAAGGTGCATGTGCGGTCATACTATAGAAGGATGTCGGCTTATTCAAACGATGAAAGAATGCTGATGCATTTCTTTCAAGACAGCTTGTCTGGTCCTTCCCTTGAATGGTACATGGGGTTGGAGCCTACTCAGATAAAGACTTGGAAGCAACTGGCTGAAGCGTTTGTGACTCATTATAAGTACAACAGTGACTTGGCCCTAAACCGAGTCCAGTTACAGGGGTTGTCGCAGAAGAAAGACGAGAGCTTCAAAGAATATGCGCAAAGGTGGCGCGACATGGCTGCAAGGGTTCATCCTCCGTTGGTTGAGAAGGAGATGAATGATATGTTCATAGGAACGTTCACCGGTATGTTTTATGATAAGTTGTTTCCCGCTTCTTTGGGCAGTTTCTCGGATCTAATCTTGATGGGAGAGAAGGTTGAAAGTAATATTAAAATGGGGAGATTCCAAGCTGAGGAATCTACTTCAGCTGGCAGTAACAGAAGAGCTTTTGGTGGTCGCCGTCAGGATGACGCAAGTGCAGTATTCGGGGGCCGAGGCCGAGGCCGGGGCAGAGGGTGGAATCAGTACAATCATCCGCAACAGGTGGCAAGCGTCACAATTCCATTTCATCAACAACCAATACCACTACAGCAGATACCACCACAGCAGCAACAACAACAACAGCAGAGGCCAAATCAGGGACAGAGGAGATTTCTTAACACGAGGCCAAAAAGAGTATTTGATGTACCTCCTTATACGTATGCAGAGTTACTCCAAACATTACTGGGTTTGAATTTGGTGGAAAAGAGGACTATGACGCCAATGACGGGCACTCCTCCGTTTGGTTTTGATACGAATAAGCACTGCGAGTTCCACTCCGGGGCTCCTGGCCATGACATAGAGACTTGCCACACGTTCAAGCATGTGGTGCAAGATCTATTGGATAGCAAAGCCATAAATTTTGGACAAGCAGGTCCGAACATAGTACAACAGCCCATGACCAACCATGGGGCAAATGCTATTTTGACCGAGGAGGGTTGGGACTTGATCATGAATGTTGATGAACTAAAAACGCCGTTGTGTGAAATAAAGAGCAGGTTATTGAAGGGAGGTGTGTATCCGGGTTGCGATGAGTTTTGTCTAGAGTGTTGGACCCAGGTCGGGGGTTGTGCTGAATTGAAGAAGGGTATTCAGACCTTGACAGATGAAGGCACGTTGCAATTCGACAGAGCGGCAGTTGAGAAACCTGCATAGGTATTAGCTAATGAGCAAAGTGATGTCGCTACGGTGACAATCCCCCGAAAAACGATAACTATAACGGCGCCAGCCAGACGACCGCCGAACACTATCACCAAGGCAGGGCCAACACCTTATGAGGGCACTAAGGCGGTACCCTGGACTTATGGGCTGGAAGCATACTGTGATGGGGTGAAAATCGATATCAGTAAACAGCCAGCTAGGGTTGTGGACAATGTCGTCGGGACCGGAGGGATGACAAGGAGCGGGAGAATTTTTATATCGCCTGAGGTAGAGGCCGAACGATTGGCAAAAGGTAAGGGAAAAGTCAATGAGGACGTTCCGGTGCAGAGGAATGAAAAATAAACGTCACTGAAAGATATAGAAGAGTTTATGCGCCTTATCCGTAAGAGTGACTATAAGATTGTTGAGCACCTTCAATAAACGTCGTCGAAGATATCCATACTGTCGTTGTTATTGTGTTCCGAAGCCCATAGGAATGCATTATTGAAAATCCTGGACACGTCGTTTGTACCCCAAGATGTTTTTGTGAATCAGTTGGAGGGGGTGATGGCGCACGTGAATGCAGGCCATAGCTTGGGATTTACGGATTTTGATTTAACCCCGAGGGGAAGAGAGCATAACATGGCGTTGCACGTCTCAGTTGAATGCAGGGGCACAGTCATGTCCCACGTGCTGGTAGATACCGGATCCTCCTTGAACGTGCTGCCAAAGAAAGCAATGATGAAATTGGACATCAGGGGGATCATTTGTACGCCTAGTGACTTGGTGGTCAGGGCATTTGATGGTACACGAAGGTCAGTCTTTGGATCTATAACGTTACCTCTGCAAGTGGGGCCAGAGATTTTCGAAAATGAATTTTACATTATGGACATCCAGCCAGCATACAGCTGTCTTCTCGGACGACCATGGATCCATGGTGCTGGGGCAGTCACGTCTACCTTGCACCAAAAGCTAAAGTACATGGTGGGGGACATTGTGGTCACAGTTTGTGGAGAGGAGGATATATTGGTCAGCCATTTGTCGTCATTCAAGTACGTGGAAGTCGACGGCGAGATTCATGAAACACCCTGTCAAGCTTTTGAAGAGTTGCGCATCAAAGACAAAGTTCCAGGGCCGAGTAAAGCATCAGAGGTGGCAGTATCATCATACAAGGAGGCTCAGGCTCTAGTGAAGACTGGTGAGGCCAAGGGCTGGGGCAAGGTTCTGGATATCCCCGTGAAGATGGACAGATTTGGGCTAGGGGATCAACCTTCATCATCAACGCTTGCTGCAGGGGCACCCCGTTTCAAAGGACCAATAACAATCACGGCTAGTGGAGTATATCACGAAACCATCAACGCTGTTTCAGATTCCGAAGAAGGAGACAGCGACTGCGACATGGACGCCTGGATTCAGCCGAGTGTGCCAGGACAAGGGCTTTGCAACTGGTATATTCAGGAGACTGTTTCTGTGACCACCAAACAATAATACTTTGTTTTCTTAATTGTTGAACAATCCGGTGTCCTACCCGGGGCATCGTGATTTTTCTTAGGGTCGTTCTGTTATGTACATTGCACTGTCTAATCATTAAATAAAAAGGCGCTTTTCATGTACAAATATTGTGATCTCTGTTTTTCCTGTTTTTATTTTTTACAATAAAATGGTCGTGGTTATTTGCTTTATACACGTTTTGAAGCATTTAACCATTCCTTTTGCAGGATAACATTTTCAGATGACATCATTGAACCGCCTATGACTCACTTCGACTTTGAACACCCGGTATTTCAGACCGAAGAAGAGATTGTTGAAGATGGCGAGGTTCCAGAAGAGTTGTCTTGGTTGGTAAAGCAAGAAGAACGAATCATTCTGCCTCATGAGGAGGTCATTGAAATCGTTAATCTGGGGTCGGAAGGGGTTGAAAGGAACATCTGTATAGGGGCCGCGCTGCAGAGCGACGTCAAGCGAAGACTGGTTGAAATGCTCAGAGAGTATAGTGATGTATTCGCTTGGTCGTACGAAGACATGCCTGGATTGGATACGGATATGGTTGTGCACCGTCTGCCGCTAAAAGAAGAATGCTCGCCGGTTAAGCAAAAGCTTCGAAGAACTAGACCGGACATGGCTGTGAAGATTAAGGAGGAGGTTCAAAAGCAGTGGGATGTTGGTTTCCTAGCTGTTACGAAATATCCCTCATGGGTCGCTAATATTGTGCCAGTGCCAAAAAAGGACGGTAAAGTGAGAATGTGCGTAGATTAGCGTGATCTGAATAAGGCGAGCCCGAAAGATGACTTTCCACTCCCTCACATCGATGTGCTGGTCGATAATACCGCTCAATTCTCCGTATTCTCCTTCATGGATGGCTTCTCAGGCTACAATCAGATTAAGATGGCGCCAGAGGACATGGAGAAGACTACCTTCATTACGCCGTGGGGAACATTTTGCTACAAAGTGATGCCCTTCGGATTAAAGAATGTTGGGGCAACGTATCAGCGAGCGATGACTACTCTCTTTCATGACATGATGCATAAAGAGATTGAAGTATATGTAGACGATATGATTGCCAAATCCCAGACGGAGGAAGAGCATTTGGTGAATCTGCTGAAGTTATTCAAGAGGCTTAGGAAGTTCAGGTTGAGATTGAACCCTAACAAATGCACCTTCGGGGTGAGATCGGGTAAACTGCTGGGGTTTATCGTGAGTGAAAAAGGAATAGAGGTTGATCCTTCAAAAATAAAAGCCATACAAGAGATGCCGACGCCTAAAACAGAAAAAGAGGTGCGCGGATTTTTAGGGAGGTTGAACTACATCGCTCGGTTCATATCTCATCTAACAGCCATGTGTGAGCCGTTATTCAAGCTGTTGAAAAAAGACCAGGTTGTGACATGGAATGAAAATTGTCAAAAGGCGTTCGATAAAATAAAACAGTATTTGCAGGAACCTCCTATTTTGATACCTCCAGTGGCAGGGAGACCCCTAATTATGTATTTGACGGTTCTTGAGGGGAGTATGGGTTGTGTTCTCGGTCAACAGGACGAGATAGGGCGTAAAGAGCATGCGATATACTACCTGAGTAAGAAGTTTACTGACTGTGAATCTCGATACTCAATGCTCGAAAAGACTTGTTGTGCGCTAGCCTGGGCCGCCAAGCGTTTGAGGCAGTACATGCTAAATCATACAACCATGCTCATCTCAAAGATGGATCCTATCAAATACGTATTCGAAAAGCAGGCACTATCTGGGAGAATTTCCCGTTGGCAGATGGTTTTGACCGAATATGACATCCAGTACGTTTCACAAAAGGCTATAAAGGGGAGCGTGTTATCGGAATATCTTGCTAAGCAGCCTATTGAGGACTACCAATCGATGAGGTTTGATTTTCCTGACGAGGATATCATGTACCTAAAGATGAAAGATTGTGAAGAACCGTTGTCGGACGAAGGACCAGAATTGGGTTCCAAATGGCAGTTGATCTTTGACGGAGCTGTAAACTCCTATGGTAGCGGAATAGGGGCAATCATCACCACTCCACATGGGTCGCACATCCCATTTACTGCTCGATTGACCTTTCCGGTTACCAATAACGAAGCCGAATATGAAGCTTGCATCATGGGGCTTGAAGAAGCCATTGATTTGCGAATCAAAAATCTGGATGTATATGGAGACTCAGCTCTGGTGGTGAATCAAATAAAAGGAGAATGGGAGACACGTCAGCCCAACTTGATACCGTACATGAATTATGCGAGGAGATTGTTGCCTTTCTTTGACAAGGTTGAATTGCATCATGTACCGCGAGCAGAAAATCAGATGGTTGACGCCCTGGCCACGTTGTCTTCCATGTATAAAGTCAACTTCTGGAATGAGGCTCCCAGAATTGTTATCTCTCGGCTTGACAGACCCGCCTTCGTATTTGCAATTGACGAAGCGTCTGATGATAAACCCTGGTATTTTGACATCCATAATTTCCTGAAGAACAAAGAGTATCCGGCTGGGGCATCCAGTCACGATCAGAAGACTCTCAGGAGATTGGCTGGTAGTTTCTATCTGAATCCGGACGGTGTCCTGTACAAGAGAAACCACGACTTGGTGTTGCTACGTTGTGTAGACGAGAAAGAGGCGAAGTTGCTTATGGAGGAAATACATGAGGGTACATTCGGTACACATGCTGGTGGGCATGCTATGACACGAAAGCTGCTGCGGGCAGGTTATTACTGGTTAACTATGGAAACGGATTGTTTCAAGTTTGCAAAGAGGTGTCATAAGTGCCAGATCTATGCGGATAAGATCCATGTGCCTCCGAGTCCACTGAACGTGATGTCGTCACCATGGCCATTCTCGATGTGGGGAATTGACATGATAGGAAAGATTGAACCAACGGCATCTAACGGACACCGTTTCATTTTGGTAGCAATTGATTATTTTACCAAGTGGGTGGAAGCGGCATCATATGCGAATGTGACCAAGCAGGTGGTAGCCAGGTTTATCAGACGAGATATCATTTGCAGATATGGAATCCCCGAGCAGATAATTACCGACAATGGTTCGAACTTAAATAACAAGATGATGAAGGAGCTGTGTCAGAGTTTTAAGATCGAACATCACAACTCTTCTCCTTATCGACCCAAGATGAATGGCGCTGTTGAAGCGGCCAATCAGAACATAAAGAAGATTGTTCAGAAGATGGTGGTGACCTATAAGGACTGGCATGAGATGCTACCTTTTGCTTTGCACGGTTATCGTACGACGGTACGCACATCAACCGGGGCAACCCCGTTCTCGTTGGTATACGGAATGGAAGCAGTATTACCACTGGAAGTCGAGATTCCTTCCCTGAGGGTATTACAAGATGTCCAACTCGACGAGGCAGAATGGGTGAAAGACAGGTTGAACCAGCTGAGTTTAATGGATGAGAAGAGGTTAGCTTCTCTAGCATATGGTCATTTATACCATAGCCGAATGAAGAAAGCGTATGATAAGAAGATACATCCTCGGAGCTTTCAGATGGGCGACCTTGTGCTGAAAAGGATTCTCCCGCCACAGGCAGATCACAGGGGCAAGTAGACCCCTAACTATGAAGGGTCATACGTTGTCAGAAAAGTCTTTTCAGGAGGAGCTTTGTTGTTGTCCACCATGGACGGTGAAGACTTTACGTCGCATGTGAATTTGGACGCAGTTAAAAAATACTTTGCTTAAAATTGACCCGCTGGACAGAAAAAAGAGAGTCCAGGCAAAAATGGGGCATCCTGGAGAACCAAAAACAGAATAAAAGGTTCGGGCAAAAATTAGGGATAAAAATTGAAAAAATGTACACCCGCGAAGTTGAAAACCTACACTGGGCGGCTTCGGCAAAAAAGGGTATCCCGGTGAACTGAAAACCCGCAAAGGGCGGTTCACGCAAAAGTTAGGGATTTGAAAAGCGAATGACTGCGGTCCGAATTTGATACTACGGTGCACATTGGTGCGGGAGAATATACCTGAGAGTTCGATTATCAGATACAATCTCTTCAGAAGTTTGAATACCGGGAAGTGCCAGAGTCAGGCGAGTCATAGGAGGATCAGCTCATGATGTTCGTCTGCATCACGTTGCCCACATATGTGCAAATTTAAGTTGTCACTGTATTTATGTTTCCTGTGCATACTTGTATATTTGTTATGCGTAACTTCCTCTTTTCAGGAGTTACATCCAGTGTACAAAACTCTGCCCATTCAGGGGCCCAATCAATAAAACATGTTATTCAGTATTTGATGCTTGTTCTTTACTGTTTTGTATGTGAAAAGCGCCAATGTTTAATAAAACTAGCAAGTGCATAACGTTGCTGGCCCTTGCCAATAGTTGCTAAAATTTCAAATTGACTGAAAATGATGTCACTAACGCTAACCTGAATAGATTTGGTTGTATAGACTTGTCTTGTCTCGTTTGTGGTATTGCAGGGTTCTTGACCATACGAAGTGGACGATCAGAAGATTGCAGTCCTAACCAGAGGCTCATAACGAAAAGACTTGATCGTTACATGAAGTGAATCCCCATGCAGGTCGCGCTTCATTCCCTGAAGCTGAGATGGCAATGTTCCTTATTGAAGAAGGATCAAATTCCCCAGCTAGTCGCAGCTTATCCGAAGGACATTCTCCAGCAGGGTCGTTTAACCTCAGCCAAGTTTGGTGATTCCAAGATTGTAGGCTGTATTCAGACAGTGAGGTGTCCCCCAAAAGGATTCCCTATCTCGAGCAGAGTTGTGTGGCCTCAGAAGATTAATATTCCCAAACTTGTGAGCTATACCCAGACGGTCTACTCTCCCTAGCAGAGATTCCCTTCCCAGTAGGGTCCTTCATTCTCACCAACAGAGTCAGTTGATATTCCCCAAGAGAGTTGTTTCGTCCCCAGCGGAGTTCTCTCTTTTCGGCAAGTGTTTTCGTTCCTCCCAGTGGAAATCGAAGGTTAAAACTCTCCCCGACAGATTTGGTTGTGGGTCCTGGCATTTATTTTGCCGGAATACCCTGTGATACCCGTTCACTCCCCAGCATGGTGATATTTGTCTTCGACGGCCAAGATTGACGAAGCAAGCTTGTTAGAGCTACCCCAGCAGTTCGAGCCTGCATTTGCATCAGCATACAATGTCATATTTGCATCTACCAAATAAAAAACGCGTAGCATTTCCATGTTGTATGGAGCATTACGCCATTATCAAACATACGCATTATAAAACATAGATCAGGTTGGTTAACCTTTCGCTTTCAGGTGTGCTTCCTCAATAGGAGTACGGAGTTCTAAAGCTCAGATATTACCAGACAATCGAGGTCTCGCCGGGAGACGCGTGATGACATAGTTCAGTTTATCATTTTCCCTACAGAGTTGCCAATTGAGGCGGTATTGTATCCGGCCAGCGGTTCTCTTCAAGTTTGTTGCTGCGGCATCATTTCAGGTTTTCATAAAAATCAAAGTTCAGAAGTAGCCACTTGTTAGCAGGACGAGTGTTTGACAGTTGTTTTTCGGAATATCCTCAGTGGAGTTAGTTAATGCAAAGAATAGGCAAAGAAACTATGTCCGAGATAATTTTCCTGTGTGATGGGCAGAAGAATAATTTTCCTGTGTGATGGGCAGAAGAATAATTTTCCTGTGTGATGGGCAGAAGAATAATGTTCCTGTGTGATGGGCAGAAGAATAATGTTCCTGTGTGATGGGCAGAAGAATAATTTTCCTGTGTGATAGGCAGAAGAATAATTTTCCTGCGTGATGGGCAGAAGAATAATGTTCCTGTGTGATGGGCAGAAGAATAATGTTCCTGTGTGATGGGCAGAAGAATAATTTTCCTGTGTGATGGGCAGAAGAATAATTTTCCTGTATGATGGGCAGAAGAATAATTTTCCTGTGTGATGGGCAGAAGAATAATGTTCCTGTGTGATGGGCAGAAGAATAATTTTCCTGTGTGATGGGCAGAAGAATAATTTTCCTGTGTGATGGGCAGAAGAATAATTTTCCTGTGTGATGGGCAGAAGAATAATTTTCCTGTGTGATGGGCAGAAGAATAATTTTCCTGTGTGATGGGCAGAAGAATAATGTTCCTGTGTGATAGGCGGAAGAAAATTTTCCTGTGATGTAAACAGAATAGTATTCCCGTATTGGATAGGCGGATGAAGTGTTACTAAGTCGATGCATGTTTCCCGTGAGAGATAGGCAGATGAACTCCTCAGTATCTAGACGGATGATTTCCCCGTAAGGAACATAGTATGTGTCCCATGACAAGACAAAATTGTGTTCTTATATACGACAAAATTACTTCTCCCAGTGAAGTCAATAAGTTTACCCCGATAACGTTGAAATCAGATTTGTAGATAGTGTTCCCCAAGTAGTGGTGCAGTTTATTTCGCAATTTATTTTTGCAGTTGGCAAATTTCCGGGTTTATTGGTATTCAACCGTCTCGTACCTCGATTGTCTGAAGGCTCCGGGCGTTTCACCCAGTCGGGTCCAAGCCGTTTGAATAGGGGCAGCTGTTGCACCCTAAAATTTGACCAACTTGTTTTACCTGATTTGTCTTTTCATAGCTTTATCATTTGCATAGTAGATCATATACATAGTTCATTCATTTGCATAGCATAGCATGGGCAAGTCATCCAACAAGGGATCAAGTGCTATTTTCATCTCAAGGAGTATATCCAAAAGGTTTTTATCAAGATTCAAGCCTATTCAAGTCACCAAGAAAGAAGGTGAAGCCTTGAGAAGTTAATAGATCAAGCAGTGGATTTATATCCTATCTGAGGAGTATTTGAAGATCATCAAAGAGGTTGTGAACTATGAAATGAGGCATGGAATGTGTGTAGACATCATGGAAGACCTAGAGGGTCATTTTTAGAGTAAGACAAGTTATTGGTGTGGTTACAAGAGCTACAGTTGAAGACAGTCAACTAGGGTTTCATCTGGGTCAACCCTAGGTCTAATGCTTGATTGAAGGGAATCAAGGCCTATTTGAAGGATCTGGGATTCATCATTTGATATGTGGATATGGATGTGGTGTTGTGACAAAGAGAAATCAAGAGAAATCAAGAAGAAAAGAAGTTTCCAAATTAGGGTTTCTGTGTAAGATTCCCTGATTTAGGTCAAACTTCCAAGCAAAATAATTCAAAATACAAGTCTCAAATGGATCCTTGGACAACATGAAACTTGTAGAGCACCTCAAGACCTTTAATTTTAGTGGTGGAAGGCATAAAGGAGATTTATAGAACTCAAGTTATGGTTCTTGCAAGTTACAGGTCATCTGAGGACACTGAAATTTATCTGGGAAAGTTACTTGACTTCCAAGCAACTTTTGCCCCACAAGAATTTTTCAAATGGATTCTTAGTAAACATGAATGTTGTTCCGCATGATCTTAGCTTTCTAGAAAGGTATGGTATGCCTCATTCTGATTTGTGGAACTCTACTTATGATCTTAACAAGCCAGGGGTATTTTGGGAAAGTAAGATTATAGGTCATTTCAAGCATATGCCTAAAACTCCTACTTGCAAACTTCAAATGAAAAAATGTTCAACATCAAACTTGCTCAAAATGATGTTTTGAGTCTAGGTAAGAGGTCATGATAGTTTGGAAATGCATGGAACTCAAAATGATAAAATTGACCAAATATGGAAGGTAAAAGTCCATTTTCAAGTGACCAAATTTGGGATTTTTTGATCCAATGCTAAAATGCATCATGTGATATACCAAATTGAAGGGAAAATACATTTTGAGATCATTGACATCATTGGATTTTGAATTTGAGGTCAAGAAATTGGACTTATCATGGGTTACTTATATAAGAAGTTACACTTGCCAAACCAAGCTAGGAGTGGATTACAATGCAAGGAACCATCCAAGCACATTCTAATTCTCATTTGGAGAGAAATTCAAGCCTTGTTCATATGCTGTAACAGACCAAACTCCAACTGGTTTTTTTGAACTCATTAAAGGATTTACCATGACATGAGATATCCAATTTCTCATAGGATCATTCCAGCACTCTCTAGAAGTTTCTAACATCACCCATAAAGTCATTTGAGTTGATCAAGATCAGTTTTGGGTGTCATTTGGTGCAGAGAAGAAATATTGAGTTTCAATTCCCTCCATTGCAATTCATATTCGAGTTCTTCATTTTCTTCACAATCAATCCTATTTCTTGATTCAATTCAATTCAATAATCATTACTGAGTGTGTACAAGTCATAATCAGAGTGAATCCATGGTTGAATCGAGTTCTTGAAGTTGAACTTTCACACCTGCAACTACAATTTTGTTTCCACGATCCAAGCACTTTCAAGAAGATTTGTTGCATACAGAAGCAACAAAACATCGCACTGAACGAATCTGGAAACTTTCAAGGCTCGATTTGGTGAATTGCTCCATCTGTTTTACTCATTTTCTCAGGTTAGTAACTTTCAATCTCCAGCTTGATTTAGGCGTAATTAGGTTGATTTGTTAAGTTAGAGTGTTAGTATGTGGCTAGGAGAAACTTTCTGGAGAGTTTGAGAAGAATTGGTGATGGTTCACATAGCAACACACTTTCTGTTTGGATCAAGAACTGAGTAGATATTGAGGATTAGAGTGAGTTCTATAGCATTATATGATCAGTGTTAGGTGATGAAGAGATTAGGCACAATAATTTGATGAATGGTGAATGTTGAATTTCTGATCAATTTTGGATTGAGAATCGTGTTTAGAGCTAGGGTTTGTATTAATGGACTTTGAAGCCATGGACGAATTCCTGATGAAATTTGGAGCAGTTTTGTGTTTTAAATTTTAGCATATGGTTGGATATTGAAGATTCACGAAGGGATGCAGATCGTGTTCTTGCTAGTGTTCTTCAATGGAGTTTGGCTCCAAAACCAGTTCAAATGAGGAAGATAAGTGTTGTACCGTTAGATCTCATATTTGACTTTGACTACAAGAGGATCGTATGGCTATGCGTGTGGCTCGGTTTATGAAAGAATTATGCTGAACATGAAACTCAGTCGTTTCACTTAGTTGCTGCTGGTGGGCTTAAGTGGATTTTGCTATGCACACCCCTATCTGAGAGGCCCACTAGGAATGAGTGTGATTTGTTTGCTAATTACACCGTGTGTTTTCCTTTTTCTTTACGTTTCGTTTTTTTTCTTCGTTTTAATTTTTGATCATGGGCTTAATACACATGTGTGCTATCCTCACCCCCCTGCCTGGCCCATATGCATTTTGTGTTATAATTTCTTGCTATCTGCACCAAAGTATTTTCTGTTTTTAATTCATTTAATTCATTTTTATTTACAACTTTGAAAAATCATATAAAATTGAAAAAGAAATATTTTGACATGGGAATTTTTGCTACATGTTGATAATGGTTTCAATAAAATTGAGAATAAATAAAAATATTAGTTTAGGTATTTTCTTTATTTTTTGTGAATATTTTACATTTAGTTGTTCTTTATTGCATTTAGTTTGTACATAATTTTGTAGATTTTTGTTTAGCTAGCTCCCTTTACATTTTAGTGCTATTCTTTTTAGAGTAATTAGATATAAACTTGAGCTCCCCCCTGGATTTATTCCATGATTTTATAATTGGGTTTTGATTAGTTTTGATTAGATGATATTAGGATGGTTAGATTAGGGTTTACACACAACATAGGTGCACTTGAACATTTTATTTTGGGTTTTTTTAGATTAAATTAGAGTATGGGACCTATGGGGTATATAGGGTAGACATAGTATTTCCCTTAGAATTAATATTAGGCTTGTAAATATTATACTACTATTTTCAGTATATTTTACAATAGTGTGATTGTTTGGTTTGCCCATTTTGGGGGTTTATTTTGTTGTGTGGGCTTTTTGGGCTTTTGCTTGGGGTGTGGGCTTAGTTAGAGCTTGTGGAGCTTGGCAAGGATTAAAGATGAAGATTGCAGATCAAAATCAAGGCTTGATGAAGATTGCTTGGCTTGCCTGGAGTTGCTTGAAGACCATAGGACATAGGGTATAGGTAGAGCCTTAGAATAGAAATTCTTTCATGAACATGGATAGCTTCCTTTGCTTCCATTCTTCTCTATGACATAAAGTCCCTTTATGGTATTCACCTCTCTCCTTAGGAGGGATCAGTGGCCATACCTTAGAGGTAGAACTTTGAGAGAACCACTCTGTTATAATGTCAACTATTCATATGCTTCCTTTGGTCGTCAATGAATTGTTTGACATTCAATTTCTTCAGATAAAACCAATTCTTTGCTGGAGAGCTTGCCTTGAAGGAAGAATCCCTTGGAGATTGAGGATGAAGTGTGTTGCACCCTAAAATTTGCTCAACCTACTTCACTTGGTTTATGTTTCAATTGCATTGTCATTTGCATAAAAAGTCATGTACATAGTCTAATCATTTGCATAGCATAGCATAACAAGTCATCCAACAAGGGATCAAGTGCTATTTTTCATCTCAAGGAATGTATTCAAGAGGCTCTTATCAAGATTCAAGCCTATTCAAATCACCAAGAAAGAAATTGAAGCTTTGGGAAGTTTAAAGGCCAAGCAGTGGGTTTCTCTCCTATCTTGAGGGTATGTGAAGATCATCAGAGAAGTTATGGGTTATGAATTGAGGGCATGGAAGACCTAGAGGGTCCTTTTGAAAGTAAGACAAGTCATTGGCATGGTTACAAGAGCTACAGTTGAAGACAGTCAACTAGGGTGTCATCTGGGTCAACCCTGGGTCAACCCTAGGTCAAATGCTTGATTGAAGGGCATCAAGGCCTATTTGGAGGATGTGGGATTCATCATTTGATATGTGGATATGAATGTGGTGTTGTGCCAAGGAGAAATCACAAGAAATCAAGAAGAAGAGAAGTTTCTGAATTAGGGTTTCTGAGTAAAATCCCCTGGTTTAGGTCAAACTTCCAAGCAAAGTAATTCAAAATTCAAGTCTCAAATGGATTATTGGCCAACATGAAACTTGTATATTATCTCAAGACCTTTAATTTGAGTGGTGGAATGCATAAAGGATATTTATAGAACTCAAGTTATGGTTCTTGCAAGTTACAGGTCCTCAAAGGCATCTGAAATTTGTCTGTGAAAGTTACTTGATTTCCAAGAAACTTTTGCCCCTTAAGGAGTTTTCAATTGGATTTATGGCCAACATGAAAGTTGTTCCCCATGATCTTAGCTTTCTAGAAAGGTATGGTATGCCTCAATCTGATTTGTGGAGCTCTACTTATGATCTTGACAAGCCAAGGGCATTTTGGTCATTTGGAGGTTATAAGTCATTTCAAGCACAAGGCCATATCTCCTACTTCCAAGCTTCAAATGGAAAAATCTTCAACATAAAACTTGCTTAGAATTATGTTTTAAGGCTAGTAGGAAGGTCATGAGATGTTGAAAAGGCTCATATCAAAAAGTGATAAAAATGGCCTAAAAATGAGGCATAAGTTAATTCAAGTGAAGTTGAAAATCATAAATCACAAGTTATAAGTCCAAACCAGGTCATGTAATGGGTCATTTTGAATCCAAATGACATTCTAAGAACAATGTTTCAGCCACAATTTTGATTTGACGCTTGCATCATAGGGTTGCTTTGTAATTGAATTGCTTGCATATTAGGGTACCAAACCAAAACAAGGAAAAACTCAATAAACAAGGAAGCTATGCATTGTATCTCATCTTAGATCTCATGTAAGGAGAATTTCAAATCAGTTACCCAAGTTACAAACCATTTGGCATGAGATACCATGTTATGAGAAATGGAAATTTAAAATACCATTGCATGAAAACTTGAAATTCTCATTGGATTGTTCTAGGGGGTTCTAGACTGTTCTAATTCATTCTATATAACCATTATGACTTGCATTGATGCAAGGTTGGTGTTAATTGGTGTAGAGAAGAGAGATTAAGATCAAAATTCCTCCATTGCAAATCACATTCAAACTTCATATTCTTCTTCATTGCAATCCAATTTTTCTCCATAAACCTTCTCCATTGATATTTCTGATTGTGTTCATGCTGAGTTGAAGCTCCATTGATGGAGAATTGAAGGTTTTCACATTGAATTTGCAAGAAGGCAATTACCATTGGATCTTGAAGTACAAGCTCTCTCCTCCAAATCTTTTGCATACAGAAGAGTTCTCATCATCTAGGGATCATTCTTGAAGAGTTGCAAGGCTTGAATTGAAGATCTACATCATCTACCATATCCAAGAACCAGGTTTGCAAAATCATTTCTACACCCTTATCTAGGCATGGCTAGGGTAATTTATTAGTGTAGACTTGTTAGAGACAATTAGGTGATCATTCTTGATGAATTTGGGAGCAATTGGTGAAGTTTCATTAATGGAGGTCAATTCTTGGATGAGCAAGATCGTGTGAAATAGTGAGTGTTAATGCCAAATTATTAGATTATTTTAACCAGTGCAATGCAAGGATCATTTTTATGTAAAGAATGTTGAGTTTGGTTGAAGTGGAAAACTGATCACATTTTGAGTTCATGGGGTTACACCATTCGGGTTTGGTGATTTAGACCGTTTCAATGAAAACCAACACCATAATCGTGTTCAGCTTGGAAAATAGGTCAAGTTTGGGTTTTGAACGAGTGAAATTGATGGAGAAACGAAGGAGAACGAGTTGATGGAAAATCTGTGCATGGCATGTGTGTTCATGGTTTTTTCTGAAACCCTAAGCTATCCAAGGTTGAAGACAAAGTTTTAACCGTTGATGCGCGCGGACTGGTTGACCTGGGAAAAGGATCCAATGGCCAAGATTCAATTTCGCGTTTTGGAGGGAGTCAGCGAGTGAAACGCCGCGTTTCACTTAAGTGGAAATCCTGGGCTTGAGTGAATCATGCTATTCCCACCCCTCTTCAGGCCCAATTCCAATATTACACTATAATTTGTTTCTTAATGCACCGCCAGTTTTTCAGTTTCTTTTGGTTTTAATTGTTTTTTCTGATTTGAAAATGGGCCCAAGCGCATTTCTATCCAGACCCCCCCTATGTTGAGCCCAATCAATATCTGAACTGCATATTATTACTTCCTGCACCTCATGCTTTAATTTTCATTTTAATTTCCTCCATTTTATTTTTAATCTTTGAAAATCCATAATAAATTGAAAAATCCATATTTTTAAATGGGAGTTTTTTCTCCCTTTTCATATTTCTGTCTAGAAAAATATCAAATAAAAACATTTTGCATATCATGCATTTTAATATATTTTGCATATTTTCTTCTTTAATAGCTTTTTAATTCTTTTATATTGATACCTTAATTTGTAGATTTTAGTTTAGGTAGTTCCCTTAGTATTTTTAGGTCAATCTTTTTAGGTTAGTTAGATATATGTTTTAGGTTCCCCCTGGATTAATTCCATATTTTTGTGATGATTTTTAGGATAGTTTTGATTAGATAATTCTAGGTTGTGTAGAATTAGGGTAAAACTTCAACATAGGTCCACAATAACTTTAGATTTTGGGTTTTTTAGGACAAGTTAGGCTATGGGGCATATATGGGTATTAAGGGTAGGTTTAGTAGATCCCCTAGAAATAATATTAGAATTTTCCCTACTATATTAATATTTTTAGTATATTTTGCAATTGTATGCTTGCTTGGTGTGCCCTTTTGGGGTTTATTTTGTTTGTATGGGCTTATTGGGCTTGCTTGGGGTGTGGGTTAGCTTTGAAGAGCATGATGATGGAGCATATTGAAGACAAAGCAAAGAATTGAAGGCCAAGATCAAAGCTTGATGAAGGTGCTAGGCTTGCTTGAAGATTGATTGAAGATCATAGGACCTAGGAGCTAGGTAGAGCTTTAGAGTAGAAATTTCTTCATAAACATGGATGGTTTCTGTTGCCTCCATTCTTCTCTATGATTCAAAGTCTCTCTTTGATACTCACCTCCTTCCTTTGGAAGGCTTAGTGACAGTATCTAGGAGATAGAACGTTTGAGATAAACAGTCTGTATTTTGTTAACAGTCTGTCTGCCACCTTTGGTGGTTAACTGACTGTTTAACATCCCAAATCATCTTGTGAACTATTACTCATTTAGGAGAGCTTGCTTTGAAGAAACTTTGAAGATTGAGGATGAAGTTCATTGCCTTGAAGACTGATAGAAGAAGAAGCTTGTGCTGTCAGGTTTTTGCTGTTTAGAGTTGTTGGTGCTGTTTAGAGTTGTTGATGTATTGTTTGAGTTTCTTGGCTATATTGTTTGATAATTTTCCCCTTGAGATTGAGGTGAAGCTGTTTCACTTCGCTCATTGTTTTCTAGGTTCGAGGTTGAGTGGGACTCCCTTGCCTCGCTTGTACTGCTGCATTCATGCATTTTACTGCTTTACTGTATATATGATGTTGTTTATCCGTTTATCCCCTTAGGATCTCTGTTTCTCTCTGCGCAAGAGAGAAATATGATAGACATTAGGTTCTCATCCATGCATGACAACATTAGGATAGATTTTGATTCCCTTTTCAACCATAGGTTTTAGAGTTGTTGTTTCTCTTCTTTCTCAAAACAATCAGAAAAACACGATAAAAGGATAAACATCAATAAAAACAGTTCTTGCGTAAAAGACTGTGAACCAATCAAAACGTCATTTTTGTCCGCTTGGACCCATAATCAGAAAAACCTTTTTCAGAAGGAATAAAAACATTCAAGACAGACTTGTGTCGTACGTGGCCCGAACTACATTTGCTCTGATCTTTCATGCTGTATGAAAGTACGTAGGCATAGGATGCGATATCCCAGCGAGCAACCTTCCCCTCCTTTCCAGTAGGTAGGCGAACTACGTTGACTCTGATTTCTCGTTCCAGACGGAAATACGTAGGCATAAAGTGCGATACTTTGCCGAGTCATTTTTTTTCTTTTAACCCCTGACCTGTAGAATAGATAGAATAACAATCCGTACTAGAAAACAAGCGTGGATCCCGTCGAGTACGACGGACGTGAGGGGTGCTAATACCTTCCCCTTGCGTAACCGACTCCCGAATCCAGGATTTGGTTGCGATGACCATTCCTTTCCCGTCTTTGCGGTAGATTTACTCTGAGCGTTTCCTTTCCCTCCGTTGGGATAAATAACGCACGATGGCGACTCTTCTGTTCAGCCGGCGCCGATTTTCGCAGTAGCGACAGCTGGCGACTCTGCTGGGGACTGCGATGGTTCCCTATGCGAGTCTCGCCTTGGGTTTTCTTCCTAGTTGTCTGGGCCTGTCCCCACCAGCTGGCGACTCTGCTAGGGATCCAACGTCCCCTAAGCGAGTCAATCCTAACGCTTGTTTTCCCGTCGTGGGCTTTGTATGGATTTACATTTATGTCATTTACCTTCAGCACTATATTATTGATTATTGCTGCTTATTGGGTGTTGGGGTTCTGTTATTGAGAGATAAGTCGGACCTGGGCTTGAGCGTACTTAGAATTAGAGTGGAAAGTAGCGGGCGCGCACATGCTTTGCATGTCCTAGTGTCCCGCAAAATCCACACTCAGACGAGGTTCTTCTGGTTGGCCTCCTGTCCTACCCTTTGGGTGGCATGGGTTGCTGGTTAGTTGGATTGTCGACTCTGGGAACCGATCAATTGGAAGTTGGCTAAGTGAGGCCTCTTCAGGATTTGATGATGCCACTCCTTCTGGGAATCGTATCATCAACCCTGAAAGTCTGTGACACCGACGACCGCATAGGATGTCGTACCATCGTCAGTTGCTAGGACACCTACCTGTGAGGGGGTTTGGGGCTGTGCAGGTAACTAGACCTCCAGATACCGGTTTGTTTCTTGATTTGAGATTTAGGATATTTATGGACAGTTGAAGGGTCTATCAGAGACCAAGTGGAGTAGTGTGGGGGTCTATCAGAGACTCACTTGGAGTTATGTTATTGGGTCTAGCAGAGACCAGGGTTGGAGCTTTGTATTGGGTCTGTCTAAGACCAGGGTTGAGGAATTCTGGATGATCTGATTGAGACTCATGATGTGGTTTGGGCTTCTCAGCCAGGGCACTTGGGTCCCTTGCTGCATCTTGCATTACATTTGCATAAACATATTTGCATCATATTGCATATCATTCTCCAGCTAGTCAGAGCTCTTATCCAGCAGTTGTTTTGATTCTGAGGGTGATTCTCCGGTGATTGTTCTGAGCAAGTGTTGATTGTTAGAAGACAACCAAGGGGTTGAAGCAGATTTGAGCAGAATCAAGTAATGAAGTCAGTGGAAGGTTGTTGGTAGCTATGTCAGAGAGCAGCTTCCAGTTTGTTGATGCCTTGTCGGGTTTCATTTTGACATCCAATCCTCTGTATGATTCTCTGCATGACGAAGAATCCCCGCAAGTGAACAACTTTATTGCAGCTCAACTTGTATAGCCTTCTGTTGAAGACCGAGATCTACATGAGTTGTTTGTTGTCCGAAGTGAGCGTTCTCCTTATGTTGATACCTCAGATTATCAAGGTGTTGTCTTCCCTGTACCGAATTCCCGAAGAGAGGTCCCGATAACCAAGACCGAAGACCCAAGAGCTCCTGAGTATGCTATAAGATTCTGAGCGTCGGAAGGAAAAGTTAAAGCCTTGAAAGTTAAAGATGCTGTTAACTTCAATGCTGCAGACATGTGTTTGGTTCCTGGCCTAGTGTTACCTCCGAAGTTCAGAGCACCGAGGTTTGAAAAGTACAGAGGAGATAGCTGTCCGAAGCAACATTTAGTGATGTTCTGCCGGAGAATGACTTCGTTTGTGCAAGACGACAAGCTAATGATTCACTGCTTCCAGGATAGTCTGACTGGGGCATCTTTGAGTTGGTATATGAAATAGAGAGCAATTAGATCCGATCATGGTGGGTTTAGCCAGAGCTTTGCTGAAGCAGTGCGATTATAATCTAGACGTGGCTCCTAGTCGCATGCAGTTGCAAGAATTGTCTCAAAGGAACGATGAACCTTTCAGGAAGTATGTTCAGAGATGGAGAGAATTTGCTGCCAGAGTGAAGCCGCCGCTCCTAGACCGAGAGTTAATGAGCATGTTTGTACACTCCCTGGAGAGCCCGTACCTCGAAAGAATGCTTGTAGTTACGTCAAACAGTCAGGCTAGTGAAGCTGAATCTCTTTATGCCTGTCAGAATAAAGAAGGAGTTGTGATCAATGCAATCATGTCAGATGTTGGATATCCTCGAGATGGAGTGGTGAAATCTGTTGGATCAGTATCTCCTGTACCTTGTTATGTTGGACAGACCACTGTGACTGGGGCACCCTATCAGGAACGTTATGTCACTTCTCTTGCAAATCAGCGAACTCGTGGATGAGGTTATCGAAATCAGCGCCAGAATCAGAACAGACCTCGTGACAACTTGGAACGAAGGAATGGTCCTTCCCACCCAGTGCCTATGTCGTATAGCCAAATTCTGCCATCTTTGACCCAGATTTCTTTGGTGGAACCTAAAGCTCTTAAGCCTGTTCCAGAGCCTTACCCTCCTGGGTACAATCCCCACGTTCGGAGTGGTTACCATGGCGGATCCCCGGGGCACTCAACTGAAGATTGCAAAGCTTTTCAGGCAAAAGTACAACAGTTGATCGACCAAGAGTACATTTCCTTTCCAGAAGGAGTTTTGTTTGTTCATGCCAACCTCTCAGCTGTCTAAGCTCGTAGATTCAGAGGGTCCTTTTCGAGAAGCCAGAGGTCCAGATAGGCAGACGCCCTCAGCATTGGCAGTCCTCGGGCTTTTTACTATTTGCATTTGTAGTTTCTTTTCTGTTAGTTACTACTCGCTATTAAACATTGTTTGTTTTCGAATGGTAATATTGATAAAGTGACTATGCATTTTTCTGAATTAATCATGTCGCTGTCGCTCATTTATTGCATTGCATTGACACTTGCATTTTATTTACTCCACTTTATCACTATGATTAGCAACGATTTGAGGGAGGATGACGAAACTGAATACTCATAACCGATGATCGTATGCTTTCAGATAAAACCTTGCCGATGACGTACAAGGCATTGTTTCAAATCCCCTAAACACTGGAGATATAAGGAGTTAGTCCCTTGTTAACCATTTCGAGCCAGGAAGTAGAAGTTTTTTCGGACTTTTAAACCCTCACATCTTAACCCGGGGCAGGGTAGTTGTCAGTTAGCTTGATCGAGCGTTCAAGTCTTATAGAGGAGTGTTGCCTTCCAAGAACCAATCACAGTTTACGCCTCTCAAGAGGTCGCGTCTCGCCAACCACAATGGTTAAACCTCACCAATCAGGAGTGAGACAGTTGCAATCCTTTCGGAGCAATCAAGACAATCAGTGTCACACGACTGTGTTCCAAGAAAAAAAAAGAATAAGAGAGCCCGCTAAGTAAAAAGAAAAAGAAAAAGCTGGAAAGCTAATACTTAGGCAAAAATTAGGGCATCCCGCTGGACTTCAAAAGAAAAATCAAAAAGAACTCAAAAGGAGTAAGTCCAGGCAAAATTTAGGAACGAAAAAAAGGATATAAAAAGAAAAATCCCCGAACAAGGACAAAGTCGTGTGGATACAGACACCGAAAATGAAAAGGAGTAACTGTTACTCCGAAAACCTTGTGAGTTTTCCTTAACTATGGTCCTTACCATTCAACATACCTCTCGAAGAGGCGAGCGCTCAAGCCAGGTTAACTGAACTTTAGGATCGGAGATCATCACGTAGAAGGGGTGGGTACAAAACATAATTTGAGCCAAATATCCTTTGTTTCACGAACCGTGAACCCAACCACGATACAACCCTTAAAAGACCTAATTGAGGCAGGGTTTATTCTGAAAGCGCATTACGATAAGGTTGAGTAACCTGACTCCTTCATGATTTGCTAATCATATCCTTGTTGTATTTTCACTAATCAAATCAGCACTGCATTTGAACTATTGGTTCATTCGCCACTCACAATCATGACATGTAAATGAGTGACAGCACAACTTTTTTTTCAAAACTTGCATGAACACTGCATTAAAATTACCATTCGGGATTGAACAATTTTACTTGCAGGTCGGTAGTTGACAGGAAGGAAATTCCACTAGTGGATAATCAAACAGGACTGAATAATTCAACAGTCTGGACCAGAAGGGTGTATGTTGTGAAACCCTGTAAATCCGGGGCATCAACTTCCAGTAAGTTCAGAATCAATTAGTCTGAGGACAAGTCCCGAAGCGCCAGAGGATTATGGGACAATTTATTTGAGAAGCAGTTGATCAGAAGCGAATCTTCTCGAGAGCCAATCAGGGGCAGCTATCCAGAATGCTATGTTTGATCAGGGCAGGTTAAGTCGCTCAACGCTCGTTCAGGGGCAAGTCACGATGTTGATAGTTGTTGAATTGAGGGAAACACCAGGGTAAGCCACCACAAGGTAGTATTGTAGCAAGGTGCTTTCGGTTCAGAGTGGGTTTTTTCGAGAACCAGATTAAGGCAAAGTCATTGCAGACAGGGGCATGTCTTTATTCGAGAGATGTTCGATTCGAAGTATCTCGCGGAAGTTCAGAATGCTGGGGCAGTTCATATCAAACCATCAGGGTACAGATTTTCAGACTATCCCACAGAGGTTCCTGTAGGCCGGGGCATAACAGAGGCGAAAGAACTGTTCTTCTACAACAGAGTTACTCAGAGCTACTGGAGCGGATTCAGCCAATATTCAAGTTTGAGACGAATGGCGGGAAATCGTGACCCTTCTACTAGAAGCCGTGAATTCAGACAAGATATTGTCCAGCATCAGGCGTGTATGACCCACCACGGATGTACAGAAGTCCAACCATACGGGGCACGGTCGGTTATCCCCAGTAAAGTCATATGGTCGAGAATCAGTTAATCTGGGGCATTTAGGTCGAGATTTGGCAAATCTCTCACACCTATGGGCACTACTCCACGAATCAGTCGATTAGGGGCAAAAGATTATTGCAAGACTGAGGCAGATCACCCTAAAAACAAAAGATGTTGTTGGGACATTCTTTTGGGGTTTGACGTGCAGAAACAGTTCAGATCTAACCGTTAGGGTACAGAAATCGAATAGTCCTTATCAGAAGGTTGGTGTCGATTCAGGGGCAAGGTATTGTGAGTAGCACTATGGCTAGCCTTTCTTTTCCAGACGAAATGCTCGGACTGGGGCATGTTGGTATTTATGGGGCAAATTTCCAAGAAGGAATAGAGTTCATGTTGCCCTAACCAGAGGCTTTTGATGAAAGACTTGATCATTAGGCGAGGTGAATCCCCATGCAGGTCGCGCTTATGAGATAACAATGTCCCTTACTAAAGAAGGATCAAACTCCCCAGCTAGTCGTAGCTTATCCGAGGGACATTCTCCAGCAAGGTCGCTTACCCTCAGCAGAATTGACGATTCCAAGATCGAAGGCTGTATTCAGACAGTGTGGTGTCCCCCAAAAGGATCCCCCATCCCGAGCAGAGTGGTTTAGCCTCAGAAGATTAATATTTCCAACTTGTGAGCTGTACCCAGACGGTCTACTCTTCCCAGTAGAGATTCCCTTCCCAGTAGGGTCATTTATTCTCCCCAACGGAGTCAGTTGATTTTCCCCAAGGCGGTCGTTTCGTCCCCAGCAGAGTTCTCTCTTTTCAGCAAGTGTTCTCTTTCCTCCCAGTGGAAATCAAAGGTTAAAACTCTTCCCGACAGAGTTGGTTGTGTGTCCTGGCATTTATTTTGCCGGAATACTTTGTGATACCCGTTCACTCCCCAGCAGGGTGATATTTGTCCTCGACGGCCAAGATTGAGGAAGCAAGCTTGTTAGAGCTATCCCAGCAGTTCGAGCCTGCATTTGCATTGGCATATAGTGCATCTACCAAATGAAAAACGCGTAGCATTTCCATGTCGAATGGAGCATTACGCCATTGTCAAACATATGCATTTTGAAACATAAGCCAGGTTGGTTAACCTTTTGTTTTCTAGTGTTGTTTCCCTTGCAGGTGGAGGGAGCTCTTGCTCAAATTAATTACCAAACATTCAAGATCTCGGCGTGAGACATGTAATGATAATGTCAGTTTTGGCATTATTCCCCACAGAGTTGCTTGTTTAAGTTTCTCTTACCCCTCCAGCGGAGTATTTCTTCAAGGTTGTTGTTAGGTCGTTATCAAAAGATTTCGTGAATCGATTTTTGGAAGTTGCCGCCTATGTTAAAGTAGGTGTATGGCAGTGTGGATTCAGAAAATCCCCAGTAGAATCCTTCTCAGATTTGCTGCCATGTCAGCACTGAAAACTGGAAGACTAGACTCATATTGTGTTACCTATGTGATTGATGGAGCTAGTTGCTGCAAAGATAGGCAGAGAAGCCGTATCAGAGTTATTACCCGTAGTGATGGCGGTGTTATTTTCCCGTAGTGGTGGCGGAGTATTACCCGTAGTGATGGCGGTGTTATTTTCCCGTAGTGGTGGCGGAGTATTTCCCGTAGCGATGGCGGTGTTATTTTCCCGTAGTGGTGGCGGAGTTATTACCCGTAGTGATGGCGGTGTTATTTTCTCGTAGTAATGGCGGAGTTATTACCCGTAGTGATGGCGGTGTTATTTTCCCGTAGTGGTGGCAGAGTTATTACCCGTAGTGATGGCAGTGTTATTTTCCCGTAGTGGTGGTGGAGTTATTACCCGTAGTGATGGCGGTGTTATTTTCCCGTAGTGGTGGCAGAGTTATTACCCGTAGTGATGGCGGTGTTATTATCCCGTAGTGGTGGCGGAGTTATTACCCGTAGTGATGGCGGTGTTATTTTCCCGTAGTGGTGGCGGAGTTATTACCCGTAGTGATGGCGGTGTTATTTTCCCGTAGTGGTGGTAGAGTTATTACCCGTAGTGATGGCGGTGTTATTTTACCGTAGTGGTGGCGGAGTTATTTCCCGTAGCGATGGCGGTGTTATTTTCCCAGATTATTTCCCGTAGTGGTGGCGGAGTGATTTCCCGTAGTGATGGCGGGGTTATTTTCCTGTATCGTTGACAGGGTCATGTTTTGTTGACAGAAGTACTTCCCCAGTGAAGTCGTCCAGGTTATTCATATATTGACAAGTTTGAGGTTGCACAGATGGTTAATGTTGAAATCAGATCGGTATCAGGTGGTTGATCAGTTGTTACCGTAACAATCAGGTTCAAGTGATGGATTTTGTCCCCCAAATAGTTGTGCAGTTTATTTCTGCGGTTGGCAAATTTTCGGGTTCTTAGTATTCAACCGTCTCGTACCTCGAATGGTTGAAGGTCGTTCGCTCTTCACCCAGTCGGGTCCAAGTCGTTTGAATAGGGGCAGCTGTTGCACCCTAAAATTTGCTCAACCTACTTCACTTGGTTTATGTTTCAATTGCATTGTCATTTGCATAAAAAGTCATGTACATAGTCTAATCATTTGCATAGCATAGCATAACAAGTCATCCAACAAGGGATCAAGTGCTATTTTTCATCTCAAGGAATGTATTCAAGAGGCTCTTATCAAGATTCAAGCCTATTCAAATCACCAAGAAAGAAATTGAAGCTTTGGGAAGTTTAAAGGCCAAGCAGTGGGTTTCTCTCCTATCTTGAGGGTATGTGAAGATCATCAGAGAAGTTATGGGTTATTAATTGAGGGCATGGAATACCTAGAGGGTCCTTTTGAAAGTAAGACAAGTCATTGGCATGGTTACAAGAGCTACAGTTGAAGACAGTCAACTAGGGTGTCATCTAGGTCAACCCTGGGTCAACCCTAGGTCAAATGCTTGATTGAAGGGCATCAAGGCCTATTTGGAGGATGTGGGATTCATAATTTGATATGTGGATATGAATGTGGTGTTGTGCCAAGGAGAAATCACAATAAATCAAGAAGAAGAGAAGTTTCTGAATTAGGGTTTCTGAGTAAAATCCCCTGGTTTAGGTCAAACTTCCAAGCAAAGTAATTCAAAATTCAAGTCTCAAATGGATCATTGGCCAACATGAAACTTGTATATTATCTCAAGACCTTTAATTTGAGTGGTGAAAGGCATAAAGGAGATTTATAGAACTCAAGTTATGGTTCTTGCAAGTTACAGGTCCTCAGAGGCATCTGAAATTTGTCTGTGAAAGTTACTTGATTTCCAAGCAACTTTTGCCCCTTAAGGAATTTTCAACTGGATTTCTGGCCAACATGAAAGTTGTTCCCCATGATCTTAGCTTTCTAGAAAGGTATGGTATGCCTCAATATGATTTGTGGAGCTCTACTTATGATCTTGACAAGCCAAGGGCATTTTGGTCATTTGGAGGTTATAAGTCATTTCAAGCACAAGGCCATATCTCCTACTTCCAAGCTTCAAATGGAAAAATCTTCAACATCAAACTTGCTTAGAATGATGTTTTAAGGCTAGTAGGAAGGTCATGAGATGTTGAAAAGGCTCATATCAAAAAGTGATAAAAATGGCCTAAAAATGAGGCATAAGTTAATTCAAGTGAAGTTGAAAATCATAAATCACAAGTTATAAGTCCAAACCAGGTCATGTAATAGGTCATTTTGACTCCAAATGACATTCTAAGAACAATGGTTCAGCCACAATTTTGATTTGGCGCTTGCATCGTAGGGTTGCTTTGTAATTGAATTGCTTGCATATTAGGGTACCAAACCAAAACAAGGAAAAACTCAATAAACAAGGAAGTTATGCATTGTATCTCATCTTAGATCTCATGTAAGGAGAATTTCAAATCAGTTACCCAAGTTACAAGGCATTTGGCATGAGATACCATGTTATGAGAAATGGAAATTTAAAATACCATTGCATGAAAACTTGAAATTCTCATTGGATTGTTCTAGGGGGTTCTAGACTGTTCTAATTCATTTTATATAACCATTGTGACTTGCATTGATGCAAGGTTGGTGTTAATTGGTGTAGAGAAGAGAGATTAAGATCAAAATTCCTCCATTGCAAATCACATTCAAACTTCATATTCTTCTTCATTGCAATCCAATTTTTCTCCATAAACCTTCTCCATTGATATTTCTGATTGTGTTCATGCTGAGTTGAAGCTCCATTGATGGAGAATTGAAGGTTTTCACATTGAATTTGCAAGAAGGCAATTACCATTGGATCTTGAAGTACAAGCTCTCTCCTCCAAATCTTTTGCATACAGAAGAGTTCTCATCATCTAGGGATCATTCTTGAAGAGTTGCAAGGCTTGAATTGAAGATCTACATCATCTACCATATCCAAGAACCAGGTTTGCAAAATCATTTCTACACCCTTATCTAGGCATGGCTAGGGTAATTTATTAGTGTAGACTTGTTAGAGACAATTAGGTGATCATTCTTGATGAATTTGGGAGCAATTGGTGAAGTTTCATTAATGGAGGTCAATTCTTGGATGAGCAAGATCGTGTGAAATAGTGAGTGTTAATGCCAAATTATTAGATGATTTTAACCAGTGCAATGCAAGGATCATTTTTATGTAAAGAATGTTGAGTTTGGTTGAAGTGGAAAACTGATCACATTTTGAGTTCATGCGGTTACACCATTCGGGTTTGGTGATTTAGACCGTTTCAATGAAAACCAACACCATAATCGTGTTCAGCTTGGAAAATAGGTCAAGTTTGGGTTTTGAACGAGTGAAATTGATGGAGAAACGAAGGAGAACGAGTTGATGGAAAATCTGTGCATGGCATGTGTGTTCATGGTTTTTTCTGAAACCCTAAGCTATCCAAGGTTGAAGACGAAGGTTTAACCGTTGATGCGCGCGGACTGGTTGACCTGGGAAAAGGATCCAATGGCCAAGATTCAATTTCGCGTTTTGGAGGGAGTCAGCGAGTGAAACGCCGCGTTTCACTTAAGTGGAAATCCTGGGCTTGAGTGAATCATGCTATTCCCACCCCTCTTCAGGTCCAATTCCAATATTACACTATAATTTGTTTCTTAATGCACCGCCAGTTTTTCAGTTTCTTTTGGTTTTAATTGTTTTTTCTGATTTGAAAATGGGCCCAAGCGCATTTCTATCCAGACCCCCCTATGTTGAGCCCAATCAATATCTGAACTGCATATTATTACTTCCTGCACCTCATGCTTTAATTTTCATTTTAATTTCCTCCATTTTATTTTTAATCTTTGAAAATCCATAATAAATTGAAAAATCCATATTTTTAAATGGGAGTTTTTTTCTCCCTTTTCATATTTCTGTCTAGAAAAATATCAAATAAAAACATTTTGCATATCATGCATTTTAATATTTTTTGCATATTTTCTTCTTCAATAGCTTTTTAATTCTTTTATATTGATACCTTAATTTGTAGATTTTAATTTAGGTAGTTCCCTTAGTGTTTTTAGGTCAATCTTTTTAGGTTAGTTAGATATATGTTTTAGTTTCCCCCTGGATTAATTCCATTATTTTGTGATGATTTTTAGGATAGTTTTGATTAGATAATTCTAGGTTGTGTAGAATTAGGGTAAAACTTCAACATAGGTCCACAATAACTTTAGATTTTGGGTTTTTTAGGACAAGTTAGGCTATGGGGCATATATGGGTATTAAGGGTAGGTTTAGTAGATCCCCTAGAAATAATATTAGAATTTTCCCTACTATATTAATATTTTTAGTATATTTTGCAATTGTATGCTTGCTTGGTGTGACCTTTTGGGGTTTATTTTGTTTGTATGGGCTTATTGGGCTTGCTTGGGGTGTGGGTTAGCTTTGAAGAGCATGATGATGGAGCATATTGAAGACAAAGCAAAGAATTGAAGGCCAATATCAAAGCTTGATGAAGGTGCTAGGCTTGCTTGAAGATTGATTGAAGATCATAGGACCTAGGAGCTAGGTAGAGCTTTAGAGTAGAAATTTCTTCATAAACATGGATGGTTTCTGTTGCCTCCATTCTTCTCTATGATTCAAAGTCTCTCTTTGATACTCACCTCCTTCCTTTGGAAGGCTTAGTGACAGTATCTAGGAGATAGAACTTTTGAGAGAAACAGTTTGTATTTTGTTAACAGTCTGTCTGCCACCTTTGGTGGTTAACTGACTGTTTAACATCCCAAATCATCTTGTGAACTATTACTCATTTAGGAGAGCTTGCTTTGAAGAAACTTTGAAGATTGAGGATGAAGTTCATTTCCTTGAAGACTGATAGAAGAAGAAGCTTGTGCTGTCAGGTTTTTGCTGTTTAGAGTTGTTGGTGCTGTTTAGAGCTGTTGATGTATTGTTTGAGTTTCTTGGCTGTATTGTTTGATAATTTTCCCCTTGAGATTGAGGTGAAGCTGTTTCACTTCGCTCATTGTTTTCTAGGTTCGAGGTTGAGTGGGACTCCCTTGCCTCGCTTGTACTGCTGCATTCATGCATTTTACTGCTTTATTGTATATATGCTGTTGTTTTTCCGTTTATCCCCTTAGGATCTCTGTTTCTCTCTGCGCAAGAGAGAAATATGACAAACATTAGGTTCTCATCCATGCATGACAACATTAGGATAGATTTTGATTCCCTTTTCAACCATAGGTTTTAGAGTTGTTGTTTCTCTTCTTTCTCAAAACAATCAGAAAAACACGATAAAAGGATAAACATCAATAAAAAACAGTTCTTGCGTAAAAGACTGTGAACCAATCAAAACGTCATTTTTGTCCGCTTGGACCCATAATCAGAAAAACCTTTTTCAGAAGGAATAAAAACAATCAAGACAGACTTGTGTCGTACGTGGCCCGAACTACATTTGCTCTGATCTTTCATGCTGTATGAAAGTACGTAGGCATAGGATGCGATATCCCAGCGAGCAACCTTCCCCTCCTTTCCAGTAGGTAGGCGAACTACGTTGACTCTGATTTCTCGTTCCAGACGAAAATACGTAGGCATAAAGTGCGATACTTTGCCGAGTCATTTTTTTTCTTTTAACCCCTGACCTGTAGAATAGATAGAATAACAATCCGTACTAGAAAACAAGCGTGGATCCCGTCGAGTACGACGGACGTGAGGGGTGCTAATACCTTCCCCTTGCGTAACCGACTCCCGAATCCAGGATTTGGTTGCGATGACCATTCCTTTCCCGTCTTTGCGGTAGATTTACTCTGAGCGTTTCCTTTCCCTCCGTTGGGATAAATAACGCACGATGGCGACTCTTCTGTTCAGCCAGCGCCGATTTTCGCAGTAGCGACAGCTGGCGACTCTGCTGGGGACTGCGATGGTTCCCTATGCGAGTCTCGCCTTGGGTTTTCTTCCTAGTTGTCTGGGCCTGTCCCCACCAGCTGGCGACTCTGCTAGGGATCCAACGTCCCCTAAGCGAGTCAATCCTAACGCTTGTTTTCCCGTCGTGGGCTTTGTATGGATTTACATTTATGTCATTTACCTTCAGCATTATATTATTGATTATTGCTGCTTATTGGGTGTTGGGGTTCTGTTATTGAGAGATAAGTCAGACCTGGGCTTGAGCGTACTTAGAATTAGAGTGGAAAGTAGTGGGCGCGCACATGCTTTGCATGTTCTAGTGTCCCGCAAAATCCACACTCAGACGAGGTTCTTCTGGTTGGCCTCCTGTCCCACCCTTTGGGTGGCATGGGTTGCTGGTTAGTTGGATTGTCGACTCTGGGAACCGATCAATTGGAAGTTGGCTAAGTGAGGCCTCTTCAGGATTTGATGATGCCACTCCTTCTGGGAATCGTATCATTAACCCTGAAAGTCTGTGACGCCGACGACCGCATAGGATGTCGTACCATCGTCAGTTGCTAGGAAACCTACCTGTGAGGGGGTTTGGGGATGTGCAGGTAACTAGACCTCCAGATACCGGTTTGTTTCTTGATTTGAGATTCAGGATATTTATGGACAGTTGAAGGCTCTATCAGAGACCAAGTGGAGTAGTGTGGGGGTCTATCAGAGACCCACTTGGAGTTATGCTATTGGGTCTAGCAGAGACCAGGGTTGGAGCTTTGTATTGGGTCTGTCTAAGACCAGGGTTGAGGAATTCTGGATGATCTGATTGAGACTCATGATGTGGTTTGGGCTTCTCAGCCAGGGCACTTGGGTCCCTTGCTGCATCTTGCATTACATTTGCATAAACATGTTTGCATCATATTGCATATCATTCTCCAGCTAGTCAGAGCTCTTATCCAGCCGTTGTTTTGATTCTGAGGGTGATTCTCCGGTGATTGTTTTGAGCAAGTGTTGATTGTTAGAAGACAACCAAGGGGTTGAAACAGATTTGAGCAGAATCAAGTAGTGAAGTCAGTGGAAGGTTGTTGGTAGCTATGTCAGAGAGCAGCTTCCAGTTTGTTGATGCCTTGTCGGGTTTCACTGTGACATCCAATCCTCTGTATGATTCTCTGCATGACGAAGAATCCCCGCAAGTGAACAACTTTATTGCAGCTCAACTTGTATAGCCTTCTGTTGAAGACCGAGATCTACATGAGATGTTTGTTGTCCGAAGTGAGCGTTCTCCTTATGTTGATACCTCAGATTATCAAGGTGTTGTCTTCCCTGTACCGAATTCCCGAAGAGAGGTCCCGATAACCAAGACCGAAGACCCAAGAGCTCCTGAGTATGCTATAAGATTCTGAGCGTCGGAAGGAAAAGTTAAAGCTTTGAAAGTTAAAGATGTTGTTAACTTCAATGCTGCAGACATGTGTTTGGTTCTTGGCCTAGTGTTACCTCCGAAGTTCAGAGCACCGAGGTTTGAAAAGTACAGAGGAGATAGCTGTCCGAAGCAACATTTAGTGATGTTCTGCTGGAGAATGACTTCGTTTGTGCAAGACGACAAGCTAATGATTCACTGCTTCCAGGATAGTCTGACTGGGGCATCTTTGAGTTGGTATATGCAATAGAGAGCAATCAGATCCGATCATGGTGGGTTTAGCCAGAGCTTTGCTGAAGTAGTGCGATTATAATCTAGACGTGGCTCCTAGTCGCATGCAGTTGCAAGAATTGTCTCAAAGGAACGATGAACCTTTCAGGAAGTATGTTCAGAGATGGAGAGAATTTGCTGCCAGAGTGAAGCCGTCGCTCCTAGACCGAGAGTTAATGAGCATGTTTGTACACTCCCTGGAGAGCCCGTACCTCAAAAGAATGCTTGGAGTTACGTCAAACAGTCAGGCTAGTGAAGCTGAATCTCTTTATGACTGTCAGAATAAAAAAGGAGTTGTGATCAATGCAATCATGTCAGATGTTGGATATCCTCGAGATGGGGTGGTGAAATCTGTTGGATCAGTATCTCCTGTACCTTGTTATGCTGGACAGACCACTGTGCCTGGGGCACCCTATCAGGAACGTTATGTCACTTCTCTTGCAAATCAGCGAACTCGTGGCTGAGGTTATCGAAATCAGCGCCAGAATCTGAACAGACCTCGTGACAACTTGGAACGAAGGAATGGTCCTTCCCACCCAGTGCCTATGCCGTATAGCCAAATTCTGCCATCTTTGACCCAGATTTCTTTGGTGGAACCTAAAGCTCTTAAGCCTGTTCCAGAGCCTTACCCTCCTGGGTACAATCCCCACGTTCGGAGTGGTTACCATGGCGGATCCCCGGGGAACTCAACTGAAGATTGCAAAGCTTTTCAGGCAAAAGTACAACAGTTGATCGACCAAGAGTACATTTCCTTTCCAGAAGGAGTTTTGTTTGTTCATGCCAACCTCTCAGCTGTCTAAGCTCGTAGATTCAGAGGGTCCTTTTCGAGAAGCCAGAGGTCCAGATATGCAGACGCCCTCAGCATTGGCAGTCCTCGGGCTTTTTACTATTTGCATTCGTAGTTTCTTTTCTGTTAGTTACTACTCGCTATTAAACATTGTTTGTTTTCGAATGGTAATATTAATAAAGTGACTATGCATTTTTATGAATTAATCATGTTGCTGTCGCTCATTTATTGCATTGCATTGACACTTGCATTTTATTTACTCCACTTTATCACTATGATTAGCAACGATTTGAGGGAGGATGACGAAACTGAATACTCATAACCGATGATCGTATGCTTTCAGATAAAACCTTGCCGATGACGTACAAGGCATTGTTTCAAATCCCCTAAACACTGGAGATATAAGGAGTTAGTCCCTTGTTAACCATTTCGATCCAGGAAGTAGAAGTTTTTTCGGACTTTTAAACCCTCACATCTTAACCCGGGGCAGGGTAGTTGTCAGTTAGCTTGACCGAGCGTTCAAGTCTTATAGAGGAGTGTTGCCTTCCAAGAACCAATCACAGTTTACGCCTCTCAAGAGGTCGCGTCTCGCCAACCACAATGGTTAAACCTCACCAATCAGGAGTGAGACAGTTGCAATCCTTTCGGAGCAATCAAGACAATCAGTGTCACACAACTGTGTTCCAAGAGAAAAAAAAAAGAATAAGAGAGCCCGCTAAGTAAAAAGAAAAAGAAAAAGCTGGAAAGCTAATACTTAGGCAAAAATTAGGGCATCCCGCTGGACTTCAAAAGAAAAATCAAAAAGAACTCAAAAGGAGTCAGTCCAGGCAAAAATTAGGAACGAAAAAAAGGATATAAAAAGAAAAATCCCCGAACAAGGACAAAGTCGTGTGGATACAGACACCGAAAATGAAAAGGAGTAACTGTTACTCCGAAAACCTTGTGAGTTTTCCTTAACTATGGTCCTTATCATTCAACATACCTCTCGAAGAGGCGAGCGCTCAAGCCAGGTTAACTGAACTTTAGGATCGGAGATCATCACGTAGAAGGGGTGGGTACAAAACATAATTTGAGCCAAATATCCTTTGTTTCACGAACCGTGAACCCAACCACGATACAACCCTTAAAAGACCTAATTGAGGCAGGGTTTATTCTGAAAGCGCATTACGATAAGGTTGAGTAACCTGACTCCTTCATGATTTGCTAATCATATCCTTGTTGTATTTTCACTAATCAAATCAGCACTGCGTTTGAACTATTGGTTCATTCGCCACTCACAATCATGACATGTAAATGAGTGACAGCACAACTTTTTTTTCAAAACTTGCATGAACACTGCATTAAAATTACCATTCGGAACTGAACAATTTTACTTGCAGGTCGGTAGTTGACAAGAAGGAAATTCCACCAGGGGATAATCAAACAGGACTGAATAATTCAGCAGTCTGGACCAGTAGGGTGTATGTTGTGAAACCCTGTAAATCCGGGGCATCGACTTCCAGTAAGTTCAGAATCAATTAGTCTGAGGACAAGTCCCGAAGCGCCAGAGGATTATGGGACAATTTATTTGAGAAGCAGTTGATCAGAAGCGAATCTTCTCGAGAGCCAATCAGGGGCAGCTATCCAGAATGCTATGTTTGATCAGGGCAGGTTAAGTCGCTTAACGCTCGTTCAGGGCCAAGTCACGATGTTGATAGTTGTTGAATTGAGGGAAACACCGGGGTAAGCCACCACAAGGTCATATTGTAGCAAGGTGCTTTCGATTCAGAGTGGGTTTTTTCGAGAACCAGATTAAGGCAAAGTCATTGCAGACAGGGGCATGTCTTTATTCGAGAGATGTTCGATTCGAAGTATCTCGCGGAAGTTCAGAATGCTGGGGCAGTTCATATCAAACCATCAGGGTACAGATTTTCAGACTATCCCACAGAGGTTCCTGTAGGCCGGGGCATAACAGAGGCGAAAGAACTGTTCTTCTACAACAGAGTTACTCATAGCTACTGGAGCGGATTCAGCCAATATTCAAGTTTGAGACGAATGGCGGGAAATCGTGACCCTTCTACTAGGAGCCGTGAATTCAGACAGGATATTGTCCAGCATCAGGCATGTATGACCCACCACGGATGTACAGAAGTCCAACCATACGGGGCACGGTCGGTTATCCCTAGTAAAGTCATACGGTCGAGAATCAGTTAATCTGGGGCATTTAGGTCGAGATTTGGCAAATCTCTCACAGCTATGGGCACTACTCCACGAATCAGTCGATTAGGGGCAAAAGATTATTGCAAGACTGGGGCAGATCACCCTAAAAACAAAAGATGTTGTTGGGACATTCTTTTGGGGTTTGACGTGCAGAAATAGTTCAGATCTAACCGTCAGGGTACAGAGATCGAAGAGTCGTTATCAAAAGGTTGGTGCCGATTCAGGGGCAAGGTATTGTGAGTAGCACTATGGCTAGCCTTTCTTTTCCAGACGAAATGCTCGGACTGGGGCATGTTGGTATTTATGGGGCGAATTTCCAAGAAGGAATAGAGTTCATGTTGCCCTAACCAGAGGCTTTTGATGAAAGACTTGATCATTAGGCGAGGTGAATCCCCATGCAGGTCGCGCTTATGAGATAGCAATGTCCCTTACTAAAGAAGGATCAAACTCCCCAGCTAGTCGTAGCTTATCCGAGGGACATTCTCCAGCAAGGTCGTTTACCCTCAGCAGAATTGACGATTCCAAGATCGAAGGCTGTATTCAGACAGTGTGGTGTCCCCCAAAAGGATCCCCCATCCCGAGCAGAGTGGTTTAGCCTCAGAAGATTAATATTTCCAACTTGTGAGCTGTACCCAGACGGTCTACTCTTCCCAGTAGAGATTCCCTTCCCAGTAGGGTCATTTATTCTCCCCAACGGAGTCAGTTGATTTTCCCCAAGGGGGTCGTTTCGTCCCCAGCGGAGTTCTCTCTTTTCAGCAAGTGTTCTCTTTCCTCCCAGTGGAAATCAAAGGTTAAAACTCTTCCCGACAGAGTTGGTTGTGTGTCCTGACATTTATTTTGCCGGAATACTTTGGGATACCCGTTCACTCCCCAGCAGGGTGATATTTGTCCTCGACGGCCAAGATTGAGGAAGCAAGCTTGTTAGAGCTATCCCAGCAGTTCGAGCCTGCATTTGCATTGGCATATAGTGCATCTACCAAATGAAAAACGCGTAGCATTTCCATGTCGAATGGAGCATTACGCCATTGTCAAACATATGCATTTTGAAACATAAGCCAGGTTGGTTAACCTTTTGTTTTCTAGTGTTGTTTCCCTTGCAGGTGGAGGGAGCTCTTGCTCAAATTAATTACCAAACATTCAAGATCTCGGCGTGAGACATGTAATGATAATGTCAGTTTTGGCATTATTCCCCACAGAGTTGCTTGTTTAAGTTTCTCTTACCCCTCCAACGGAGTATTTCTTCAAGGTTGTTGTTAGGTCGTTAACAAAAGATTTCGTGAATCGATTTTTGGAAGTTGCCGCCTATGTTAAAGTAGGTGTCTGGCAGTGTGGATTCAGAAAATCCCCAGTAGAGTCCTTCTCAGATTTGCTGTCATGTCAGCACTGAAAATTGGAAGACTAGACTCATATTGTGTTACCCATGTGATTGATGGAGCTAGCTGCTGCAAAGATAGGCAGAGAAGCCGTATCAGAGTTATTACCCGTAGTGATGGCGGTGTTATTTTAGTGGTGGTGGAGTATTACCCGTAGTGATGGCGGTGTTATTTTCCCGTAGTGGTGGCGGAGTATTTCCCGTAGCGATGGCGGTGTTATTTTCCCGTAGTGGTGGCGGAGTTATTACCCGTAGTGATGGCGGTGTTATTTTCCCGTAGTAATGGCGGAGTTATTACCCGTAGTGATGGCGGTGTTATTTTCCCGTAGTGGTGGCGGAGTTATTACCCGTAGTGATGGCGGTGTTATTTTCCCGTAGTGGTGGCGGAGTTATTACCCGTAGTGATGGCGGTGTTATTTTCCCGTAGTGGTGGCGGAGTTATTACCCGTAGTGATGACGGTGTTATTTTCCCGTAGTGGTGGCGGAGTTATTACCCGTAGTGATGGCGGTGTTATTATCCCGTAGTGGTGGCGGAGTTATTACCCGTAGTGATGGCGGTGTTATTTTCCCGTAGTGGTGGCGGAGTTATTACCCGTAGTGATGGCGGTGTTATTTTACTGTAGTGGTGGCGGAGTTATTTCCCGTAGCGATGGCGGTGTTATTTTCCCAGATTATTTCCCGTAGTGGTGGCAGAGTGATTTCCCGTAGTGATGGTGGGGTTATTTTCCTGTATCGTTGACAGGGTCATGTTTTGTTGACAGAAGTACTTCCCCAGTGAAGTCGTCCAGGTCATTCATATATTGACAAGTTTGAGGTTGCACAGATGGTTAATGTTGAAATCAGATCGGTATCAGGTGGTTGATCAGTTGTTACCGTAACAATCAGGTTCAAGTGATGGATTTTGTCCCCCAAATAGTTGTGCAGTTTATTTCTGCGGTTGGCAAATTTCCAGGTTCTTAGTATTCAACCGTCTCGTACCTCGAATGGTTGAAGGTCGTTCGCTCTTCACCCAGTCGGGTCCAAGTCGTTTGAATAGGGGCAGCTGCTGCACCCTAAAATTTGCTCAACCTACTTCACTTGGTTTATGTTTCAATTGCATTGTCATTTGCATAAAAAGTCATGTACATAGTCTAATCATTTGCATAGCATAGCATAACAAGTCATCCAACAAGGGATCAAGTGCTATTTTTCATCTCAAGGAATGTATTCAAGAGGCTCTTATCAAGATTCAAGCCTATTCAAATCACCAAGAAAGAAATTGAAGCTTTGGGAAGTTTAAAGGCCAAATAGTGGGTTTCTCTCCTATCTTGAGGGTATGTGAAGATCATTAGAGAAGTTATGGGTTATGAATTGAGGGCATGGAAGACCTAGAGGGTCCTTTTGAAAGTAAGACAAGTCATGGGCATGGTTACAAGAGCTACAGTTGAAGACAGTCAACTAGGGTGTCATCTGGGTCAACCCTGGGTCAACCCTAGGTCAAATGCTTGATTGAAGGGCATCAAGGCCTATTTGGAGGATGTGGGATTCATAATTTGATATGTGGATATGAATGTGGTGTTGTGCCAAGGAGAAATCACAAGAAATCAAGAAGAAGAGAAGTTTCTGAATTAGGGTTTCTGAGTAAAATCCCCTAGTTTAGGTCAAACTTCCAAGCAAAGTAATTCAAAATTCAAGTCTCAAATGGATCCTTGGCCAACATGAAACTTGTATAGTATCTCAAGACCTTTAATTTGAGTGGTGGAAGGCATCAAGGAGATTTATAGAACTCAAGTTATGGTTCTTGCAAGTTACAGGTCCTCAGAGGCATCTGAAACTTGTCTGTGAAAGTTACTTGATTTCCAAGCCACTTTTTCCCCTTAAGGAATTTTCAACTGGATTTCCGGCCAACATGAAAGTTGTTCCCCATGATATTAGCTTTCTAGAAAGGTATGGTATGCCTAAATCTTATTTGTGGAGCTCTACTTATGATCTTGACAAGCCAAGGGCATTTTGGTCATTTGGAGGTTATAAGTCATTTCAAGCACAAGGCCATATCTCCTACTTCCATGCTTCAAATGGAAAAATCTTCAACATCAAACTTGCTTAGAATTATGTTTTAAGGCTAGTAGGAAGGTCATGAGATGTTGAAAAGGCTCATATCAAAAAGTGATAAAAATGGCCTAAAAATGAGGCATAAGTTAATTCAAGTGAAGTTGAAAATCATAAATCACAAGTTATAAGTCCAAACCAGGTCATGTAATAGGTCATTTTGACTCCAAATGACATTCTAAGAACAATGGTTCATCCACAATTTTGATTTGAGGCTTGCATCATAGGGTTGCTTTGTAATTAGATTGCTTGCATATTAGGGTACCAAACCAAAACAGGGAAAAACTCAATAAACAAGGAAGTTATGCATTGTATCTCATCTTAGATTTCATGTAAGGAGAATTTCAAATCAGTTACCCAAGTTACAAGGCATTTTGCATGAGATACCATGTTATGAGAAATGGAAATTCAAAATACCATTGCATGAAAACTTGAAATTCTCATTGGATTGTTCTAGGGGGTTATAGACTGTTCTAATTCATTCTATATAACCATTGTGACTTGCATTGATGCAAGGTTGGTGTTAATTGGTGTAGAGAAGAGAGATTAAGATTAAAATTCCTCCATTGCAAATCACATTCAAACTTCATATTCTTCTTCATTGCAATCCAATTTTTCTCCATAAACCTTCTCCATTGATATTTCTGATTGTGTTCATGCTGAGTTGAAGCTCCATTGATGGAGAATTGAAGGTTTTCACATTGAATTTGCAAGAAGGCAATTACCATTGGATCTTGAAGTACAAGCTCTCTCCTCCAAATCTTTTGCATACAGAAGAGTTCTCATCATCTAGGGATCATTCTTGAAGAGTTGCAAGGCTTGAATTGAAGATCTACATCATCTACCATATCCAAGAACCATGTTTGAAAAATCATTTCTACACCCTTATCTAGGCATGGCTAGGGTAATTTATTAGTGTAGACTTGGTAGAGACAATTAGGTGATCATTCTTGATGAATTTGGGAGCAATTGGTGAAGTTTCATTAATGGAGGTCAATTCTTGGATGAGCAAGATCGTGTGAAATAGTGAGTGTTAATGCCAAATTATTAGATGATTTTAACCAGTGCAATGCAAGGATCATTTTTATGTAAAGAATGTTGAGTTTGGTTGAACTGGAAAACTGATCACATTTTGAGTTCATGGGGTTACACCATTCGGGTTTGGTGATTTAGACCGTTTCAATGAAAACCAACACCATAATCGTGTTCAGCTTGGAAAATAGGTCAAGTTTGGGTTTTGAACGAGTGAAATTGATGGAGAAACGAAGGAGAACGAGTTGATGGAAAATCTGTGCATGGCATGTGTGTTCATGGTTTTTTCTGAAACCCTAAGTTATCCAAGGTTGAAGACGAAGTTTTAACCGTTGATGCGCGCGGGCTGGTTGACCTGGGAAAAGGATCCAATGGCCAAGATTCAATTTCGCGTTTTGGAGGGAGTCAGCGAGTGAAACGCCGCGTTTCACTTAAGTGGAAATCCTGGGCTTGAGTGAATCATGCTATTCCCACCCCTCTTCAGGCCCAATTCCAATATTACACTATAATTTGTTTCTTGTTGAGGTGGAGCATATTGATGTTGAATTGCATAACCCATATGAAGTCAAATAAGAAGCTCAAGGTGTTAATGAAGATGAGGATACTGATAATAAATACATGTTAGTAAGGGACAGTGCAAAGACAATCATCAAGCCACCTTATATACTTGGTTATGAAAATCTCATAGCATTTGTCTTAATCTTTGCAAGTGAGGTTCTTAATGAGAAACCCAGAGACTACGAGGAAGCTATAAGAAGTCGAAATAAAACTGAATGGCTAAAAGTCGTGGATGATGAGATGAAATATCTTCATAATAACAACAGTTGGCAGGTGATTGAGAAACCTACAGGGGTCAGGTTAGTCAGTTGTAAGTGGATTTTTAAGTTTAAGGAAGAAATCGAAGGAGTGATGTCGAAAAGATTTAAGGAATATTTGGTTTCTAGGGGGTTCCATTAGAAATAAGGAGTTGACTTCAATGATATGTTCCCATCTATTATAAAGCATAGATCCATTATAATGTTGTTAGCCATGGTGAAAAAGTTTGACCTAGAACTTGAACAGGTGGATGTGAAGACCACTTTCCTATATGGTGATCTAGATGAAACAATCCTGATGAGGTAACTTAAAGGTCATGTAGAAAGAGGTAAGGATTATTATGTGTGCAAGATGAATAGGTTATTGTGTGGCCTGAAACAATCTCCTCGACAATGGAATAGAAGATTTGATAAGTTTATCGCACACATAGGTTTCACAAGGAGCTAGTTCGACCACTGTATATACTCAAGATTTGAACATGGGAGTTGACTTGTTATTTTGCTGCTTTATTTGGATGACATCCTCATAGCAAGTAATAATGTCAAGGATGTAATGAAGGTAAATGTTGAACTTGATAAGAAGTTCGAAATAAAAGATCTGGGACTTGCCACAAAGATTCTTGGAATTGACATCCGAAGAGATAGACAACAATCGAGATTATGCTTATCTTAAGAGACATACCTAATGAAGATTCTCAAAAAATTTGGTATGTAGAATTCAAAACCTGCTGTAACACCAACAAATCCTCAATTAAATATGAGTACGACTCAAAGTCCAAATATTGAACTTGAAAAAGCCTATATGAATAACATCCCTTATGTTATGTTATGGTTTGTACTAGGCCAGACATAGTGTACGGAGTGAGCCTTGTAAGCAGGTATATGGCTAATCCAGGGAAGACTCACTAACAAGCCTTAAAGTGGATTCTGAGATACATAAAAGGATTCATGAGTAGGGCCTTGGTTTATGGTGGATTCACGAGTGATGGAAAAGTCGAAATCAAAGGATTTGTTGACTCTGACTATGCAGGATGTATGGATACCATAAAATCTCTTTCTGGATATTTTTTCACTATATTTGGCACACCAATCAGTTGGAAAGCTTCACTTCAGAAGGTTGTAGTCTTATCAACAACTGAAGCTAAATACATTGCCCTAACTGAAGTTGTGAAAGAAACATTGTGTCTTGAAGGATTTTCTAAGGAACTAAAATTTCAATTCCAAGTTATCTTTGTTAAATGAGATAGTCAAAGTTAGAGCTATGGAAGGAAATGACTTCTTCAGTATTGATGCAGACAATATGTGTCTTGTATCTAACCTTATCGTGCCTGCCAAATTCAAGACTCCTGAATTTGTAAAATACAAAGGTCATTCATGTCCAAATGCCCATTTGATTATGTACTTTAGGAAAATGGCTGCCTACACCAACAACCAAAAGGTTCTCATCCATTGTTTTCAGGACAGCCTGAGTGGAGCTTCACTCAAATGGTACATGAGCCTTGAACAAAATAATATCCACTGCTTTCAAGATCTTGCTAATGCTTTCATGAAGTAGTACATGTACAACCTTAACATGACTCTAGACTATCATCAACTCTAGAACATGACTCAGAATGAGAGAGAATCTTTCAAAGAGTATGCTCAATGTTGAAAATTGTTAGCTTCTCAAGTTGAACCTCCTCTGGAAGAGAAGGAACTTACTGGAATGTTTATGGACACTTTGTCTCCTTTATTTTGGGAAAAGATGATTGGCAGTGTCTCCTCAAGCTTCATAGACTTGGTTACCATTGGCCAAAGACTTGAACAAGGCATCAAGAGTGGGAAGGTATCTAAAGCTTCTGAATCTTCCAACACTGCAAAGAAACCCTATGGGAACTTTCAAAAGAAGAGGGAAGATCAAACCAATGATGTCTTGGCTAGGGACAAAAGACTTTATCATGGGCCTCAGCATTCTAATCGAGCTTATATTTCTGTTGTCACTCTTGTGGTTGTTGCTTAACCAGCTTAAAATCCTCAACACTCAGATGTAGGACAAAAGCAATACTGTAATAGGAATCAATTTGATCTTATTCCCATGACATACACTGAATTGTATCCTGCCATGGTTCAAAAAGGATGGATTACCACTAAGACTCTACCTCCTCCTCCAAATCCTCTTCCATCCGGCTATAAGGCTGATCTTCATTGTGAATTCCATCAAGGTGGTGCAGGCTATAACTTGGAAAGATGTTATGCATTGAAGGCTAGGGTGCAAGAGCTGATCAGAGACAAGATCCTCACCTTTCATGATATTAATCCTAATGTTAAGGAAAATCCTTTACCAGAGCATAAAAAGTGAAACTCCATTCAACTTTATCCAGACTACTTCCTAAATCCAGTGTTTCAAGACAAGACAACTCATCCTTGTTACTGATTAGTCACTAGGCCATGTTTCTTTTCATTTTGCAATTTCTTTGTTTGTATCATATTTATTTGCTTTCAAAGTTGTTTATCTTTAATGTCAATTTTAATGAAATGAGCATTTTCAATATTCTGATTCAATTCATCTGTTTATTCGCATCTTTATGCTTTCTCTTTCAAAAATATACACCTCTTGTTCAAACTTTTGTTTATACAAATATTTGAGGGAGGATGGTGAAAACATAATACCCATAATTGTTGTTGGTATGCTTTCAAATAAACTTTGCTGACGATGTAAGGCATTATTTCAATTCCTAAACACTGGAGAAATAAGGAAGTTAATCCCTCGTCAACCCCTTCGAGCCTAGAAGTAGGAGCTTTTTTCTATAAAAAAAACCGCAATCTTAACTAGGGTCAGAGTAGTTCACCATTTAACTTGGTTGTGCATTAAAAAACTTCATGCAAGACACCTAGAAATAAAGGTTGCATTTATAAACTTTCCTTCACAAATAGCAAACAAGTGTTGAAGATATCTTTTAAATCAAAGGCCAATGATGGTTTACCTTAATCATTAAATTAGGAAGTTACTTTCTTTCTAAGAAGAAAGATCAAAAGAAAAAGCTCACTAAGTCAAAATCTATAAGGGAGACTTAGGCGAAAACTGGGGCATCCCGCTGACTATAAGTTTTAAAAGAAACAGTTCAGGAAAAAGTTAGGGATAACACAGAGAAGAGGTCCTTAAATCCTCAATCCTTACCATGAACGCCCTTACTAAAAAAAATAACTAAATTTTGTAAAGAAGCATTGACTGCCATCTAAAGAGTCCATTGACTTTCGAACCATCACCATCACTATCGTCAGTACAATTCCAAACCTTTTTGGAACCTAAGTGCATAGTCTGAGTTTAACTGAGTGTAGGACTGAAGATCATCACGAAGATTGAGTGGGTATAAATAAATCTTTGAGCCTTTATCCTTTGTTTCATAAATCGTGAACCATACCATATTACAACCCTCAGAAGACTTAACTGAAGCAAGGTTATTTTGAAAGTATACTACAATAAGGTTGCGTAAACTAACTCCAAACATATTTTTGCAAATCATTTGTTTTGGTATCATACCTTTGTTTTACTTTTCATGCTGAATGTTATAAACCACTGTGTTTTGACCGATAATTCATATTGCTTTGCATTTTCTAACAATGATTTTGTTTTCAAAAGGTTGCATGAACTTTGCATTAAAACTACCATGTTTGAATAGACACTTTTGATTTCAAATTAGCTTTCCTCTCAAGAAATTTTCAAAACAGTATAGGAACTTGGTCAGTGATCCTATCAGAGGCAAGCTCCTTCCAGGTCATGTTTAAAATCAGTTTAAAATTTATTGTTCAGTGCAAGTCCTTCCCAGAATTGGTTTATCCAGAAGATTTTTAAAGACTTATTACTATGGAAAGCCTTCCAAGCACACAGTAAAACAGTCGTTTCCATAATCAATAAAGATGAAACAATGATTTGTTCATCTACAACAATCAACAATGATTTATTCATCTACAACAATCAGTTAGTTTGGGGAATTTTACTTGAAGAATCCCCAAGCCGCTATCCATCCTTCCTACAATGATTATCAACTTAATGCAATTTACCAATATGGCAAAGATATGTTCAACAATAACATCTTTAGTCCCCCAAAGCAATAACAATGATCTCTGTGTTGAGGAATTCGTCTTCCAATCTTGTCCACTCCCCAAAAGACTCAAGCCTTGTTATCAGCATTTCATTACATACAACACAACAAATTCATATACCATGCATAACAAGAGTTTTTTTTATCCTCATTTTAATTTTCATAGGTCATGTTACCATCAACATATTACCTTGTGTCCAAAGTATAACCTTACTTGGCACCATCCAATGTTGTCTTGGATATTGTGTTTCCTTTACATATAATACTTTCTTGGATATTCATATTGTTACATCCAATCTTGTCTTGGATATTGTGTTTTCTTTACGTCCAAGGCTTTCTTGGATATTCATATTGTTACATCCAATGTTGTCTTGGATATTGTGTTTCCTTTACATCCAATACTTTCTTGGATATTTGTATCATTACATCCAATGTTGTCTTGGATATTATTGTTTCCTTTACATCCAATGCTTTCTTGGATATTCATATTGTTACATCTAATGCCACTATTGGATATCTTTATCACTCTTTCCAAGTATTACCAGATACTCCTTGTCACCCTGACAGATTTCCATTATATCTTGTATATCCTCAATTGTTACTTATTCCCTAGAAATTTTAAAGTTTTTTCTCAGTGAAATTTTGTCTTGTTGGTCTATCTCCTGTGATATCATTCCCCACAGAGTTCAGAGTCATTCATAACATTACATATCATATCACTTCATCTACATTAACGACCAAAATTATGGGTATTTGATATTTTATCCTCTTCTACCTTGAAGTCTTTGCTATTCATACCTTCAGGTCCAAGAAGATTAAATAGGGGCATTACCCCAAATTTGGATCAAAACATTTTTTATTTTTTTCATTCATCTTACTGTATTTTCACTTTGCATCGTCTGCATAGCATATCATGTCTTTTATCATGCACAATGCTCAAATTATAAACCAGAATAAATTTGTCGGATTTACAGTCGTTTTGGTCAAACTAAAGGTCAACTGTGCATAAAATCAGGGTACAAACAGTTTTAAAATTGAACTTGCAGACATCAGTTATACTAATCTACGTTTCCTATAGTTTAACCTAGTGTGCTCATTTTAATTTTTCAACTGCTTTTCAGGCACATTTTTGATACGTCTGAGTCTTTTAACCGGGTAAAATTTATTTCAAAATTTGATCAAATGTTGTATTTTTCATAATCGTTTATTTCACACTGATCATTTTAGTGTATTCATTTTATTTTTTTGAACAATTTGATACCGAATTGTTTTATCGTTTTTAACCGATTTCAATTTTAACTTTAGTTAATATTATTTTTATTAATCAAATGTTAATTTTTGTTTTTAATAGCTTTATTTTATTATCATTTCTTTTTTTATATAATATTTATTTTATTTTATTTTTATCATTTTTTAACTTAGCTTAATTTTTAAGTTTCAAAATTGTATATTTATATCTCATTTGTAAGTTTTGCAATAAAATGAGAAGTAGTGTCACAACAACAACTTTTTTTATTCTTATCATTTATTTATTATTATTATTATTATTATTATTATTATTATCATTATTATTATTATTATTATGATGATGATGATGATGATGATGTTAATAATTATATTTTGAATGAATTTAGATGAAATAGTGGACTCTTGTTACATGCTTACCATTTAACTTTTATTCATTTTATTTTATTTATCTTGTGTCTAATTCAATTTTAATTTTAATAATTTGTTTAATTTTAGTTTAGTTAATTTTGTTTAATTACTAAATATTCTTAAATAACTAAAAAAACTATTCTTCATTATTTTAAATTGTCAATTAGTTTGTTAAATTCATGGCCATATAAAAAATGTTTAAAAAAATAATATGCATGAATTTATTATTTTATTTTGACTTGTTAGAATCTCTTGTTGAAATTTGGTCTTTGTGATGTCGTGCTTATGATTATTTGGATTGATCTTGATGTTTTTTTTCTTTGATGAATTTGAATTGTGATGATATTTCTTCTTAATGCTTTATCACTTTGTTCATTATCCACACGATGTTTTGCCGTGTATGTTCATTTATCACACGATGTTTTTCCGTGTATGTTCATTTATTCCACGATGTTTTTTCGTGTATGTTTTCACTTTCATGTGATACTTTGCCACATGTATGTGTCTCTGATTTTAATTCTTTATCACGTGATGCTTTGCCATATGTGTATATGTATCTGTGTGATTTTATTATCGCCTGATACTTGTGATCCTATTTCTAAAGGTAGGAAATGCATGTTGACTTTTTAGTCAGGTACTTTTCTTTGTATCAAATCTTTTCTCTTGCCTCGTGCGATCGAGACCTTTCCCATTTGTTGTTTTGGTTCTTAGAACCCTAATAATTCGTAGTTTCACGAATTACGAACGCTCTGATTTCTCAAGTTCCTTTTGAGAATACGTAGGCACAAGGTCCCAATCCTTTGCGAGCACTCCTTTTCTTTTTCACACTCTTCCTTTTTCCACTATTTCTTACCCGTAGTTCTCCGAATTCCAATTGCTCTGACTTCTTATTAAAGATATGTAGGCGTATTTTCTAGCGAGCTACCCTTTTATTTTCTACCCCTTTGCAAGATCCTAGCGAGCTACTCTTCCTGATTGCAAGATCCTAGCGAGCTACTCTTCCTGATTGCAAGATCCTAGCGAGCTATCCTTTTATTTTCTACCGCTTTTATTTAGACACATTACAAAAACAATAAAAAACATTTCAAACTCTCATAATTAGAAAAACAATAAACATTCCTAATAAATAGCAAACAACTTTAGCAAAAACATAGATATTTTAAGAGGTTCATGTAGACTACTACAGATGCTTAGGATGCTAATATCTTCCCTTAGTATAACCAACCTCCGTACCTTTGATCTCTTATTTGCATACTCTTTAACCTCGTCTTTAGTCTTGCATATTTAATTAGGATTTATTTGATCTTTTCCCCGTCCCTTGGATAAATTAAAGTTCGGTGGTGACATCTTATGTTTTGCAAGTCAAGTTAATGTAATAGCTTGATCTCTGATTTTCACCGCGTACAACGACAATCTCTGTTAATTTTAATTGAGTCTCAGAAACGACTTTCTCCATTGTCGTTGCACATCGTAACAAGCCTTGAATTCTTCTGATCTTTTCACTGTCTGCAATGTCTCCATCTAACCAACAGATCAATCTCCTCTAAAGATGCTTGAATGCCTCAGTGTTTCAAAGTCAGATCTTCATCGGGGGTTTTATTGCCGAATAAATCAAATCGACATTTCTCTTAATATAAAACGACATATATGACAACATTTTGAAGAAAAATTGAAGGAGATACTTAAAATAGTTGTGAAAATGATGAGGATGAGATGCATTTAAAAAAACCAAAACAATGCGGTACTCATTACCCGTGACACACACTCCTAGAAAATGCATGCTTGCACCACATGCAGTGACATGTACTCTAAATATGCACTAGCATACATAACGCCTATGTACAACAAATGCATGTATGCGTCATTCATAGTGGCTATTCCTCTTTTCAACTAATTATTTTTGTATAAAACATGTTAGTTTCGTTTTTTTAAATTATAATTATTTTAGAAAATCATTTAAAAAATATAATTATTTTATAAAAAAATTCAATTTTTATCTCTTATACTATCTTACTAACTCATAAAATTCGCTCACTCCGTCAAAAGTTTTCTAAGTTTTATTTATTTATTTTATTTTATTTCTTTAGTCTTTTGAGAGTAACTTTTTTTATTCAAAAAATTATTATTAAATTGAATATATATTTTTGACGGTGGCCTTATGCATGAATTTCTAATAATTACTCTTGTTTTTTTTGTATAACTTAAAAAAAAAACCAGTCAAACAAAAACAACAATAAAGTTTGTTTTTTATTTTTTTCTAGAATGAAAAAAAATCATAAAAAAATAATAATGAAAAAGTGAAATAAAGAGGATGTGAAATGAAAAAGAAGAGGCAAAAGGTGGGGATTATGAGAGGAGCAACCATTGTGTGATTCTCCTCTTCTCTTTCACCGTTCATCAAAACGCACCAAATCGGTGCGTTTTGAAATCACTGCCACTTCCGATGAATAGCGCGGCGCATTCTGCCGGAGTCTCGCCGACGAAGGACGACGTCGAGTGGGAGATGCGTCCCGGCGGTATGCTTGTACAGAGACGCGAAGCAGGTGACGATGATTACGTCGATGGACCGATGATCAACATCAGTGTAGCTCATGGTTCTTCTCACCATGAAGTTTTTCTTCCAGCTCAATCTACTTTCTGTGAGATTCTTTAATCTTTTCATACTACTGTTCTATATGCTGGTTTTGTGGTGAATTTTTTAAATGCTGAGTTTTCGTTTAGTTTTGGTTATTATTGATGTTGAATTTGGTGATTGTTGTAAGATGATTTTGAAATTGAGCTAATGGAGAGGCTTAGTTATATTCATGCGTAATTGTTTTTTGTTGTTGGATTAGTTCTTAGAATTCGTGGAATGAAGAATGATTCGATAGAAAAAGATACTAGTACATTGTGTTGTGTAGTGTAAATTTTACTTAGCCACTTTGATAGGCTAAATCTAATGACGAGGAGCTTGGATATTGCATAAAGGTTTAGTTACAAACTAGGCAGCACTGACACCTCTGGAAAAAAAGGTGTGTCAGTGTTGGTGTCTGAAACTGACATCGATACTTATGATTACGTTTAGTTCATTCATTTTTTCAAGTTATTACAGGTGTCAACGTGTTAGTGTCGGTGTTGTATTTCCGGTGTCTGTGTGTCATAGGTTACAAATATTGCTGCTTCCGTTGTATCAAAAAAAGAGAGCTTGCATAGGCTAAATCTTATGACACATTCATGAGTTGTTTTCGGTTTATTTTTTTAAGCTCTCCAGGATAGCCTATAAAAATAACTTATAACTTTTATAAAAACAATTTTACTTTATTTTATCTGTCAATGAAATATGTTATATTTAGGCTCGAATATGATAAGTGTTTATGCTACAAGTGCTTAGTTAAATTGTTTATCAAAACAAGACAGTATTTCTGAATGAATTTGACTATTATTTACTCTGATGTTTGTTGAAATTGGATTGATGTTGTTTTGGCGAATACATGGTGTACTTGGTTCATCTTATGTAAGTTGACGATGGTGGAGAGATTCAATGGATAGGAGGTTTTGGATTTTGGTTGTTGAATTGGTGTTTTGAGGATGGTGTTATTATTTGTGATTGCGTGTGCCTTATAGCACAATAATACTGGATTCTGTTGAAAATGGTGGACTTTGCTGCAAATTGATTATGGAATCCTAAATGGTTAGATATATCGATAAACTGCTTTTCTAAAGTGGAAGTGGAACTTGTAAGTTTTGAAGTTTTAAACTTTTTGCCTGAGTGAGCTAAGTCCTTTAGTTTGATTTTAGCTAATACATATTAGTGACTGCATATAATGTGATGCCATTCATCTATCTTTCATTCTTCCCAAACAAATATTTAGAAAGAGATAATATGATATTATCTTTGCAGAATTTTGAATTTCGATGGTAAACTGTATGTATTATTATGTTACTAAGAGTGGCCCGTCCATTTAATTTGCATTGAGAATTAACATTTATCTTTATTTATTTATTAGTTTAATGTGCTATATACACACAATTGATATCCTTAGTATGAAACAAGCTAGCTATCTGAGAAAGTAAAAGAACTATGTTGATTAATTTGCAAGCTTGGAACCTTAAGCAAATTATATGATTTATTTTTATACTGTGAGAATAACTGCTTTAAGTTTTGCTTGAATCGATTGTATCTGGATATGGAATATGTTTGGGGAAACTTTGCTCATTTTTTATCTTATAGATTATAAGTAGCATATACTTTAGAAGATCTTTGCTCCATTGGTATGTGTCTCTCTCTGTCTTAATTTAGTCTTTAATATCAGGGGATGTTAAGAAAATGCTTGCACACAAAACTGGTTTAAAGCCTGAACTGCAAAGACTCTTATTTGAAGGAAAAGAAAAGGAGAATGAAAAATATTTGCACATGGAAGGTGTGAAGGACAAGTCAAAGCTTTTGCTTTTGGAGGATGCTGCTAGCAAAGAGAGTTATCTTGAAGAAGTTAGAAAACACAATGAAATGTTAAAAGCTTTTGAGGCTGTTGCTGCTGTCAGATCAGAGGTGGACAAGCTTTGTGAGAGGGTGAGCCCATGTTTCCTATATTATTGTTCATTATAGAAACATGATAACCGGAAAAAGAGAATGAATATATTACTGATTTTGCAGGTGTCGGCATTGGGGGTGGCTGTGGATGGCGGGACCAAGGTATCTGACAAAGAGTTTCTTGTGTCCACCGAGATGCTCATGAGGCAATTGCTGAAGCTGGATGGTATTAAGGCTGAAGGTGAAGCGAAGCTGCAGAGAAAAGCGGAGGTAATGTTTTTGGTGTTAAGAGTTACTGACTCGAAGTTTAATGATTTGGCCATTAATGTTTGTGGTAGGTCATGGAAAATGATTTCTCTTTCTCTCACTTTTGCTGTATAAATTTTAAAGCAGCACTTAGATTATTTGCTATGATTTTTGCAGTGGTGGTTTTTGGGCTCGCCACAATGGTAAATATCGGCCAATATTGCGGGTTTTTCCGCCAAAATCTGCTATAATGGTGCCGCAAAACGGCCAGTATGGCAGGATTTTAGTTCTCCGCCATGGACCACCATCCCCCATCGACAACACTCTAGTATACACCGAGAAATGTTGTTCTTTGAGATTCCTTTCTTAAAGGAGTTTTCTTTGATGCAATATGGCTTCAATATTTTCTAACCTCTCCGAAGAAAATTCATTAGCTAGCAGTTTTGAAATAAGCACTATAAAACTCTTAGTTTGAAAATACCTAGGGTTATTGCTGGTCAAGTAATGAGACTTTTGTCATCAAGAATAAAAGCATTTGAATTAGATTTGGAATAAAATATTGTTAACGGTTTGTTTTACAAATGAGTGTTGGGTCTTGTTGCATTCCTGTTTTCAAGTTTCAACCTTTTTGATTAAGTTTGTTTACCAAAATTTGGACGTTCATAAAGATATAGTGGATGTTGGTTCAATCTTCTTTGCTTTTCCTTCAAGCATATTTGTTATCACTATAGGGTACTGCAATTTTCCATTTTCATTTGGAAATTTGAATTGTTCTGTGCAAAATCCATTTGTGAGTTATTGCCATTAAGCTGCCCTCTACATGTGTTATGAAGTTTTTTGGTCTTACCCTTCCCACCATTGTTTTATTCCTTAAACTAGATCCCATTACAGTACCAATATCACCACGCCATATGTCTTCTTAGTGGTTACAAAATTGATTTGTGTTGAGAGTTGAAAATTGAAATGCATTTGTCACCGTTAGAATTAGTTTCTTTATAAATATTCAAAACTTTCACACAACAAATTTTCTCATTTTCCTTAACTTGGTGTAAATGGACTTCCTATTTTCGTAATCATAATCTACAATTGCATCATTCATATTATCTTTGAAGGCCTGAAAAACAGTTTATTCTCCTTCATACAGGTGCGACGTGTGCAGAACGCCGTGGATACTTTAGATTCCCTGAAGGCAAGAAACTCCAAACCTTTTAGCAACATTGGTAAGTCAGTCTTGTAACAAGACCTTTTGTTGGAACAGAATGTTAAAAACACTTTTAACTCCAGAATGGGAAGCTTGAATGCTCCAACCTCATCATCTTCTCCAAATGTAATTCAAAATTAGGAGCGGTTTGATTAGCTCAGAAATTATTGCATGACATTAAAATATAAGACATTTACAATGTATTTTTGGACCTTGATTCTTTATTTAAGGGCCATTTTTGAACACTTTTTCTGCCTAAAAGAATAGTGAAAGGAAAATGGAGATTCATATTCTAGGTATATATAATGCAATAAGAAATAAGTAATCTTGTACTAGAAGTATCATTATGATAATTTGTTTTTAGCTTGATACTAATGGATATAAAGTGATTTAGTGTGAGCTAAAAGTCCAAAGAGACTGCTCTAATTAAGATTTCTTTAAAATCAAAAGATTCCTAATTACAAATGAGTGAAAAGACATTTGTTGTCCCACAAACTGACAGCTGAACTCGCATTCACATTTAATATTTTCTTGATAAAACAAACCATTTGTGGTGATGCTTTTTTCTTCAATTATTTAATTTAATTCCAAAGATTCCAACCAACTACTATTAGTTTCCCTTATGGAGTACGGAGTAATTTTAAGCTATGAATCGATGATTCGTCTTTGAAATTTCAAGCGCTAGTCAACTAGGAACAACCTATCAATGTGGTCCACTCTTGCCAAATTCTAATTTATATGCCAAAAGAATAATTTTCTTATAGCAAAACCTACTTTTCCCACTTGATTAATGCCACTTCATTCTAGAGTACTTGGAAAGTTAATGCTGTTATAACCACCACCAGCAGTAATCTCGTCTTTGAAGAATTTCTTGGTGACCTCCTAGTGTCCTACGCCGACATAAAATTTGGATCAATGTCTATTTTTGTAATAAATATATAATAAAATAATAATATATTCTATGTATTATAAAAGATATTATATCACTCATGTTTCAAATTATAAGTCACTTTAAAAAAAACATATTTGTCTTAAATCATAACTCACTTTAGAATTTTAATATAATATTAATGATTTTTTTAAATATATTTTTTATTATTTATTTCTCTTTCTTCTTATTTTTTTAGTCTGTTTTTCAATATAATTAATGAAAGACATTTTTGTAAAGTTATAGATTATTTCAATTTTTTATAAAGTAATAATTGTATTTTTTTTAAACGGTGTGAAATGCTCAAAACGTCATATAATAATTGTATTTTTTAAACCGTATGAAATGCTCAAAACGTCATATAATTTAAATGAAGGTATTAGATATCGTGATTTTAAAAATAAAATATTATTTACTATAATATATTTATTAACTATAGTTAGTAGAATAATTGAGATTTTTTTTTAAAATAACCAAGTATTGAATAAAATTTATCAGAAAAACTAAAGTTTCAAAAAAATGACGAAAATGGCAAATATTCAACAGACAGTCGCCATTTGAAATGACGACTTATTTGCAAGATGATTTTGGTCATAAACAAATTCGCCAATTGCTTTGACGTCGCAGTGAAAAAGAAGCTTATTCGCCAGACGAAATGACGACTTAGTTCTAAGATTTCTAGGGTTTTGCTTTCCAGCTTTTTTTTTGGTTAATGTTTTAATTTATATTATCATCATTTTAATTTTAAATAATATTTTAAATGACTTTATTACATTATTTTTTTAATTTTTATTACATTTTAATTATTTTTTTATATTTTATGTAAATATTTTAATACATTAAGTTTGTTATTAAATTTATAAATATTAATAAATATTTTAATTATGTATTAATAAATATTTTTTATTAAATTATAGTTTAAGTTTTTTATAATTAATTGAAATTTAAATAACCTTAAAAAATATGAAATTATATTAATGAAAATTACAATTACAATTACAATTGAACAAAAGAAAAAAAACTAATGCCCGACTCTATCCAAGTGACCACCGGTGCCACATTGCGGGGGATGCGCGTTGCGACGAAGTCTACGACGAGGTTGTTGTGGTGTGTCCGGTCTCTGTGTGTTGAGTTGTGGAGGAGGGTATGGTTGGGATGGCCCCGGCGTATCAAATAGATTTTGCATCATTTGACCCCAATAGTCGGGAGGTCCACTGTCAACGGCGCTTCCGTAGTCAAGCCCAATGCCCATGTGTAATACCCCAAAATTTGCCCTCACAATACAAGACTTTGTGTTCTAAGAAGATTCACAAGGGTCACATATGTTGCACCCCTAATTTTTGACCTAGGGCCAGAATACAGATTTTTATAGCCAAACATCACGGGGACGTGACTAATATTTTCAAGCTCAGAAGTTCACTACTCAGGAATTCAAGCTCAATTTAATAGGATTTTGCATATGAATGGACCTATCAGATTCAATCCAAAGATTCAAGAGTTTTGTGACCAAGTTACAAAGTCCATGAGTTTTGTACCGTTAAAACATTCAAGATTGGAAGAGCCAACGTCATTTCTTTAATCCAATTCAAGATTATTCAAATTAATTGGAAATATCCAGACAAAATTTTATGAGCGAAGGGTCATTCATTAACAATTGCTCAAGTTACCAAAATAAGAGGGTCCTCAAGGATTTCTTTTAGGACATGATTCAAGTCACTATTTCACAAACAAAATTAGCCATGATGAAGAGCGGCGATAGAGAATGAACAGAAGGAACATTTATTTCGGTCTAACACTACACTATAATTATAGAGTTCATTCAACGTACAAAGCAAATACATTCCTTATGACAAAATTTTAGTTCAAGACATTAATAAAGTTGCTGAGTAACATCTGGGACCGAAAAACATTTCTAAGGACGCATTGTGTCGTAACCATTTCTCTGGCCATCTTATGTATCTTCAGCGGCCTTTATTCGGTAAATAATTTGCTAATGACCACATCAGTAAACGAGTTCTGCAGTACAGGTTTTGTTTTGCTTACTTTTCAAGATGCACTGTCATCAACGAAACAGATGTTGCACAACCCAATAGCTCTGTTTGGTTTTGTTTTCATTACGTTTCTTGCAAGTCAGAATACAACATTTACTTGGAGTTTAGGGGGGGAAGTAGTAGTCAATGGTTTCTTAAAAACTAGATATCCCAGGTTGACTTCATGTTGCGACAATTAGAGTGATTGTTGGAGTTCAGGAGTGGAAGGGATGTATCAGATACTTGTGTTCGCTCAGGTTTCAGTTGCCTCACAGCTTCCACCATTTCGTGTACCCCAGAAAACCGAGACCCACTGCAAGATAGATGTAGTTAACCTGTCAAAACAAACGACGGCAAGCAATATTTGCTGTTATGATACCAACTCCAGAATTTTTACATAAGCTTTTACAAGTACAAGGCGTTGCAAATTGAAACTTCGATTTACAGGGCATACAAATCATAATTCATGCAAATGCTACTGAATTTAAGTACAAACAGTAATAATGGTGCTACAGAGTAATCAAGGGAGAGACTTACAAAACAGATGGATGCCGGTCATAATCCGATAATACTATTCTAACCCCAAGAGACTTTTTGAACCGCCAAGTGTTATCCCCATCTACAAACAGTAAGTACATGTCAGTCAAAGAAGAGTGATGATTAAAACGAAGTCTCACGCATCATACCCGTTAGTATCAGCTGCAGCCAGCCAGTTTGATAGAAGAGAAGACTGTGGAGCATTCTGGAAGTCCATAAAACCAAGAAACGTTTTCTTCACATTGACACGGTCAATATCCTAATAGCTTAAGTCAAGCTGAGGGAACACCACAGGCTCTTGGCAATTCACCTTCTTATCCACCACCAAATGGTAATCATGGAAACTGGAAGCAGCGTGAAGGCGTGTCTGCTGGTCAGAACACCCCGTCCATGATTATGTCGGGTTCTAATGTGGACTCATAATCAATTGAATCACTGCAGGACAATTGCAAATACCAAGTCAGTCAACATAAGTGATAATAAAGGCATTGCAAGAGAAGGAATCGAATGGTACAGGTACTTACAGATGCGAACCCCGATGTGATGCTTGAGAGCGATACCCTGAATATCACGACAGATGCTGATCCTGAAACCTTTAGGCCTTCTTTAAACAAGTCATTTCTCTCCTGATAAGCCAACAGCCACATCAGTCAGGAAGCAACAACTGTTAAAACAATCTCAGGTGATTTAGGATGAAACAAAAAAATAAGTGTTAAGCCAATGGTGTTTTAGCAACATACTACCTCAAGTCAAAACTCTGCTTTCACCCATCATTCCCAATCTCCTTGTTTATCAGCCCCAACTTCTTCAAAGCTTGCATTTGCAATAGAACTGCTAGAACTTTCCTAGTTGCTGTCACCGTGCTTTTTATATGATATAGACGAAATTGGTTTTGATGATAAGACAGTCACGACTGATGTCTGAGCAGTCTGTTTGAGCCTAAGAGGGAACTTGCTTGCACATGTTATAAACTCTCCACATTTGCGACCGAATCTAAACCAGAGTTCCTGCAAGAAGAAAATGGAAGAACATGTAAAAAGATGTTTGTGATAGTATGCTTCATGTCAATATTAACTACTAATGAGTAAGTACTCACCCGCTGGAAAGAGATGCATCAGTCATGGTTTCTCATGTCCTGTTAGTCCCGCTAGATCAGTTGCAAGATCGTCATCACCGTCATTGACTATTGTTCTTTGCCTCCATTGTTAACTCGGTGTCCCCTCAAGAAATCCACACAGAAGTATAATCGTATCAGAAGATTATGAAAAGAAAAAGCACTATAGTATCAAGTCTTCAAAGTCACATACCAGGGGAAAACAAGCAGCAGTGCAGCTCTCCCACAAAATCTTCAAGCCATCATTGCTACTTCGCGCTACCAGCCACCACCGTCTTTCCGAACCCAAAGACGTTCTATTAATAACAACAGCCCATGACCTGCTCGAGAAAATAAAGAAATAACATCAAAACAAAGTTCAGAACATAGCATTCAGAGAAACCAATTCAAGTTGTCGTATACAGGATGAAACTTGGGTTATCACTTGTTCTATCAAGCACTTTGTCAAGTTGTAGTTAAAACCCTTCAAGACAAAAGAGTCCTAGACCTCCACTTTTCAAAAGCTTCCTATAACTTATTCTTGGAAAGGAACTTTACGTCTGCGACATACAATCATTTAACCCTGAACTTAGCGCGATGCTGCATGAGTTTCAAGCTCTAGTCAAGCAGAATTGAGGATCTTTGTATCATTTTCTACTCTTCCCGAGTATCCTGATATGGTTCTTGCTTCAGGGTCTGATCACACCATGATTTTCTCGACCAAATGCTCTGTGGAGAGAATGATTCTTGAGCTGTCATAGCATATTAGGCAGTCCTCCCGTTGTTAACCTGTTGGAAATCGCAGCAGAGCATTAACATCCAAACCCAGTAAAAAGATAACCGTCATCAAATACACGGAAAGGAAGATGTTCAAATGGATATCCGTTTGAAGAGAAACATAGGAGCATAGATCAAGTTGAAGGAATATACCCTGCGAACACTCGCATTTGTTGCTCTTCACCACCAACCTTTTCCACGGAAGTCCCTCACCTCCAACCGACGTATCAAACACGATTCTCTCCCTCTGGGCTTCTAATTCACCTTCTGGCCCAAAACATTTGTTTTCCACACCTGCCAAGTCACATACAAAATCAAAATAAAATCGTTAGAGAATATCCTATTCAGAAACCAAATCAAATCCAACCTCAAAATTGAATCATTAGAATCAAAGATTGAAATATCAATTAATGGCTCATTATAGAAATTAAACGATTTAGGAATATTTTCAAATCTGATTCATCCCATTTAGGAAACCTAAATCCATATTCAAAGCAGCAAACAATTTCAATCAAAGCATTTGATTCTCGGTTGAAGCCTATATAAGGAGACGAATACACAAGACATAGGGAGGAAAGAAATCACCAAAGCTCGTATTCAGTTAACCTAACAAATTGAATAAAGGAGAACACTTATCTCCCCGGTGGACAAAACGACGCACGCCGCTGCGAGTTCAACCAGACGAAACACCCGTTCTCGTCACCTCCAAGCGCCGCCGCCAACACTCGGTAAGCCCTACTCTCATCAATGATTATTGAACTGCTGATGTTCGCAATGTGATTCCAGGACCGAAATAATGAGGGGAGCGATGGAAGGAAAAAAACTGGTCGCGGTTTGGGGAAGACGAAAGAAGAGCTTAGGGTTTTTGGTCTTGTCTGCGTTTCGTTTTTTTCCCCTTTGTTCTCATGTCTTTTTCTTTCTTTGCAGTTGTAATTTGATCTACACACACTCACCTCACCACACTTAACCCCTCCATTTAATTAACTGTCCCCATTTAATCTCTTTTTTTTAATAAATCAAATAAACATTTTAATAAATAATAATTAAAACCTTCTTTTTAATAATTAAAAACTTCTTTTTTTCAAAATCAAATTTAAAAGTTTTTTTTTATATAATATTAAAACTCTTTCTTTAAAATAAAATTTAAAATTTTTTTTAAGATAAAAATTAAACTTTTTTTAAATTTAAATCTCTTTTTTTTTAAACTAATATTAATTTCTCTTTAAAATTTGCAATAAAATCTCTTTTTGCATTTTTATATTCCCCTTTAATATTATTTGTTTTCAGTATTGATTATATTTTAGTCTAACCTTTCATTAACGATTTTTTTTTAGTTTCTCTCTGCAGATTAAATTCCAATGCATTATTATATATGTATCTGTTTCCCGGTTGTAATTTGTCGAGACAATTGTCACATTACACACTCTGAAGGAATTAGGTCTAGCATTTGACCGCCGTGTCAATAGTCCTCAACTTCAAACCCTTACACCTTTTCAACCCTAAATTTTCATACATGTCTCGCTGTGGACAAGATTACAATTTTACCCCTAGCGTTAGGTCAAAGAGCCGCCGCGCTCATTTTAGGGTTTCCCGCCGTGGAATCCCTAACCTAATTTAACCCTAATTACAACTTAACAATTCAACGTAGAGATTTGGAGTTTCTACACTCCGCGTAAGCGTGTCCTTAAGACATGTTTATTCCCCTTGAGACCTTGACCACAGTCAAGAAGTTTCTAACCTCCTTATTGAGGGGAACTACGATTACTCTGATTCCATTCCCGTAAGGATACGTAGGCACAAGATGCGATGTCTTGCCGAGTAAACTTAGAACTAACCCCTTAGGTCTCTTTTCTCACTTTTAATCCTTTGTACATATATCTTAAGCAAATGAATAAAGCAAATAGTAAACATCTGAACAAAAGGTTCCTGTAGAGTACTACAGAAGTTTAGGGTGCTAATACCTTCCCTAAATTTAACCAACCCCCGAACCCTAGATCTTTCCCCGCATTGTGTTTACGATGCAAAATAGGTTTTCCCTCTTTTGACCTTTTCCTTCGGATAAATCAAAGAGCGGTTGTGAATTGAATTGCGATTCAAACTCATTAATAGTTTGTGATCCTATTTCCACCGCAACAGAAAATGGCGACTTCACTGGGGAATAACTTTAACTTTTGAGGGTTATCCCTAACTTGTTCATATTTATTACTATCTGTGTTATTATTCATTTGCATGTATATATTTGTGCTTTGATGGTGGGACTGTTCCTTGTGCTGTGAGATAGGTCCTAACCCGGATCTAGTGTACCTTAGGTAAATGGCAATAGACCAAGGAAACTGTACGACGTATATCGATACGGTTGATCTGGTGGCCATGGTTAGTGCGACTTCTTGGTTGGTGCTTATATTCCTTAAGTCAAGTTGAGGATAATATTGAGGCTGCCATATGTTGTCAACGCACTAACTGACTTTTAGAACCCTAGTTAACTCATCTTGGCCTTTAGAAAGTAGTGAGGCAACCGGCTTTGGTGCAGACTAAAGTTGGTTGACACTCGATACTACGCTCATTGAGATCTTAAACTTGGAGGGTTTTGGTTGGCAAGTAAGTTGCCTTCTGAACAACCACCCTTGTGAAGGATCAATGATATTGAGATCCCTTAGAACCCGGTTACTTTTGTAGGACAGGATGAACCATCTAACTTCAGGGGAGGGTATTTGCCTTTGAACCTCATGCAAGCCTTTAACCTAGGACTTTGTGTGTTTTCATGCATTGCATCCATAAAGCATCTCATCGCATTGTATTTCATGGAGTTCAAACATCATTAATGGATATCGCGGGATACCATAAATAAAAAAAATATAAAATGAAAAAACAAGAAAAAGATTTCCTTGGTACCCCACGACATTCGTCAATGATTGAATCCCATGAAATCTTCATCCACATTTTAGCATCATTTACTTTCTTGCATTGCATGTGTCTCCCGATTTCTCACACTCGGTTCTCTCACCTTCCAGTTTTGTCACCCTGAGTTCTCGACACCAATACAACACCAGAGCTCAAACTCGGAAAAGAATGGAGGATCAGGCAAAAGAGATTGATCGCCTTAGCAATGAACTTGAAGACCTTCGAGGGGGTATGGGGCGTATGATGGAATTGTTACATGTCATGAATGCTAAGATGGATACCCAGCCCACTGTTGTTTCTGAGATTACCGGTGTTACTGTGGACCCTCCACCAAGTGTGACCGTAGCGAGGGACCCACCTTATGGTCTTGCTCCCGGTTTTGTGCCTCCTCAAGCCACTGTTCCGATTAATCAACCTGTTCAGCAAGCCGTGCCCTTGTTTTCTGAAGTTTCTAGGGGGGCTCCTATCTTTGCACCACCTGTTGTACACACTCGTGCGCAACCGTACTTCAATGAGACAGCTTTTGATAATCTTGATGAGAATGTTGAGGGTTATGAGAAACATGATAAGCTTCGTGAGGAAGTAAACACCATCGTCCAGAGATTGAAAAAGGTAGAGGGTGATCAAATTTTTGGGACCGCTGCAAGGGATGTTTGTTTGGTTTCGGGTTTGGTTATTCCCCCGAAGTTCAAAACTCCGGGCTTCGATCGCTATGAAGGTGCCACCTGTCCTAAGAGCCATTTGATCATGTATTATCGCAAAATGGCTGCCCATGTTGAGAATGATAAACTGATGATTCATTGCTTCCAAGACAGTTTGAAGGGTGCTTCCTCCAAGTGGTATTTAACTCTGGACCAGTCTCGCGTTAAGAGTTTCCAGGATTTATCTGACGCTTTCATCAAACACTACAAGTACAATATGGATCTGGCTCCTGACAGAAGACAGTTGCTGAGTATGTCACAAAAGAATTCCGAGTCATTCAAAGAGTATGCTCAAAGGTGGAGAGAAACTGCTTCGCAGGTAGAACCTCCTTTGACCGAGAAAGAGTTAGCTGATTGGTTTGTCGATACAGTCCGTCCAGAATTTTACGAGAGAATGGTGGGTAGTGTGACTTCAAATTTCTCCGACATCGTTGCTGTGGGTGTCAAGATTGAATTGGGTATGAAGAGTGGTAAAATGACAAATAATCATGGCGCTTCTAAGGATCAGCCGAAGAAACCTCCTTATAGCTCCCAGAAAAAGAAGGAGAGTGAGACTAATGCTATATCCTCTGGTAAACCAAGGGAACGCTTTTATCGGCATCTGCAAGGTTATGCTCAACCTCAAGGGTACCCGGTCCAATATGCTCAACAACCCTATGTGGCAGCTATTACACCTTCTTTCAATCAACAGGTTCCCATGTATCAACCTATGCAACAACCTCCTGTTTAGCCGCCTCCTGTCAACTACCTACAGGCACCCAATACTCCTGCTCCTCAACAGCCAAAGAGTCCGGCTCCTCGCCAGAATATGCCAAACAGAAGAACGTATAAACCTTGTCCGCCGATCCCGATGACTTTTACCGAGTTGTATCCCTCTTTGGTCAAGCAAGGTCTCATCACTACTCGGGCTTTGGGTCCGCCTCCTAATCCTCCACCTAATCCATTACCTGCAAGTTACAACGCTACCGCTCATTGTTTATTTCATGAGGGTGCGCCCGGCCATGATCTAGAGAATTGCTATGCTCTTAAGAAAGTTGTCAGAAATTTGCTAGAAACGAAGAAGTTGTCTTTTGGCGATGCTCAGCTGAAGATCGAGACTCCTTTCGGGGTTCCTCACTCGTCAAGTGCAAATTCTGCAAAGAATGCTACGCCTATCAGCCGAATCCAGTCATTATTCAAAGGCCTAGCCCGCTTCATTTCAGTAACCCTCAAGGTGATATGACCGGGATCAACAAAGGATCTGGGAAATTTATTTTGAAGCAACGACTGAAAACTGTTGAAGATGTGACCAACGTAACTGGGGCAAGCCGGGACGACTCACAGTGATCGTAAACCAGACGTCCTTTCCATTGAGGCTCCGCCAAAGGAAACTGTTACTCTTGAATGCAAGATTTCATAAACATTTAGAAGGATTTTTTCCGACAGTTCATTTGTTTATTTATATGTATTTCTCTTTGATTAAGCATATTTAGTATGTACGAACTTGTTTATCTTTGATTAATTAATGCAATGCATATGTTTGTCTTGAAAAAATCCATTCGTTTCACTCATTCAAAAAACGTTTTCATAAATCATAATGCCAACTTTACCCGATCTCTTGTTCTAATGGAGAATTGGGGGGAGGATGACGAACCTAAAACGTCAGATTTCTTGTCGTATGCTTTCGATTGAAACCCGCTGATGATGTAAGGCATTGTTTCAAATCCCAAACACTGGAGATATAAGGATGTTAATCCCTCGTTAACCTCTTTGAGCCTTGAAGTAGGAGTTTTTCTTTCTTTTTAAGAACCTTCATCCTAACCTGGGGCAGGGTAGGTTTCAGTTAAACCGATCGAGCGCTTAGATCCTCAAAAAGGAAGAGCAAACCTTCGAGAATTTATCCTTAGCATCTTAAGAAGTCCAATACAATGACTATCCCTCGGTTACCTAAGGAGTGGGGCAGTCACGAGCCTTTCAAAAGATTTACACAACTTGTGCATAAAGGAATATTCAAAAAAATAAGAGCCCGCTAAGTCAAAAACCTATGAAGGAGACTTAGGCAAAACTGGGGCATCCCGCTGGACTCCAAAGTCAGATCAAAAGACGTTGTCCAGGCAAAAGTTAGGGAGTAAAATCAAAACAAGAGGGTACAATAAATAGTCCCTAGTAAAGAACAAGATCGTGTAATAGGTGAGCGACTGCCATGTCCAAAGCCTTGATAAGTTCTCGACCATAGCAAATCCGCTTGAGATATGAGCGTTCGTATCCGGTTAACTGAATTAGGATTGGAGAACATCACGAAGAATGGGTGGGTACAAATATAACTTTGAGCCTTTATCCTTTTGTTTCTTAAACCGTGAACTGAGCCACGATACAACCTTTAAAAGACCTAATTGAAGTAGGACTTCGGTTGAAAGCATACTTGACAAGATCACGTTTCCTGACTCCTACGAGCTATGCTCAGAAAAAAATTCATGATGGCATTATAATTAAAACTTATATCCTGACTAGTGATTTCGGTCACAAGTTGTTGCGATATCTTTTTTTCAAAACAAAAATTCAAGACAAATATATGTGTACATTGACAAGCTCAGGATAGGCATTTCAGGCATGACAACTTTGCTTGATATCTTAGAGATTTACATATGAACATAACCCGTGGAACTTGAAGATCCTGCTGAACAGGGGCAGGCAGTTTCCCAATTCGCTTACCAACGCGAGTCTGACATTCTTAAGAGCTATTTCCCAAACATTTCGTCGTAACACGATTAATTTGTGCCAGTTACGTCGAGACCTGACAAATCTCTCAAAGAGTTTGAGAACAATGGGGCAACCGGACTCGGTGTTCTCTATAAAATCCTCTTGAGATGACCCTACCTCGCAACGCAAGTATCCTGGGGCACCATGTTTTTGAAGAAACAAATGGCGGCTACTATAAGGTCCTGCAAGATCAAAACCATGGGATTTCACAATTTTTTCATGCACCCAATGGATTTTACTCACAGCGGCCTTCATACCCCAGTAAATCTCAGTGTTGCAACAGGCTCCCAAGCTATTGCCTCATCACAGTCCCCAGCGAGACTATAAGCTGACAACTTTTTCTTGGGTAACTCAAAAGTGTCCCCCAGGTTTTCTTCTCCCCATGTGAAGACGTGATACTGTACACCCAAGCAGATTACCTTCTCCTCAGAGAATTCAGAACTTTAAAACCAGACTTGGTTCTACTATTGATCTTTCGCACCCATGATTGACGTATTGGTTGCAGAGAACGCAGGGTATCTCCGTCGAGATGTTTATTTCATCTCTCGTCCCGTCTCTAGTCAGTTTCGTCAGCATACACAGGGGCATAAGCATCACATGCCTATTTCATTACACATTCATTACATATTACATATTCATTACATATTCATTACATACTCATTACATACTCATTTCATAACATCTTGCATACATAAACATTAACATACATAGACATTAACATACATTCACATTAACATATGCATCAACATATGCGTTAGCATTCACAGGTTCATCGTGTCTCCATCATTGGTCGTTACCGCCAAGTAACTGGGGTTTGCCCATTCTCTCCAAATAGATTGTCAGCCATAAGCATAAAATACTTACTTGTTTCCAGTTTCCCCACAGAGCTCGATCCTCGTGGATGACGGTTACTTCAGCTATCTTTCCTCGCCAGGATAAGATATTTACCCTCCGAGATCATTCCCTCGATGGAGTTTTGATTACCAGTCTTCTTTCTAGCTCGATTCTAGATTGAATCTCAGTCTTGTCGGTCGTCAATCCCAACCGGACGTGCATTTATTTTGCACCATCTAAAGATTTTCACCATACCATGACAGATACGCGACTATATCACTTGAGAAGTTTATCACTATACCCGGACGTGCATTTATTTTGCACTATCTTTCAAGAAAAACAGCACAATCCTTTACAGATACATGCCAGTTCACGCCTGGAAAATCTATCAGTACAACACTTTACAATCCTACATGTTACAACATCGGTATACAACATTTCTCACCTAAGAAACTGATCCTATCTTCGTTATGACTCGCAGCAAATGGCCATCTCCATGGAGCAGTTGGGCTTCCATTTACCTGTCGTCTTGAAGTATGGGAGGTTTGAACCAAATCGTATTCAGGAGAGCACGATCTTGAAGTACGGGGAGGTTTGAGCGGAATCATATTCAGGAGAGCACGATTCTGAATTATGAAGAAGTTCATTTATCCTTTAGTAAAAGAAGGAACGGAATCATATTCAGGAGAGCACGATTCTGAGTTATGAGGAAGTTCAGTTGGCCGTTTTTCAGGAGAGCACGATTCTGAAGAATGAAGAAATTTCAGGAACCGAATCATATTCAGGAGAGCACGATTCTGAGTTATGAGGAAGTTCGATTACCCAGTTTCATATTCAGGAGAGCACGATTCTGAAATATGAGTATATTCAGTCATCCAGTTTCATATTCAGGAGAGCACGATTCTGAAATATGAAGAAATTCAGTCATCCAGTTTCATATTCAGGAGAGCACGATTCTGAAATATGAGTATCTTCAGTCATTCAGTTTCATATTCAGGAGAGCACGATTCTGAAATATGAGTATATTCAGTCATCCAGTTTCATATTCAGGAGAGCACGATCCTGAAGTATGAGGAAGTTCAGTTTACCCTTTTCATGTTCAGGAGAACATAATCTTGAAGCATGAAGAAGTTTATTTATCCTTCAGTAAGAGAAAAATCAGAATCGCATTCCAGGCGCCGACCTTAAATGCGAGAAGATTTATTTATCAGATAAGCAGCAGCCTCTTTATTTGAGTGCTTATCCATTCTTTGCACATAAGTCCCTTCCAACGATAAGTGACAGTTCTCCCTCGAGAAGCTTATCAGGGCAATTCCCATCAAAGTCCATTTATTTTGGCATACAGTCGGTCTTTACCCTGTGTATTTGCTACGGAGTTCCGAAAAGTCCGTTTGATCCTGTCACGAGGGGTAGTTTACAGAAGCTTGGATGTTATTCCTTGCTCAATGCTCCAGCATTCTGTAATCGATCTTACAATCGTACGTGATCCAGTTTTATTTTTAGATTCCCCAGTGGAGGCCGTCTCATAGGTACCATCTCCATTCGAGGATCTCGTTCCTTTTCTAAAAGTGACAATTGGTCATTCGCACCAGTTGACTATCATTTTTAGAATTCCCCAGTGATGTACTGTGTCTCAGCGCGTCATTTTCCCCAGTGTGTTTCTTCTCGTGGCGTCTGTCTCGGTGTCGTCATGTTTCGTCAGCATTTTCGCATTCATTATTCCAGCATACGCATCATATCATAGTCATGGCATCATCTGCATTAATCTGTTCTCGTTTTGTCCATAGCATTGCATATCGTCGCATATAAGGGCAAAATTTTCGGTTATCTATATTTAAATCCCTCCACCATGATTCCTCGAGTCTCCGTCACTCAAATCATCCGGTGTAGTTATTTAAATAGGGGCAACTGTAATACCCCAAAATTTGCCCTCACAATACAAGACTTTGTGTTCTAAGAAGATTCACAAGGGTCACATATGTTGCACCCCTAATTTTTGACCTAGGGCCAGAATACAGATTTTTATAGCCAAACATCACGGGGACGTGACTAATATTTTCAAGCTCAGAAGTTCACTACTCAGGAATTCAAGCTCAATTTAATAGGATTTTGCATATGAATGGACCTATCAGATTCAATCCAAAGATTCAAGAGTTTTGTGACCAAGTTACAAAGTCCATGAGTTTTGTACCGTTAAAACATTCAAGATTGGAAGAGCCAACGTCATTTCTTTAATCCAATTCAAGATTATTCAAATTAATTGGAAATATCCAGACAAAATTTTATGAGCGAAGGGTCATTCATTAACAATTGCTCAAGTTACCAAAATAAGAGGGTCCTCAAGGATTTCTTTTAGGACATGATTCAAGTCACTATTTCACAAACAAAATTAGCCATGATGAAGAGCGGCGATAGAGAATGAACAGAAGGAACATTTATTTCGGTCTAACACTACACTATAATTATAGAGTTCATTCAACGTACAAAGCAAATACATTCCTTATGACAAAATTTTAGTTCAAGACATTAATAAAGTTGCTGAGTAACATCTGGGACCGAAAAACATTTCTAAGGACGCATTGTGTCGTAACCATTTCTCTGGCCATCTTATGTATCTTCAGCGGCCTTTATTCGGTAAATAATTTGCTAATGACCACATCAGTAAACGAGTTCTGCAGTACAGGTTTTGTTTTGCTTACTTTTCAAGATGCACTGTCATCAACGAAACAGATGTTGCACAACCCAATAGCTCTGTTTGGTTTTGTTTTCATTATGTTTCTTGCAAGTCAGAATACAACATTTACTTGGAGTTTAGGGGGGGAAGTAGTAGTCAATGGTTTCTTAAAAACTAGATATCCCAGGTTGACTTCATGTTGCGACAATTAGAGTGATTGTTGGAGTTCAGGAGTGGAAGGGATGTATCAGATACTTGTGTTCGCTCAGGTTTCAGTTGCCTCACAGCTTCCACCATTTCGTGTACCCCAGAAAACCGAGACCCACTGCAAGATAGATGTAGTTAACCTGTCAAAACAAACGACGGCAAGCAATATTTGCTGTTATGATACCAACTCCAGAATTTTTACATAAGCTTTTACAAGTACAAGGCGTTGCAAATTGAAACTTCGATTTACAGGGCATACAAATCATAATTCATGCAAATGCTACTGAATTTAAGTACAAACAGTAATAATGGTGCTACAGAGTAATCAAGGGAGAGACTTACAAAACAGATGGATGCCGGTCATAATCCGATAATACTATTCTAACCCCAAGAGACTTTTTGAACCGCCAAGTGTTATCCCCATCTACAAACAGTAAGTACATGTCAGTCAAAGAAGAGTGATGATTAAAACGAAGTCTCACGCATCATACCCGTTAGTATCAGCTGCAGCCAGCCAGTTTGATAGAAGAGAAGACTGTGGAGCATTCTGGAAGTCCATAAAACCAAGAAACGTTTTCTTCACATTGACACGGTCAATATCCTAATAGCTTAAGTCAAGCTGAGGGAACACCACAGGCTCTTGGCAATTCACCTTCTTATCCACCACCAAATGGTAATCATGGAAACTGGAAGCAGCGTGAAGGCGTGTCTGCTGGTCAGAACACCCCGTCCATGATTATGTCGGGTTCTAATGTGGACTCATAATCAATTGAATCACTGCAGGACAATTGCAAATACCAAGTCAGTCAACATAAGTGATAATAAAGGCATTGCAAGAGAAGGAATCGAATGGTACAGGTACTTACAGATGCGAACCCCGATGTGATGCTTGAGAGTGATACCCTGAATATCACGACAGATGCTGATCCTGAAACCTTTAGGCCTTCTTTAAACAAGTCATTTCTCTCCTGATAAGCCAACAGCCACATCAGTCAGGAAGCAACAACTGTTAAAACAATCTCAGGTGATTTAGGATGAAACAAAAAAATAAGTGTTAAGCCAATGGTGTTTTAGCAACATACTACCTCAAGTCAAAACTCTGCTTTCACCCATCATTCCCAATCTCCTTGTTTATCAGCCCCAACTTCTTCAAAGCTTGCATTTGCAATAGAACTGCTAGAACTTTCCTAGTTGCTGTCACCGTGCTTTTTATATGATATAGACGAAATTGGTTTTGATGATAAGACAGTCACGACTGATGTCTGAGCAGTCTGTTTGAGCCTAAGAGGGAACTTGCTTGCACATGTTATAAACTCTCCACATTTGCGACCGAATCTAAACCAGAGTTCCTGCAAGAAGAAAATGGAAGAACATGTAAAAAGATGTTTGTGATAGTATGCTTCATGTCAATATTAACTACTAATGAGTAAGTACTCACCCGCTGGAAAGAGATGCATCAGTCATGGTTTCTCATGTCCTGTTAGTCCCGCTAGATCAGTTGCAAGATCGTCATCACCGTCATTGACTATTGTTCTTTGCCTCCATTGTTAACTCGGTGTCCCCTCAAGAAATCCACACAGAAGTATAATCGTATCAGAAGATTATGAAAAGAAAAAGCACTATAGTATCAAGTCTTCAAAGTCACATACCAGGGGAAAACAAGCAGCAGTGCAGCTCTCCCACAAAATCTTCAAGCCATCATTGCTACTTCGCGCTACCAGCCACCACCGTCTTTCCGAACCCAAAGACGTTCTATTAATAACAACAGCCCATGACCTGCTCGAGAAAATAAAGAAATAACATCAAAACAAAGTTCAGAACATAGCATTCAGAGAAACCAATTCAAGTTGTCGTATACAGGATGAAACTTGGGTTATCACTTGTTCTATCAAGCACTTTGTCAAGTTGTAGTTAAAACCCTTCAAGACAAAAGAGTCCTAGACCTCCACTTTTCAAAAGCTTCCTATAACTTATTCTTGGAAAGGAACTTTACGTCTGCGACATACAATCATTTAACCCTGAACTTAGCGCGATGCTGCATGAGTTTCAAGCTCTAGTCAAGCAGAATTGAGGATCTTTGTATCATTTTCTACTCTTCCCGAGTATCCTGATATGGTTCTTGCTTCAGGGTCTGATCACACCATGATTTTCTCGACCAAATGCTCTGTGGAGAGAATGATTCTTGAGCTGTCATAGCATATTAGGCAGTCCTCCCGTTGTTAACCTGTTGGAAATCGCAGCAGAGCATTAACATCCAAACCCAGTAAAAAGATAACCGTCATCAAATACACGGAAAGGAAGATGTTCAAATGGATATCCGTTTGAAGAGAAACATAGGAGCATAGATCAAGTTGAAGGAATATACCCTGCGAACACTCGCATTTGTTGCTCTTCACCACCAACCTTTTCCACGGAAGTCCCTCACCTCCAACCGACGTATCAAACACGATTCTCTCCCTCTGGGCTTCTAATTCACCTTCTGGCCCAAAACATTTGTTTTCCACACCTGCCAAGTCACATACAAAATCAAAATAAAATCGTTAGAGAATATCCTATTCAGAAACCAAATCAAATCCAACCTCAAAATTGAATCATTAGAATCAAAGATTGAAATATCAATTAATGGCTCATTATAGCAATTAAACGATTTAGGAATATTTTCAAATCTGATTCATCCCATTTAGGAAACCTAAATCCATATTCAAAGCAGCAAACAATTTCAATCAAAGCATTTGATTCTCGGTTGAAGCCTATATAAGGAGACGAATACACAAGACATAGGGAGGAAAGAAATCACCAAAGCTCGTATTCAGTTAACCTAACAAATTGAATAAAGGAGAACACTTATCTCCCCGGTGGACAAAACGACGCACGCCGCTGCGAGTTCAACCAGACGAAACACCCGTTCTCGTCACCTCCAAGCGCCGCCGCCAACACTCGGTAAGCCCTACTCTCATCAATGATTATTGAACTGCTGATGTTCGCAATGTGATTCCAGGACCGAAATAATGAGGGGAGCGATGGAAGGAAAAAAACTGGTCGCGGTTTGGGGAAGACGAAAGAAGAGCTTAGGGTTTTTGGTCTTGTCTGCGTTTCGTTTTTTTCCCCTTTGTTCTCATGTCTTTTTCTTTCTTTGCAGTTGTAATTTGATCTACACACACTCACCTCACCACACTTAACCCCTCCATTTAATTAACTGTCCCCATTTAATCTCTTTTTTTTAATAAATCAAATAAACATTTTAATAAATAATAATTAAAACCTTCTTTTTAATAATTAAAAACTTCTTTTTTTCAAAATCAAATTTAAAAGTTTTTTTTTTATATAATATTAAAACTCTTTCTTTAAAATAAAATTTAAAATTTTTTTTAAGATAAAAATTAAACTTTTTTTAAATTTAAATCTCTTTTTTTTTAAACTAATATTAATTTCTCTTTAAAATTTGCAATAAAATCTCTTTTTGCATTTTTATATTCCCCTTTAATATTATTTGTTTTCAGTATTGATTATATTTTAGTCTAACCTTTCATTAACGATTTTTTTTTAGTTTCTCTCTGCAGATTAAATTCCAATGCATTATTATATATGTATCTGTTTCCCGGTTGTAATTTGTCGAGACAATTGTCACATTACACACTCTGAAGGAATTAGGTCTAGCATTTGACCGCCGTGTCAATAGTCCTCAACTTCAAACCCTTACACCTTTTCAACCCTAAATTTTCATACATGTCTCGCTGTGGACAAGATTACAATTTTACCCCTAGCGTTAGGTCAAAGAGCCGCCGCGCTCATTTTAGGGTTTCCCGCCGTGGAATCCCTAACCTAATTTAACCCTAATTACAACTTAACAATTCAACGTAGAGATTTGGAGTTTCTACACTCCGCGTAAGCGTGTCCTTAAGACATGTTTATTCCCCTTGAGACCTTGACCACAGTCAAGAAGTTTCTAACCTCCTTATTGAGGGGAACTACGATTACTCTGATTCCATTCCCGTAAGGATACGTAGGCACAAGATGCGATGTCTTGCCGAGTAAACTTAGAACTAACCCCTTAGGTCTCTTTTCTCACTTTTAATCCTTTGTACATATATCTTAAGCAAATGAATAAAGCAAATAGTAAACATCTGAACAAAAGGTTCCTGTAGAGTACTACAGAAGTTTAGGGTGCTAATACCTTCCCTAAATTTAACCAACCCCCGAACCCTAGATCTTTCCCCGCATTGTGTTTACGATGCAAAATAGGTTTTCCCTCTTTTGACCTTTTCCTTCGGATAAATCAAAGAGCGGTTGTGAATTGAATTGCGATTCAAACTCATTAATAGTTTGTGATCCTATTTCCACCGCAACACCATGTTTTCGAAGGATTGTCGGGGAGGTTGGGTGGAGTATGGACGGTATGGTTGTCCGAATGTGTACATGAAATTAGGTTGGTCTAGGTGTGTTGGTTGTTGCGGGGTGTGGTAGTCAAATATTGGATAGTTGCGGGGGGTGTTTGAGGGGTAGTTGGAGGGGTAGTTGGAGGGGGTAGGGTCGAATGTGTTGTCTGGACTATAGGCGGAGTGGGTAGGGTCAAATGACGTATCAGGGCTATATTGGTATGGTGGTTGAGGCTGGGTGAGTTGCATATATGGGTCATGGTAAGGCTGTTGATGGGGGTTATTGTATGGCTGCTTTTGGGCATTGGACTGTTCTTGTGTGTTGGACGAAGATGCGCGTTGCCTTGGGTCAACCAAATAGGTTGGCTCGGACAGAAATGACTGAGATGTCGTGACAGACCTAAACCAAGTCATATATTGAAGACTTGGCCTAGCCCCGTGCACAATACGGTCGGTCAAGACGTGGTGCATTCTTCTCTTCTAGTGTGTACACAACTCCTTTGCAAACTCCTTCCAATGACTGACACTCCACTGTGAGTCCACCCGCTTTTGATGCCATTGCCCCAAGTCTACCGGAGCATCTGGAGTATCCTGATGCATCCCAAACTGTAGCTTGACCCGGTCACTTTGGTGCATCTCCATCATAGTGAACCTAATTATAGGTGTTCTGATGTCCACACAACAACATCATTGCAGTCGGCCTGGTGGTCTAGACCCTCGTACGACATCTAGACAAACTACAAAAAAGGTGAATACATTTAGTCAGACAAAGATAGAGAAGTTTATTAATATAATTTAGACAGATTGGAGGTAAATAACTTACATCATCTGGCCCAAGGTGGTCGATGAGGTTGCGATATTGAATTATAGAGTGTCTGGGACATCTCTGATAATTCATCCCTGGAACAGACCACCTAAAAAAAAGAAACAGATATAAGTTAGCATCTAAAACAATAAGGAACAAATTTGGTTGCCAAATAATCTTGAAAAGAAACTTACTTGTTGGCGAACGAGAATGTAAAAGGATTCCGGTTTATTGGAGCAAGCATCGGCATCCTAGACCAACCCCACGCTTGTAGGAGATAAGCACAGCGATAAAAAGTACATGAATTTTTTTTTGAAGTTTTGCAAAGTGCGCTATACAGATGGGCGAGGACAGCTGATCCCCAACTATATTCATGCACTTTGTTTATATTTTGTAGTAAGGGCAAATACATAATATTTATGGTATTTCCAGTTCCCTCTGGAAATAAAAAGTGCCTGAATAAAATCATAATATAGCACCGAATTTTGAGTATTTTGTCATACTCGGCGCTATCATCACTTAGAACAATACTATTGTATTATTCTCTGAGGTATTTTAAATTTATCCCCTGACCCCTCGGGCGGCCCTCGCTCTCTGCCTGAGGTGCGTCTGTACAAAGTGGAGCGCCCAATAAATCTTCGCAAAGTCGGTCAGGGATACCGACTTTGCCGTTGATGGCCTTACCATCGATGTGTAGGCCGAGCAACATGTAGACATCCTGAAGAGTCACATTACACTCACTAAAAGGAAGGTGAAATGTATGTGTCTCCAGTCTCCAGCATTCTAACAACGCTAGAATAAACTTCATGTCGAGGGAGTAAAATTTGATTTTGATCAAATCACCAAACCCACAATTATGAAGGTACCCCGTAATGAGCGGGTCGTGTGGTATGTAATCATGCACACGACACCGAAACCTTGATACATCCTGCAAAATAATTAATGTTATGTTAGACAAGAAGTAAAATAACTAACATTTTATTAGACAAGATTGTAAACATAGACAAGAACAAAAGACTTACAAACTCGGCGATGTTTTCAGGCGTCCCTCTGTGCGAGTCACCCGTGGTGAGTAAAGACATTGTCGTTTGGGATGTTGAGATGTAGAGATGTTGCGAGTTTTTGAGTTTGAGAGTTAGAGAGTTAGAGAGTCTGAGAATTAGAGAGTTTGAGTGTTTGAGAGTAGGAGAGTTTAATTGTGACCAGAGTTTGTTGGGCAAAGACCCTATATTTATAAACGCATGTAGGACAAGTTTCCTGTTGTATGTGTGTTGTAAACGCATGCGGGACAGGTGTCCTGATGCATGCGTGTTGTAAACGCATGCGGGACAGGTGTCTTGATGCATGTGTGTTGTAACCGCATACGGGACAAGTGTAGTGATGCAATGTCAAAGGCAGATTCCTTCGTTGTCCCGTCTCATCAAGCATGCTGCTTGCAGTATCACATGTGAAAAGCAGATTCCTTCATTGTCCCTTCTTATCAAGCAGGCTGTATGTCATTGATTGCATATTAAAGTTGATTAGCGACAACCCGTCATTGAAGGTGAGTACCATAATTGCACATATGGTTCAAAGGTACAATTACACTCCTTCTTACCGAAAAGCCTGGATTGCCAGAACTAAAGCGGTTGAAAGGGTGTTTGGGAATTGGGAGGAGTCGTACAAGGAACTTCCAAAATTCTCGGTGGCTCTTAAACACTACTCTCCGGGAACTGTTGCGATATTGGAGACAATGCCTGCGTGTACAGCAGACGGGACTTGCATTGGTGGAAATGGAAATTTTCACAGAGTCTTTTGGGCGTTCGAACCATGCATCAAAGGGTTTGCATATTGTAAGCCTATAATTCAAATTGAAGGAACATGGTTATACGTAAAATATAAGGGCACACTTCTCATGGTTGTGGCACAGGACGGGAACAACAATATTTTTCCAATAGCCTTCGCTATAGTAGAAGGGGAGACTTCTAGGGGTTGGAGTTTTTTCTTAAAAAACCTCCGCTCTTACGTGTCTCCAGAACCTAACTTATGTGTGATCTCTGATCGACACCAATCAATCGAGAGTGCATACAACAACCATGACAATGGTTGGCATGATCCTCCCTCTACCCACGTCTATTGCATAAGGCATATTGCACAAAATTTCATGCGGGAAATCAAAGACAAGACCCTACGGGAGAAGGTTGTGAACGCAGGATATGCACTAACTGAACCCACATTCAAATACTACCGTGACGAGATCAGACTAACAAACGCGGATGTATTAAGATGGATTGATAACATTGATAGGGAGAAATGGACGCGGGCATACGACAATGGGGTGCGATGGGGCCATATGACAACCAACCTCGTCGAATCAATGAATTTTGTTTTCAAGGGAATCTGAAACCTCCCAATAACTGCATTGGTAAAGGCAACCTATTTTAGGCTAGAATCACTCTTTGATAGCAGACGTACAAAGTGGAGTTCGGTATACAATCGGGTCAGCTGTATAGCGATACGTCAATGAAATTCATGAAAGAGGAAGCTGCCAAAGCCAACACACACATGGTCACAATCTTTGACCGTACAACTGGTTGGTTCAGTGTTGTCGAGTCTATGGATCACAACAAAGGAAGGCCTAGGGGATGTTACCGTGTTGAATTGGATAAGAGCTGGTGTGATTGTGGAAAGTTTCAAGCATTTCGTATGTCGTGCTCTCATGTCATAGCAGCATGTTCGATGTTGTGCCAGGACCCAACCAACCTTCCTTCTGCAGTTCACCAAGTCATTAGTCTATGCAATGTCTACACATGCAACTTTCAAGTGGTGGCAAAGGAGGACTATTGACCTCAATACGAAGGCGAAATTGTTTGGCATAATGACTTGATGCGCAGATAGAAAAAGGGTCGGCCTAACAGCACACGCATTCGAACTGAGATGGATACCACAGACAAGCTGGTGAGATTGTGTAGTTCGTGTCGGCAACCAGGACACAATCGAACAAAATGTCCTAACGTAGGATCAAGCAGCAGATCATAGTTTCATATGTAATCTTCGCCCGTTAAATCAATATCAAATTTCATTCGATTAATAGCAACTTTTATTCCATTAACAGAAAATTTCATTCGAATAATACCAAGTTTCAATCAACTAAAAGCATAGTTAACAGACACAATAACGACATGAAAACAGAACACTACACGAAGGCAACATAAATTAAACAAACATAACAACAACGTAAAGATTTAAAACATAACACTGCACCAAGGCGTCTACGATATCACGACCATCAACTTTATCTTCTTTGGTGTCAACATCATCACAAGAACACCAGCATCATTTTCCACTTTTCTCCATTCACGAGTCACTCCGTTTCTCCCGGTCTCCTCGACGAGCCTCTTGATTTTCCTAATCTTTTCTCCTGGAGCAATATCTCCTTCTAGCCAGCGGTTCAGTTCCCTATGCAAATGCTCCAACGTCTGTGTATTCCACAGGAGCACCTTCATCAGAGGCTTTGTTGCTGAAAACACAACTACGGCGTTTCTTTTCATTAAATCGAACGTTGGAAATGGTTCCTCTGATGCTGATGACGACGACGACGAAGAACGTTGATTTAGAAATGTAGACATTCTAGACTTCACTCCACTCAAAATGCACTAACACTTCAGTCTTTTAGTATACAATGTTGTGAAAACATGTATGTGTTTGCAGTCGTATTTATAGACAAATAAAATAGTAGGTGCCCCATATGATATGTCGTAAATACCCTTACAAAATTTATACACTTTAAAATTCAATGGTTAATTAATTTTTATGTTTTAAAATTAATGATTTAAATCAATTTATATGCTTCAAAATTAACTGTTTAATCAATTTTTATTTTGTATTTAAATTAATTATAATTAAGTTTTTATAAAAAATTATAATTTAAAAACACTAATTATTACTTTTTTTTATAAATATTACTTTAAAAAATTACTTAAATTTATTAAACCTTATTTTAATTAATTACTTAAATTTAGTAAAAATATGAATAATTACTTAAGTTTTTTAAAAACTATATTTTAAATAATAAGAATAAAATTAAAATGATAATAATATAAATTAAAACATTAACCAAAAAAAAAACTGGAAAGCAAAACCCTAGAAATCCTAGAACTAAGTCGCCATTTGGTCCGGCGGAATTCTTTTTCACTGAGTCGTCACAACAATTAGCGAATTTGTTTACGGCCAAAATCATCTTGCAACTAAGTCGCCATTTGAAACTTTGGTTTTTTTAGTAAATTTTATTCAATACTTGATTATTTTAAAAAAAATTCGAATAATTGAATGTAATTAAATGATTATTTAATAACTTTACAAATTATAAAGGAGAAAGATAATAAAGAAATTATCGTTTATAAATTACAGAAGAGAAAGATACTATTACAAATCACTAAAATATAATTGTTTTATAAATTACTGAGGAGAAAGATACCATTAAAAATACCATAAGAAAGAACGTTTTTCAGTATTATGAAGTTGCGACATGTAATTAACATAATTAAAATAGTTATGATTTGAATTTTACGTCGCAATTATTTTTTAATAATTAAATATATATTTTGATGATAGAACGTTTTAATATTTATTTTAAAATGTTGAGTCGTGTTAAATATGTCGCAACCGATTTTTCAAATAAATCAAAAAATTGGTAAGTGGGAGACTCAAATTTAAAAAAAGTTAAGTTGTGACATAAAAATGAAAATCACGTCGCAACAAATATTTTTAAAAAATCAAAATAACGTGTAAATATTTTTTGAGTAAATTGATGGCTTGAGTAGGATCACATGACTGTTGTGTCAAGTTAAATTTATCGACGTGGAAATCATGTTGCAAGGTAATGGTTACATATTTTTTGCCGCATGAATTACATATCGCTGAGTTGTGAAGTGATTTTCATGACGCATGCATCCATATATATTTAACAAATTGGGTCTCACACACAGACCACTCCACACCAAGTCTCATTTTCTCATCTCACTCTTCAACTCACATGAACACTCCCTCACTGATCAACTCATTCTAAATTTCTTTCTCCTTTTCAACTCATTCTCGTATTTTCTCATCTCATCTTTACTCATTCAATCTTAATTTATTCATCTTTTATCTCTTCAAATTTAGAAAGATAAATAATTATTCATATTTTTTTTATCTTTATTTAACTTTCTGTTAATTGAATTTTATTTCATTGAGGTATTTTTGCAATAATGTTTTTTTTTCAAAAATTCATA